>JAEPRB010000022.1:90272-317336 GCA_016758965.1 Circinella minor | reverse complement strand
ATTTGGAAATAAAATAAACATATATGAACGACTATTTACGATATAATCTTTTTATTATCTTAATATTACATGATTCCATGTTTGCTATTGTTGACAAAACATCTTTATTATAAGTGGCACTTTGACAACTCTGATCTCAATAAATAATTTTTTTTGAGGCACTTCCATACAATAAAAAAAAAAAAGCAGCCCTGATCTGCCAAGAGCTTCCGCGCTCCGCGCGGATTGTAAGCCTAATTTGGAAATCCATACAATGATTCAAGTCCGCTTATGGCTCAGGACTCGCGTCCGGACTCACAGGGAATTCAGTTTGATATGCTCTACATAATAACACCATATAGCGCCGCGATGGTCGTTAAAACACATTTTGACGTAATATTACACTAATATTATTATACCATGGTTACTAAAAACACAATTAATAGGGTGTATGTGACTATTTTAATAGGGTCTGTATGAAATTAAAACAAGTTGAAAAAAAAAACTCAAATCTGTAAATAAAGAGAATATTACTATATAGTTTCATATTGATCTAACATAAAGCGGGAAACAATCGTTTTGAAAGTTAAAACTTGGAGAAATTAAAAAGCCTCTTTTTTTTTTTTTTTAACTCCTGCGATTTTTTTGTTCTACACCTGAAAACTTAAAAAAAGTATGCTTATCATGTAAAAAAAAATGAGAAAAAATAAAATAAAAAATAAAATTCAAGTTGGTTCTTATTATTTATATTTTTATTAGTGTCTTCTTCTACTCGTACACTTGAAGCCATTCAATATACTCGAGGTAACCTTCAAATTCTCAACCAATTGGCACTCCCTCATGAAACTATTTTTGAACCTGTTATCAATGTTCAAGACGGTCATGCTGCCATTAAAACCATGAAAACTCGAGGTGCACCTGCTATTGCCATTGTAGCTGCCCTTTCTCTTGCTGTGGATGCTTATGCTAGACTTGAAAAAAATGAATTTAAAACGGTTGAAGAAACAAAGGAATTTTTATTATCGTCCCTGGAATATTTGAAAACATCAAGACCCACTGCTGTCAATTTATTTGACACAGCTGCTAAATTTACTGCTTTGGTAGATAAGGTGCAAGGAGAAGCAAAAGAACCCAAAGATCTTGTTCAACCTATCATTGAAGCTGCTGAAAAGATGCTTATTGATGATGTTCAAGATAACAAAAATATTGGTAAACATGGTGCTGAATATATTGTCAATAATGTTCGTGATAAGAGCAATATTAGTGTATTGACTCATTGTAATACTGGGTAAGAAGGAAGGAAAAGAAGAGAATTTTAATATTCCATTCTATAAACCAAAATGATAATTAAATTCATATATATTCATTTCTATAGTTCGTTGGCTACTGCTGGATGGGGTACAGCATTGGGTATTGTACGTGATTTACACCGTAATAATCAATTAAAGCATGCTTTTTGCACTGAAACTCGACCTTACAACCAAGGTTCTCGATTAACTGCTTATGAATTGGTTTATGAATCCATCCCATCTACCCTTATTTGTGACTCCATGGCATCTGCTTTACTTCGTTTGAATCCAAGTGTCCAAGCCATTATTGTTGGTGCTGATCGTGTTGCCGCTAATGGTGATACTGCTAATAAGATTGGAACTTATCAACTTGCTATTACAGCCAAACATCATGGTATTCTTTTTGTTGTTGCTGCTCCTTCCACGTCCATTGATTTATCTATGGAAAGTGGCAAAGAAATTGTTATTGAAGAACGACCTGCTAATGAACTTGTTACTACCACGGGTGTTTTACTTGATAATAATCAAAGTACTGCTGTTCGTACAGCTGCTCAAGGTATTAATGTATGGAACCCAAGTTTTGATGTTACCCCAAGTGAACTTATTTCCGCCATTGTTACTGAAAAAGGTGTTGCTGTAAAACAACCTGGATTGAACGAATTCGATTTGAAATCTTTCCTCTCATAAAAAAATAAAATAAAATCCCCCCACTGCTTTCTCCTTTTCCCTCTCTCCCTCTCACTTTTTTTTTCCTTGCTCCTCCAAGTTGTAGTTTTTTTCCTCCACCCATTAATAACATCAATAAAAATCGATAGAACTTGTAAATCATATATAAATAATATGTTGTATATATATATATATATATATGTGTGTGTGTGTGTGTATGTGCGTGTGTGTGTGTTTTTTTTTGTTATAAAAAAAAAGAGGTTCTTTTTATTACAAAAACTCCATAAACTTTATTTTTTTTGCTGAGCGTTTTTTTTTATGAATATATATAATGCCGAAAAAAAAATAGCCGTTTATGTGCAAGTGTGTATTTGTTGCGTCGTTGTTGTTGTGGTAGTTGTAATGATAATGGTAGAATGGTGAAGTTGAGGAGGTTGAATCGCGTTAAAAATAAAATAAAATGGTTTCGAAATTAAATCGTTTTAACGGAGACGACGAGCTTCACGTTCGGATTCCAACAAGCACAAAATGTCGTTTTCACGGACGGGACCCTTGACGTTACGAATGATGCTACGGGCAGTATCGTCCATGAATTCAACGCGGACCTGGGTGACACCACCACGGGAACCGGTACGGCCAAGAACCTTGATGACTCTAGCAAGCTTAACAGGAGTTTTTTGGGAATCCTATATATATTTTATAATCCATTCAAATTTTCATTCATCCATCCATTTAATTAATTAATCCATCTATTCATTTAATTTATCCATTCGATATTTTTTTTTCTGAAGGTTTTATCCTTTTATTATTTATATATATAAATTGATATATACCATATCTTGGTTGATGTGAGAAGAGGAAGCTTAAAGACTTACTTCCGGAGTGTAACTATATCTGTAGGTCAGCAAAAATATTTTTGAGTGCAGAATCAATTTTTTTTAATATGGATTTATACTTACACTCCACGAAGTATTTCAACTTCAACACTTTTGTCAAACAAAGTGCTTTGATTCCTTGATTACCATGCCTCTGCTTGTATTGCACTGTTTTGTCTTGTTTCTGTCTATCCAGCCGCTGCTGTCTCATCATTTGAATCTTAAAAAAAAAATTCCTTGATTACCTAACAAAATAGCTCATAGAAAAAAAATACTATTACGTAGATCCTTTTATACAATATAATTATATCCCATTTCCCCTATTTTATACTATCTTTCCTTTTTTTTTTCGTTTTCGTTCTCGTAGTCGTAGAATCATATTCTTGTGCTTGTCTTATTGACACAAACTTCAAACCACGTCAATCTTTTTTAAATTGTATCTTGAAGTTTTTTATTGATCGCCTTGTGTTTTATTGGGAGTTAATACGACGAGACTTGCGGATCACTGCTTGGGGTCTTTGTCCATGTTCAAGGATGGAAGCGGCTATAGATGCTTGCACATTTCCTGCACTTCCATCACGATGAAATTTCTTGTGGCAGTTTTCGCAAACAAGGACACGAATGACTTTTTCTTTGCCTTGATTATCCAACTTATCTTTATTGACTTGTCGACTAGGAGCAGGGGGCCGGCGTAAATACTCCACATACATTATTTCACCTTCCATAAAACAATGACAGCATAGTTTACTACTACAATATTCGTCAATACGTGACAAGTCGATTTGAACAGGGTCTTGCCGTGCCTTGGCGTGGTCATAAAGTTTATCGGCAAATTGTTGAGCAAGTCCTGACTTGGCGCCCTTTCGATTACCTTCATCCATTCCATCCAATCCCATACCAATCAAGAATTTGTTCTTTCTTGTAGACAGCTCTGAAAGGGCATCTTCTTCAATTGCACGTTGACGAGACGCGTCTGCCATATTAATGATCCGTTCACATGCCTTATCAATTTCTGAGCGCATTGACATTTTTGTATCCCAGGAACGATGGAGTTCTGCTTTGCTTGAGTGCGCATCATGCAATCTAAAACCACGGTCTTCGGCTTGCCAGGTACGGATAAAAGTCAAAAGTTTAGCCAAATTGGATGTTTTGCTGCCACCACTTTTTGCTAAATCACATTGAATGTTGTGGACTGAAGTCTGTTCGTTTCGATTTTCTAACCACTTTCTATTGATAGGTTCACGACCATAAAGTTCATCTCGTCTAATGGTATGTTGTACACCAGGCTGATGTTCTGTATCGGTAGGAAGATAAAAGGCACCGGCAGTCCATGTTTCACCCAGATCAATTCCAAAAACACCTTCGTATTCGTCGAGAAGATTTGCATCATGTTGCCCAAGCTCTTCACATTTTCTGAATGCAAATTTACGGATTTCAGGAAGATATTTGAATTGACGTTGCTGTAGTTTTCGACGTGGGCGGCCCCAATCAGTCATGACAGCTTGTAAGCAGACACCATTTGTTCGAAGCATGCGTATTGTGTATCGTGGGATTTGGCGTTCATTTTCAAGCATCTTACGTAAGTCAGTGGCATGTTTGGATCGTTTGATATTGACAAGATTTGGCAAGTCAATTACAGCACTTTTTCCCAAATCAACAATAAATGATAATGCTTCTTCAGTACTATGCACAGATCGGGCGATATCTTGCTTGAGTGTTTCGAGAGCATTATTTTCAAGAGCATCAAATAGTAATGTTTGTTCTATAATTAATAAAAAAAAGAGATTGATTGAAAAAAAAAGTTAGATAAAGTACTATTAATCACAAATATATCTCACTTTTTGAAACTTACGTTTTTTTGTGCTGTTAATTGTCAAAATACCTTGATGTGTTTCTGCTCGCTGAAGTTTATGATGTATATAATCCTTAGTATATTTGACAAAGTCGCCCATATGAGTAAGGATATTTCTGGTATATGAGCCATATAATGGAATAAATACGTTCTTGCTTGGTGCTGTTGGACAAATAGAAAAAGAAATCTTTTCTGGATAATCTTCAAGAATCCGAGCCAATATAGATGTTAAAATATAAGCATGCTCAGTGGATCCAACTTCGTCTTGACTATCATTATCATCTTGGCCTTGATTCGACGCTTCATCAGAATTAGCATCACGTTGTCGTCGTGAACCAGCCGTTGGTTGATTAACCCGTTTCATACCAAAACAATCAAATAAATCAACTGGCGCTTGGTTAGAATTTATATCAACTTGAGATGCTCGAGTTCCAATGGGTCTTCCAACAAATTGCTGCCACTTATTTTTTTCTTGTTTGATAAATGCATCGACATCTGTTTGAACTTTTCGTGTTGTTTTTCGAAGAGCAGCGCTAGCCTCTTTACATTTTTCGATATTTATCATGGATGAATGTCGAGCATCGACTTCAAGAGGAATTTCCCAAATTTGTGTTGTTAAATATTCGGAAAAACCTTCTTCAGTTGTCCAACCACGAGGGACTTTTGCTTTGCGTTCCAACTCCTGATCAACTAATACCATGGTTGCCTTCTTGCCCGTTCGACGAATACGTGCCCAGGTTGATTTAATCCAGTTTTGAACACTGTTGTTGATAACGTCACCTTTGTCTTTCAGGTTCTTCTCGACTTGATGATCAGTAGGATCCAATGGTTCTTTTTGCCATCGACGAAGAACATAACGTCGAAATTTGTCATCGCTTGGCCAATCAAGTGCAACTTGTGCTTGTTCCTTGAGTCTGACGGTAATATATTTGGAAAAGTTATCAACAAAGTGTGAAACGAGTGTTTGTCGAAAATGAATATCGATGTCTTCTGCAATAGCATCCAAAACTTCTCGACGAAGCCATGATGATGGTAACCACGGGATATTCTGGTCATTATATCCGGAAAACCATAATTGCCGTACATATAAAATAATGCTTCGGAGCTCTGTATTTTCACGCATAATATATGATAGACCTTTTATTGTTTTTTCGTCACCAGGATAAGCAACAAATGCCAGAGGATTAGTTGGAAGATTTTGAATGTTATACTGGTCAATTGTTGCTCTATCATAGTGAACTGTACTGTTATTCTTGTCATAACCAGAGGGTCGGTAATTGGTTGCACAATAAATAATCCATTTCCAGATTTTGACCGAAGATGTTGAGAAAAATGACCTATAAACTTTTGTTTTTGAAGATTCATTAAGTTCTAAAGCATATCTGACAATCATATTACCTATCAGCATTGCGATTTGCCGTACAAGGCTAAGCTGAGAAACTTCATGATAAATAACGCATGTCAACAAATTTCCCTGGTGAACAGCAGTTGGATTAACTATTTGAGCTTTAGGATTCTTTATTCCTGACACTGCTGTTGTAGAAGCTTCATGTGCATCTGCTATAGTTGACGAGGATGAAGATGGCTGTCCAACCAATTGACTTTGTTGAGAGGGACGGTCAAATGGTGCATAACGTTGACATGCTTTTGCTAATACTGATGAATTTAATCCACATGTCCATGTTTTCATCGTCCGAGATATTTGTACAACCTTTGTTTCTTCTGTGGCTCCTGGTTTACGGTAATAAATTGTCTTGGCAGGTCCATGATATATCGCAGCTGTGGTTCTGGCTGTTGATAATCTTTCTTCTTCACCATCATCATCATCATCGTCATCATTTTTATTTTTATTATCTTGAGTATTGATAGCCTTTCCTTTACCCTTTTGTTTTGTCTTTTGTCTTTTGGCAGAGGGGCTTGTTCGTCGTTGTTGTCTTTTACTCAAGTCACCTTTATATTCTGGTACAGTTGCATCCATTGGAATCCTTTGCACATCACGAATAAATATATATCGACCTGCTTTTTTTCCATTACTTGGTATATTCGTGAGTGCAGGTTCACGGGGACTGCCGGAAGTAATAGCGGAAGAACAATACGGCTGCGCTTCAGGACCTTGATCCGAGCTGCTAGCCACACTACTACTCGATTCAACAGCACTACTACCAAGTCGGAGCCTACAATTCCCTGACGAAGTCAGAGGGGCTACACGGACCGAGCTCGAACGCCCTTCAAAAGAACGGAGCTGCCAATGAACAGATTCAGATGCACTAGGTGATTCTTTTTGTTTTCCTTTTTCTTTTTCTTTTTCTTTTTCTTTTTCTTTTTCTTTTTGCGCTTCTTTATTTTGTTCTTCTTTTTGCGCTTCTTTTTGTCTTTGTGTTTCTTGATGATGATGATGATGATGATGTTCTTGTTGTTGTTCTTGTTGCTGCTGCTGCTGCTGGTGCTGCTGATGTTGTAATTGTAATTGTTGTTGGTCTTGTTGCTGTTGTTCTGTATCTCTTTGTGTAGAATAAAAAGTAGTTCGAAGTTTATCTAATACAGTAGTGAAATGCTCTTTTAATTCGAAAGTTGTAGACGATGATGATGGTACTCGGTCATCATTTTGTTGAGGAGGACCAGTAGTAAAAACGCAATAAGTATAAAGAGCACATTGCATATCAAATTTCGTCTTGTCGCTAACACGGTTATAAATTGATAACAAAGAGGCGAGCATTTCATCTGGATGGGTTCCAAGTCCGTCTTTTCCTTCTGATTCCATCAAATTAAGCATTTGAGTTCGTAACTTGGCGAAAGAAATACCATAAATATTTTTAGCATAATCGTTACCAGATGCTGATGCAAGAATCATGAGGCGCTTTTCAGCCATATCAAAAGTACTATCGTCTTGGTGCTTGAGATGAAGCTTCTGAAGAATGCCTTGTTTGGTACATAATTTGGTAGTTGATATGATAGAGCCAATACTAGGAGCGCCCCATTTAATTTCCATAATTCTCATGACATCCAAGCACCCTTTGTAAACTAATAAGTCACTGTCGGACGAGATAATAGCTGTTTGATTTTGTGGCGATGGCAACATCGAAGCCAACTTAATTATCATGCCATCTGATTCATAAGGTGCTTGGTAATAATAAATAGCGGGAAGAAAATTTGCAAGTGGATCAAATGTTTGATAAGTTTTCTTGAGGATCTAAAAAAGGGGTCATAAAAAATGGGCCCATTAATAAAAACATATATACTTTTTTATTTTATTTTTCTTGTTCCTTTTGTATATCTTGCACTTATTTTTTCATTTTATTTTTTTTTGTTTTGTTTCTCTATTAGGTAATAATATAAAATTAGACCTACTTCAATAATAGCAGTCTTTATTTCCGATGTAAAACGTACAGCACTTTTTGCTGCTGTTATGAAATCTTTGTTTTTGATACCACGGGACTTGTATAGTTCCTGTGCTTCCCTAAATTTACTTGTTGCGAATTGGTCCCGTTTATTATGTGTTTCAGATTTTATCGGCAGGCTTTCCCCATCAACAGCCAGTACAATAGAACGTGGCATAGGTTGACTGGTAACGGGGTTAAAATAGAGATTAAGGCAGCAGCTAATGATATCCGTAACGATTCCACCAGCGACTTTTTGTGTATTATTATTTATAACATCTTGGGTAGCTGCGGACCCAGAATATAAAAAGGTAAAAAAAAAAAAAAATTCATGCATATGAAAATTAATACTTATTTTAAGATACACAAATAAAATGTGTTATAATCTTATTACCATTTTCAAATTGAGGCTTTAAAAGATCTACAGCCCGCTTACGTAAAACCCAAAAAAATGATTGACATAAATCAATAAATACGTGGGTTACATTATTTGAATCCAAATATTGCTTTAAATTATCATTAGAATTAAACACATTTTTTGATTTAAGTGTATTATGAATGTTCTTGACACCCATATAATATAATTATAATTAAAAGAAAATCTACGTATATAAAGTATGAATAAATTATTAATTTTCCTTATAAAATATATTTATTTTGTTTAAAGAAAATTAGTTTAATTTAACAATACCTAAAAAAAATTAATAAAAATGAATAGAAAATAATAAGCTTTGTAAGTTTAAGTCAGTATACTATGTGATTATTATATATGTAGTAGTTAATAAAAACGAGGAGTGAGATGTAAATGTTGTAAATATAAATGTAGAATTTTTTTTTTGAATTTGAATTTTTGTTTTAAGTGAGAGAGTGAGAGAGAGATGTGTGTGAGTGTGAGTGTGAGAGAGAGATGTTTGTGTGAGTGTGTGATGTATGTTTAATATATATATATATATATATATATATATAGAGAGAGAGAGAGAGAGAGAGAGAGTGTGTGTGTGTTTGAGTGTGTGTATGTGCGTTTGAGTGTGTGCGTGTGTGTTTGAGTTTGAGAGAAATAGAGTGTTAATGACAATGTCATTGAAAAAAAAATCTAAAGAAGATAAAGAAACAGAAATTCTTAACTGCGGATGCATACAATTATATTTATACCACACGTTTTGCTTATATTTTTTTTTATGACAGGGAAAGGGCACTTTTCCGTTTAACCATCATTATGTCCGTGCACTTTATATAACAATGAACCAATCGGAACGCATAAAATTGCATAAATAAAAAAAAGGGGTTGTTTCTTTTTTCTATTAAATAATAAAAAAAAGAAATGATGATTACTTTATTCATTATATTCCACCATTATTATTATCATTATTACTATTATAATGATGGATTTCATTTGAATGGGAAAAGCTTGATCTTTCTTTTGGTATAGTTTTTATTCTATTCTTAGTTTGATAATTTAATGCTTATTCAGATTTAAAATAAAGATGAACATTTTTTGACAGAAGATTATTTGACATGACGTTATATAAAGATGTTGCTATTATTTCTATAAGTATAAACACAAATAATGATAGATAAACACGCCATCGATGGTGAAATCAATTCTTTTTTTTTATTGGTTCTAGATTATTTTTGTTCCTTATAGCATCAAGTAGTAAATAAGAGAGCACATTCTTTATATTGATGAAGGCATGATTTCCGATTGTTACACAGAACATTACTTGAGCATAATAAATATTGAGCAGATATGAAAGACCATGGCATCTTTTTTTTTTCTGTTTTCTACTCCTTGATTGATGATGCATAAACAAAATAAAAACAATATTTGGGGGAAAAGTGAAACATTTTTTTTTGTTGAGTAAGGAACATTGACATCATTACATTAGTTTTCGTATTTTGATAGGAACAAAGATAGGTTTTTCTTTTTTTTTTTAAAAAAAAAAAATGGTGCACGCATAATCATAGGTATGATACATTGATCAATATCGATTAAAAAAATTACAAAAAGAGTGCCATAAGAAAGTTATTCTTTCTTGTGACTATAAAAATAAGACATTATAATAGTAATAATGAAAAAAAAAATAAGTATGTATGTTGGCTAGAAAGGATCATCAATCGTAATATTATTGTTCTGCATATTGATACTCATGGATTAATGGAAGAAAAATGAGAACATATTTTGACAGTATTTGCTTGTCATTGTGAAGATTATACTATTACTATACATGGAAAAACAAACAATTGATAAGCACCCATGACCATAAAAAACTCTTTATTGACAATGCATGAAAAATAAATCAATCTTACTTCTATAAAAAGATTCGTATTTTCTTTTTTTTTTCCCTCTCCACCAATTTTTTTTTTCATGACCCGTCGTACAGCAAGAAATCGAAACACTCCTGCCATGATTAACATGCAAAACAGTAGCATAATCATGGCAGGTAGTGGAAGTAATCTTCAAGATTACTTACGACGTGGTCTCCTCAACAACAACAACAACAACAATTACGGTCGCGGTGGTCGCGGTGGTCGTGGTGGCGGTCGTGGTGGCGGCCGAGGTATTTTTGGTGGCGGTTTCCGCGGTGGTCGTGGTCGTGGTGGCGGCCGAGGTATTTTTGGTGGCGGTTTCCGCGGTGGCGGTCGTGGCGGTTGTGGTCTTTTGACCACCGACAACAACAACAACTTGAACAACCTGAACAACAACCTGAACAACAACAACCTGAACAACAGTACCAGTACCAGTACCAGTGGCTATTCAACACTTTTACCTAATTTAGCAAAAAAAAAAAAAAGTAGTCTACTCTAACACTTCTAATAAATTCAAAATTCACAAAAAAGATATAATCTATCATCCATATCAAAAACCACAACTGGGTACTCAACATCGTAAACTGGCTACTGCAAGCACCACGATGTTGTCAACCACTGGTTCTCAACAGACTGTGGTTTTTAACATTACAGAACTCAAGGCACTTGACCATCTTTTCGATCAACACAAACACCTTATTACCAAATGTAACAATCGCACCTGTACCACATCTCATCTCTATCGCTACAACAAAAACAAAAATATCGACCCTCCACAACCAACCTTTCGCTGCAGAACATGTACACAAACATATTCAGCAGTGGACATGAAAAAATTACTTGAACAGCTCGTACAAACCCAACATACCACTAAAGATACTGATTCCCCTGAAATGGATGGAATATTCGATTCCCAACCGATGCTAGGCGAACCTACAATGGCCCAAATTCTTCAAGAATTACAAACACAACGCAAACGACTCGATCAGCAGGACAATATGTTCGCCGAGATACAACGTTTAACAGAAGAACTAGACCTTGCAAAAAAACAGATTGAAACACTTGAAGAAACAAATCGTAACCTCCGCATACAACTCTCACACGGGCAATTAAATCCACAGAAAGGAGATAACCTCGATTTCCCTCCCTTGCTACTCAATAACACGAACTCTGTTCCGTCAAACAGCCAAGATAGTAAATGGGCTCAGCCCTTACGCCATCAACGACACAAACCTATACCATCAGCAATCACACAGCAGCGCCGCCTAACAGCAGCTGCACGAACTTTTCAACTACCTTCGGAGTCGCATGGCTTCAAATATATATATGTACCATCACGCGCTCGACAACCAACAGGCCAAATCAGAGCGAACTTACGCCGCTTTGGGATTGACAATGGCCGTATTCTCGATATACAATATCCCGCGCGTCAAACAGTCAGTCTTTTGGTCCATAATGATTATGCCGACCTATTAATCGAAAAACTCAAAATAATGGATATACATCCAATCAACTTTGACCCATTTGATCCCAAAAACATCAACGATCCAAAATACGAATCAACATCCAATGAGAATAAACAACAATTGGCCAAAGAATTACACCATAAACGTGCTGAACGCTCTCTTCAATTCATTCGAGCCCCAGTTAAATATGCCGTAGCTCGAGCTTTTCACACATATGGCTGGATATCACTTGAAGAACTAAAATCAATTTTAGCATCTCGCATACCACACAGGGATGACCCTAGATCTGCTGCAGAACACTACCGCCTTTTATCTCACTTAGATGACATGGAAACGGACGACCAGGCTATTAGATTATTAGAAGCCAAAAAACGCAAGCATCATGAACAAGAGAACCTTTCAGGATTAACTGGCAACCCCCCTCCACAGATATTATAAAAAAAAAAAAAAGAAAAAGAAAAAGAAAAAGAAAAAGACAGATTAATAATAATATAATAATAATAATAATCATGAGTAATAATAATATCACTCTCACTATATTTAATACTACCGGCTTACATCGTCAAGGCACTAATATGATCCTACCGCATATCCCATCCACTCACCTTCTTTTCCTGGTCGAAACATGGCTTCTCACACCAAATCGATATTATACCTCATGGCAACAATATCATGTCTATGGAAAACGACCTACGCCTACCTCTAAACGAGGACATCTAGGTATCTCACTTCTCATTAATCCTCAATGCCCCTTCTATGTACATTTTCTGCCAAACACTTCTTCGACTTTCCCACTTTATCACCTATCATGCATCGTAGCTAATACTCTTATCCACTGTGTTTACCTACCCCCTAATGATACCTTTACTGATGAAATGGCCATGGCGGTACTTGATTCTCTCCCTCTCTTCTATCCAAATACTACTAATACTATTATTTGTGGAGATTTCAATGCTCGTTTCGGTTCTCTTACTGGTGATCGCATATCAAATGCACGTGGTGCTCTTATACAACAATGGATGGAAGGCCATAATATTCAACTATGGAACGCAACATTAACATATGGACAACCAACATTCTTACGATGGAGTGGCAGCAGCATTATTGATTTATATATGAGCACTCATCCTTGCACCAATTCATCTATGCACATACACAACCTGTCTTTAGATTCCGATCATAAAATGATTGATTTTAGCTTTACACCACCATCTGAACCACCTAATACCCCTCCACAGCACCTACCATCACGTCAGCTCTGGAACCTCAACAAACTAAAAGACAGCAATACATTACAGCAATATAACACAACGTTTATGAATAATATGGAACTGCTAAACAAAGATATCGAACAATGTTATAATAATATCCAATGTTCTACCATATTACCTCCTACACTACGTACCACCATCGAGAATATAACCACTTGTTTTTATACTAACCTTTATAATACAATGGATTCTATTTTAGGAAGAGCAATCCCAGGCCAAAAACAGAGAGACGACTTTTGGACATCTGAATTACAACACCTAGTAGACAAACGAGAACACTACTACCAAAAATGGCGCCGTGCTCTTGGTATGAATAAACTGACATGGAGGCTGCGCCACCAAGAAGCTCGAGCAAAAGTACGCCGTGCACTAAAAAAACGAAGTCGAGAAACATGGCGCACCTTTTGTAAAAAACTAGAACAGGAAGAATATACAAAGACTACTGCAATCATTAAAAAGATACGACAACGTCGTACACTCCAACACACCTATAGTCATCCTGGTGGGCCCCAAACAGCTGCAAACAAAATGGCACAACATCTTGAATCAGTATATGACGGACACCTTATTACAACATCACCCCAACCACCAACTCGTGAAATACCATCCACATCATCAGCACACCAACTACCCGACTCTATTATTACATCAGAAAACATCACTGCAGCACTGGAATGTTTACCAAAGAAAAAAGCACCTGGCATTGACCACTTACGAAGTGAAATGCTTAAACCTCTTATTTCAGTCTTAACACCCTTTCTATATAAGCTTTTCTATTTATGTTGGATCAGCTCATACACACCTGAATCATGGCGCATTGCACAAGTAGTACCAATACACAAGAAAGGCCCACCTGACAACCCAGCTAACTTCCGACCAATTAGTTTAACATCAATACTACGGAAAGTATTTGAATATTGCCTTCAGCAACCATTAGAAATACACAGCCCTTCCTTAGATATTTCTCAAGGAGGCTTCCGTACAGAACGTAGCTCTCTAGACCAAGTACTTTGTCTACAAGAAATATGCCGTTTACATAAGGCCTGCAATAATAACTTACCTTGTACACTAGGATTCCTCGATGTGATGCAGGCATATGATTCTGTCGATCGGTCAATCATATGGAATTTGTTACAAGCTCACCATACACCACCTCTCCTAATATCTCTACTTCAAAATCTTTTCGATGATGTTTATATTGAAGTGGTCATTTCCAACACTAATTCATACCGTTTTTCCCCCACTACTGGGGTCCTCCAAGGCTCTATATTATCCCCCTTTCTTTATTCACTTTATATTAATAGTTTACCAGCTTTGCTTCGAACTACTGAACAACCCCCGAGGTCGCCGTCACGAACACCATATACAACAACAACATTAGACCATCACAATGAAGATTCGCAACCATCAATTATAACATCTCAACGACGCCGAGGCCGACCCTCAACAGCATCTTTGACTCAATCATTACCCTCTATTCAATGTCTTCTATATGCAGATGATGTAGTAGTAATTAGCACTCCTCAAAAGATGCAAGAAATACTACAGCTTTGCGAACAACATAGCTACGATTTGGGATATCGTTGGAACCCAAAAAAATGTGTGATCGTTCAACCACCCAACAATGAAAATACATATACATTATATGATACTCAAATCCCGACCCAATCATCATTTATATATTTAGGAATTCCTATTAACTACTGTGATATTTGGTTATTTTAATAAAAGTAGGAAATAAAAACAGACAAGGTATGAAATCCTTTGAGACTTTGTTATATATCTTTAATAATAATTTGAAAACTAGAAATAAAGTTATTTCTTTAAAATAATATTTACAACCCGTATTTATATGTTTTCTATTCTATGAGTTATGGGGCTTGGTTAATTGAATGATGTAGGGGATTGATATTAAAGTTGGGTACTTGGGATTAGTCATTAATATTGAGAAGGTTACTATAGCTACTGTTCTGAAGTATATTGGGCTTAGCCATGATACTCTCTTTTATTCTTTAATTTAAGTTGACGAGGCGCAGGGCATCGTTATGCGATTTTACTCAGTTTCCTTTTTAGAATTGAGTTATGTTCACGTCTGTATTTTAAATATGATTTCTTATTTCATCTGGGATAAAGAGATAATGTTCTTATAATACAACAACTACTATGGTCAGATCGATATTCCACAACTAATCGACCGTAATTCACAATCAGCACTCAAAAGTATGCGGATGCTCAATAATATTGGCCTAAATCCATCAGGACTATCCCGACATCTTTCCAGTCAACTTTATTCCCAGTTCATACGCCCAAAACTAGAGTATGGTCTAGCAATCTCAACATTTAAAAAATCACATCTTATCTCTATAGAAAAAGCTCAAAACTCATGCATCCGAATGATCTATGGCGCACACCCCAAGTCTGAAACGAAAATTATGCGACACCTTGTTAAAATGCCTAGTATGTCTGAACGTATAGCAATCTTACAAGCAAAGTTTGTATACCGCGCTGAATTTTTACCATCTGATGCACTCTTCACCATCATACGCCCAGTCTTAGAAGCTCAACAAGGAAGTTATTGGAGGAAACTTAAAAAGAAATCACCTATCATTCAACAACTACCTGAAGTGCTTTCTAACCTCAGTTCAAAAGAACTAAAAGCAGGCATTCGTCTTTTTCTACAAAACAATCTCAATTCCATACGGTCTGCTGTTACTGGTTCCAAATTACTTAGTTGCTGCCTCCCGAACTTGAGTGTGGATCCGATCATGTGGCTCCCAATGACCAATCGAGAGCGAAGTCGTTGCATACGATGGCGGTTAGGTTGGCTTCCTGGAGGTCGCCTACATCCTTGTACCAAATGCCATCAAACTACTTTTTCCAAAAAACATGCCATTCAATGCCTTAACATGCATAGTCGCCTACATATACCATACTACCAACCTGATCCAATATCATTTTTTCTAAATCAGCTACCCAAAGGGCAACCAACTTCACCAAAACGAATACAACACTTAACCTCCTACTGGCCAATCATCTGCTCTATCCTGATGGAACTTGACTCCTACCACCACCCAACCAGCAATCAGCAGCAATACCAAGACCCAAATCCAGGTATGGCTCTCATCAAGTGGATTACTCCCCCTGCTCCTCAAGTTACTGAATAACATACTACTCGTTTCCTTGAAACACTACTTTAATTTATCTACACCCCTCTCTTTATTTATTTATTTTTTTTCTTTCTTTTCTCCATTCTGATTTATTCCTTTGTTTTTCTCTCTCTCTTTTTTTTCCTTTTTTTTTGTCTTTTTCTCTACCCCTCCTCACAGCTTTAGCAACGACATAAACCCAATGTAATAATTTTCTCAAATCATAATTCTAACAGCACCCCATACTACTTTCAAAACAGAACGCTTTCTATCTCTATTTTCATAGACAACTTCTCCTCAATCTCTTACCTTTTTCCCTATTTACTCGCATAGGGTTTTTATTCCCTCTACCCCCACTACCTTGTCTCGAGCAAATATGTCCGCCAAAGACGCTGTGCTCAATTTGAGACGTTAAATAAAATAAATCGAATTTAAACGTACCAGTACCAGTACCAGTACCAGTACCAACAACAACAACAACAACAACAATAATAATAATAATAATAATAATAATAATAATAATAATAATAATAATAATAATAATAATATTGATATACTGGACATGGAGCTTGACAACTACATGTCCAGTATCATAACAAAAGAAAAAAATGATTGATTTTTAACATTTTTTTACCCCTTTTTTTTTATCTTTTATAATATTTTTTATATTTTTTTAATGTAAAATTCTTTTTTTTTTTGTAAATATATATTTTTTAATATTCACTATTAAAATTTTTTTTTAAATAAGGCAAATACCAAAAGTACTTTTTGTTTGCTTGGTAAATTATAATTAACAACTTCAGCCAATGGTAATTCCGCACATTAACTTTCACATCCGCACTTTAACGACTGGTTGTGATTGCTCCAAAAACCCTGAGGCACCAACAAAAGCTTGGATTTCTTTTCCAATTTTGGTCTGTTTCCAAGGTAAAATGCTCTTATAAAAAATATATCTATGGTTACCAAATTTTATGCAAAGTTTTATTATTTAAAGCTTTGATTGTTATCCATGATTATTTATTTAAAATAACAATAAACTAATATGCTTAAGATAAATTATCTATATACTTGTTGATAAATTTTGTTACAGTGAGTTTTGGTAGATTTACTATTGATAATAAATAGTAATCCACATATTCTATAATATATCGTATGCATAATAAGAACATTGACAGTTGCTGTTGTTGTTAAATAGAGTATATACACTATGCGCATATACTTGTTATCTACAAGTTTTAAGATTAAAAATGGAAAACAATTACTGCTGTTTATCGCGTGAGAATTGATAACAAAAGGAATAAATACTTTGATTCTGATAATAAAAGATCGATTGTTTCTTTAAAGTTTGATTTCTCTTGATGACTGTAAAATAAAAGGTAATAATAGCATTAATAATATATTAGTTTGTTAGTTATATAATTGATATTCTTTTTTACTTGGCATTATTTGATATATAGTTTTATAAAAGCAATTATTTTTATTTTTCTATATAAACACTTGAGTCTTCTTTTGGGTTTGATTGGCTGATTTCGAAAAATGGGTTGGGTTCCATTTATGTATATAAAAAAAAAAGAATAACTGTGTCGCAGTTGGAGTTTTTTTTTTCACCTTTTTTCTTTACCACTTTTTTTTTAAAACATGTCTAGTAGCATTTATAATACATCTCATTCACCAGCAAAGGGACGAGGTCGCGGTATACCCCCTAATCGACATAGTCCATTGGGCATGTCAGGTCAAAGACCTCCTAGACCTCCCATGCGACGACCTAATCCACAACAACAACAGCAACAACCACATAACATTCCCTATAATGATTTCCAACTCATGTCTTGTAAACGTCGAGGAAATAATCACGTCATGGATTTTAAAACTTCTAAAAAAGTAGATTTTAATAACTTTGCACGTCCTGTCAAATTACAACGTAAAGATGGAAATCCACATTATTATCGATTTGGAAACAATAATAGAAATTCACCTTTTTCTAATGCAACAACACCTACAACACAAGGTGAAAGAAATGCATCGTCGTCAACAACTCCAAATAATAATAATAATAATTCTACTACAGGAACACCTAATACTACTAATTCCAATGTTGCTGGTAGTAGTAACAATAATAATAATAATAATAATAATAATAATAATAACGGTGAAGCAGGCAATTCACAACAACAACAACAGCAACAACAACATGGTCCCAAGACAGGTGCAGATACATCTTTAATTGCACCTTTAGGAGGAGCAACACGTAACAAACAAATGTTATTCAAAAAAAGAACCAAACAAATTTATTTGGCAAAAGAAGATACCAGACAATTAAAAGAAGAAGAACATAGACCTTGGATTTTAGAGGATTATGATGGACAAAATAGTTTTACTGGAACTTATGAAGGTGGTCAACGATCTGATTATGTTTTCTTTGTTGTTTCAGTATGAATTATTTTTTCTTTTTTATTTAGTGCCTTTGAATATATATATATATATATATATTAAGTAAAGTTTTTTTTTTTTTTAGGGTAATGATTTTAAGGTTGTACCTGTTGATCGTTGGTATAGGTTTCAAGCCAAAAGAAACTTTCGTACATTAACATTAGAAGAAGCTGAAGAACAGGTAACTTTTTTTTTTTTTATTATTACATAATTTTGTTTTTTAACTTATTCCTTTTATTTTTAGTTGAAAAGTCATCAAAAACGTGAACAAAATCGTTGGATGATGTTGAAACGTAATAAACAAATGGCAGATGAAGAAGAAGCTAAGGAAGCTGCTAAATTAGAACGAAAACCAGCTTCTGATGATGAAGATGCAGAGGGTGGTCGAAAAAGTAAAAATGATTCAGATATCGATGATTTGGACTTTGATGATGTTTTCCAAGATGATGAAGAAGGTGGAGCTGAGCATGAAATGGAAGATGAAGATTTGAAAGATAGCAAGGTAAAATGAATTTTTGCTTTATACATTTATAGACAAGAGAAGGAAAGAAATGTTTTAATTAAATGGGGGGGGGGAATGATGGAATTAATATATATTAATGTATATATATATATATATATATATATATATAGGAACGTTTACGACGTGAAACAAAAGGATATACACTGGGTGGTGAAGTGGATGATGAAGATGATCAACAAGATATTGAAGATTTCAATAAACTTACATCTGAAGGAAAGGTAAATTCAGTATTATCTTATTCTTATTAATATAAGCTTTGATAAAGTTATATAAAATTCATCCTCATTTATTAATGGCATATATTTATATAGCAAATTAAAAAATTGGTTCGAACATTGGAAAAAAATCGTGCCTATGAAAGTGATGAAGAAGGTGATCCATATGCCAGTAGTGTAAGTTTTTTAATTTATTACAAATAATTTCATCTTTTGTTAAGTATATATTATATAATTGGGGATATTTTATATGTGTTGTATTTAGGAAGATGAAATTGATTCAGATGCCGAAAGAGATGAATCCAAGTCTGAAACAGAAAATTCACAACAAGAATCAGAAAAACAACAACAGCAACAACAAAAGAAACCAAGTACATTACCAAAGAAAAAGGGACCCATACCTGGAAAAGCTGCTTTACAAAAGAAAGGATTGGCAGCCAAGGTTAAAAAAGAAGGATTATCACGACCTATTGGTCGACCTGGTTCTCCATCACTTTACGTCAAGAAAGAAAATCAACATAAATCACTTTCTCCATCACCTAGACAAGCATCACCTAGTAAATCGACTATACATACTTCTTCAAGAGAAGCAAGTCCAGTCAATTTAAAGAAACGTAAAGCAGAAGATGGTGCTGCAAGTCCTGATGCTAAACATCGTCATCGATCTAGTGTTGCTTCGCCTAGTGGTGGTGGAGGATCTTCGGATGATTTGATTACAGAAGAAGAAGTGATTGCAACACTTCGTGGCAGACGGATGACAACAAAAGAATTCCTTATGCATTTCCGTAAACGTATCAAGAAGAATGATCGTAATCGTGATATTATTACTAGTCTGTTGAAAAAAGTGGCAAGACATAATACAACGGATGATCCTAATACTCGTGTTTTAGAACTTCGTCCTGAACTTCATTAACATGTATTAAACAAAAAAGACAAATGAATTTTAATTTGGTATATATTATGAAAAAAAAAAAGAAGATTATTTTTTTTTATTCACTGACTTACTCACATTCACACACACACACACACACACACACATACACATACACACAAAAAAAAAAAAAAGAAGAAACATATAATGATACACATAATAGTAAATGATAAGAATAAAAAATAAATAAAGAGAGAGAAAAATTGGTTTTGAAGGAAGATATTATTATTATTATTATTATATTAGTATTGTTTTTATTTTGTTTTTGAAATATATGTACATAAAATGAGGTGTAGGATAAAAAAAAGGTATGATAAGTAGAAGAATGGGAGTTGGGAGTTGGTTTAATAATACGTAATAATGATAATATATTATAATTTAATGTGAATAAATATGAAGTTTTTCAATTAATCCTGGTTTTAATTTTTCAGCTTGTGCCAATACGATTAAAAAGTCATTATGATCATGTAATTGCAAAGCATTCTTTAACTTGTCAATATTTCCAAACCTATTATTTTTAACAAAAAAAAAGTGAATAAATAAAGTCATACATATGGATAGAGTATAAAATTCAAATTTACCCTTCATTTTTACTAAATTGAATAAATGCAATGGCTCTTCGAACAAGCCATCTTCGCCATTGTCGAACATAGGCTTCCCTTAATCGTGTAGGAATAATTCGTATTTCATCTAATAACGATTTTATCATAGGAGCAATACTATCCATTTTATGAAACACGGATGGTTGTTTTCTATACATATATATATTTAGAAATAAATATAACTTGATACATAGAGCAAAAAAAAAAAAAAAAAAAAAACTTACTTCCATTCTGGATATGTGATGCCTGATGATGTGGATCGTTCAGATGGTGGTTGAAGATATTTTATAAGATCATCTTCCAATTGTACTTTAACCCAATTACGATAATCTTTTTGTAATTTTCGATATTGTGGAAAAAGAGGAGTTTGTTTAACAGTTAATTTAGACATATCTACTATAGTTGTTGGTATATTTGAATCTAATACTGCCATATCCAATTTAAATTGGATATTTTCCATATCTTGAATTAATAAACCTTGTAAATATAAATCAGCCATATATTTTAAATTTTTTCTTGCATGACTTGATCGATTTCGTTCTTCAGGTGATAGAAATAAACTTAATGTATTGATCATCTAATCATATGATAAAAATAAAATAAAATAAAATAAATAATGATAATAAGCTATGATGTACATATATAAGGAGAAAATGAATTATTATGTTTTAGATTTATTGTATATATATTCACCATATTCATTGTGGTTAAACTATTTCCAACCAATACTGAAGAAGCAAATGTTTGTAAATGTGATGTAACAACTCTAAATATAATTATAATGACTCTTGTTATTGATCCTTTTTTTTTTTTTTTTTTTTTTTTTGATACGTAAAATGAATAATTTTTTTTTTATTTTACCTTCCAAAAAATGGTGGATCAAATAATTGTTTTGATTCTTGATCAAATAAGTTATAACAGATCTTTAATAGAAAAAAAAAAGTATAAATAAGCAAGAGGTTTTTTTTTCTTTTGTACGTGATTTTTTAAAAGACATTATAAAGATATATAAATTACTTTATTGCATTCTAATGGTAAAGATACTGATTCAATTTTCATAATGGATCGAATAAATGGTGCCAGACATCGATATGCAAAGAAATCTAATGCTGTTGACCAAGGCTGATACCACATTTTTGATATAATAAAAGAATTATCAGTAGTTAGTATGTTGTAAACAAATAAAATGTCATAATGAATAACTCTTTTTTTTTCCTTATACTCTCTAATTCGCTTACAATATGACGACGTCGAGAAAGTTTACGTAAAAGCTGTAAAGGTTCAATTAACCATGGAGATACACGATCTCTTAGAACATGAAAGTAAGGTGAAAAATTTCGTAAATAACGTAATGGTAAAATAAATACTAATGCACACAATGCACTACTAGTACTTATACCACTATGACTACCAGTACTATTACTACCATTATTACTGTTGTTATTGCTACTGTTGATACTACTACTGACTTTATCGTTATATAAAAAAGAAGCACATAAAATGCCTTGACGATGTAATGTAATCCATTTAAGTTCTACACCCATTATTGAACGACCCATTTCACCATTCAATACTTGTCTTCCGATTAATGTTTGTAATTTTTCATCAGTCGCTGTTTCTTCATCAGATGATGACCAAACTTTTTCCATTTTAGGTCCCATTACATTTGACCACTGAAGTAATAATACCGCAGAAAAGAAACATGATTCAAATAATTGATCGATTGTCTCCTTAGTTTCTTCTGGAATAGTAGTGGTCGATGTTGTTGTGGCATTTTTATTATTACTACTTGATTTTTTATGATTATGATTATTCTTTCCTCCACTTTGATGATGGGAATGATGTCTTCCACTCCCTTGACGGTGATTACTATGTTGTCTATTGAGAAGATTCTTATTGTCGGATATTATCGAGTTCGTAGTGGCGGTGACAGTGGCGTTTATTGTTGTGCCACTAGAGGTTACACTTGATAAGATAGCAGTAGGTGATACAATAGATGATGTCGTAGAGGGGGGTGTTATTGTTCCTGTTGATGATGAAGCTGTTGCATTCGATTCTATATATATATATATATATATATATATAATCATAATTTAAGCTTTATTTAAATAAATAATGAAAAAGAGAATTCTGATATGTTTATTATGTATTATTTTTTTTATTTTTTTGCGTGGCAAAAGAATATATTTTAAAGAGACAGAATTACCATTTACAGCATCTTGAAGAGCTACAATAGCTTCAGAAGGTCCTTCTTTGATTATCGGTGGTGGTAATTCACTAAAGATAACGTTATCATGATTGATAGAAGGTGTTACAACAGTACTTCCTCCACCAGCGGAGCTCATAGGTGAACCAAGCGGAGAAACGGATCCGTCAGGTTGAAAAACAGGTGACTTGATTCGATGCCGATGATGGTGATGCGATTGTTTTCGTCTTGTTTCATTACGTCGTTGCTGAACTGGTTGATCTGATTCACCACTTCGATCTTCTGAATTACCATTACCATTATTATTATTATTATTGTTACCACTATTTAAAAGATCCATGCTGAGTTGTGAATGCTTTGTTAAGGTCCGATCGTCATTTTCTTCTTGTTCTTGTTGCTGTTGTTGGTCTTCTTCGTTACTACAATTGACAACGGCAGTTGTTGTAATTTCCAGTGGTTGTACAGCTGTAGTTGAAGTTGTTGCTTTCGTTATGCGTGTTCGAGGTAGTTGTATAGGTGTAAGATCAAGTTGATTGTTATTACTGTCATTAGTTGCTGAACTCATTTGGAATTAAAGGTGGTGGTTGACTTCAAAAAAAAAAAAAAATACGCGCCATGCGCTTTTAAGAAAAAAGCTGGGAGAAGGGGAAAAAAAAGACCAAAAAGAAGAAAGGAAAAGAAAGAAAAATGGCTTTCAAAAAAAAAAAAAAAAAACTAGAGAGTGGAGTGTGTGAAAGTATTATTTCATAACAGAATTTTATTTTTTTGGGGGGGGGGATGTTAAGGTGACGATAAAGTATATGTGTAACCTATTATGCACTTTTTCTTCTTTTTTGGTTGGGTAAACCCATACTTTTACAACTACTTTATATAGAAAAATGAATTTACGTCATTGTTACAAACTTGAATAACAAACCTTTCAAAAATAACTTTGTTATAAAGTCATCTTATATTATAATAGAAATAATGGATCTGTTTTCCCAATTTTTTTTTTTAAACTTTTATTGCATAAACTCTATTATTTTCTTTATGTACGTACCCCTCCCCGGTTATTATGTAAGTAAAGGTTCTTTTATTTTTGTTATATGTGCTCCAATTTTTTTTGTGTAACTTAAATTGAGTAAGTATTACAAAATTTTGGCACTGACCACCCAAAAAGGAGGTGAGAAACATAAAGAAGTTTAATTTATTATTATTAAAACAAGTGAAAATATAAATTTACATATATACATTTTATACATACTTCAATATTACAGTAAATTGATATTTAAAATTCAAAAATAAAAAGATATTGACGGTGTTTATATAAATCCTACTTTCCTCCATATAAAAGATATTTCTTATCAAGATGTATCGGAGAGCATTTTTGCTTACGTCGTAGTTGTACCTAAATAATAATAATAAAAAAAAAACGCGGGGAAAGGGTTGAGATAAAAAAAAAAAAACTATTTGATGTTTCTTGGTAACACAAAATCATTTTTTTTTTCATTCTTCTTCAAGATTTATGGTAAATGTCTGTTACGTATAAAAGTATTATAACGACATTTAAGCTTTATCATCAGTAATTAAAATGATCGTTTCACTGTCATAACTCAAACAAACTTACGTACACCCTCTACATAATACATCAGTGCTTACAAATGTTACTCGACACTTATTGTTGTTAGGTAATATAGATATTAGACATATAAATCCTTAGAAACAACTACTACTAAATCATTGGGCAATAAAGAAAAAAAAATTATCCTGATAAAAAATAACACTATACATACTAATTGAACTAGTTTCAGTAAACTATATAGTTAATTCACCTCACAAAGTATACATCTTTTTGTGTTGCTTTATAAATCAATAAGATATAATATAATGATGTAAATACATTGTTTGTATGTAGTATTATTTATTATTGACGAGGAATAAATACATGCTTTTGGTAATATTGAAGTTCAGAAATACTTTCTTTAATATCATCGAGTGCACGATGA
The DNA here is from genome assembly GCA_016758965.1 of Circinella minor. Classification (NCBI taxonomy): domain Eukaryota; kingdom Fungi; phylum Mucoromycota; class Mucoromycetes; order Mucorales; family Lichtheimiaceae; genus Circinella; species Circinella minor. The sequence continues at coordinate 292,216 of JAEPRB010000022.1, read as the reverse complement.
CAATTTTTCTTTGAAACACCTTTGGCAATATCAGGGTACCATCGTTTTGTCAATTCTTTGATAGTACTGACATCTATTTTATTTTTGTTCCATGACATATGTATATAAGAGATATGGTTTATAGAAACATAAAATGATTATTATTTTTTTAAAAAAAGGGGATAACAACTTACCAACAATACGATAATGCAAGTAATCAACTAGTTCAGGCATTTCTTTTTCAAGAAAACGTTTATCTGCATGAACTGAATTACCTGCCAAAGGTGCTTCTCCAGAGCTAATATGTTTCTTTAAAAAATCCATTACTTGATTCTTTGCATCATCTGTAGATACTTTGGAATCCAATACAGCTTTTGTTAATCCAGACTATATTATAATAAATACATATATATACCCCTTGTCAGTATATTTACATATATACATGATTTAAAATAGTTAATTCTCGAAAAGAAAAAAAAAACAACAACTCACGGCACCATGATGTTCTTTACACCAATCTATATCCATATAATTTATGTAAAATAAGTATTTCATTCAGAAACAATGATACAAATAATTATTTATGACTATTATCATATAACATTGATACAAATAAAACATTTCATTACCATTCATATTATCCATAAGTTCTCGAGGTTGATTAATAACAAGTTCAGGTCCCTTATAATTTATATATATATAATTATAATTATAATTATAATTATTAACATATAAAATAGCGTTATGTCGTACTACTCATACTATTATTATTATTATTATTATTATTATTATTACCTCGGCAACAATATTGAGATCACCGTCAGTGATCAAAACAGCGATTTCGATCAAACGATCTTTGGTAATATCAAGACCTGTCATCTACTCTTACATTAACAATTAAATATTTATATCAAAGTGTAAAAAAAAAAAAAAAAATAACTATATTTCATTACCTCGCAATCGATCCAAACAAGAGGATTTTTCACCATATTGAATTTTGATAATAAAGAACGCGAAACAAACATTCAAGGCAGAAAAAATAATGTATAAAAGATTAAAACTCAAAAAAGCAACTTTCTATATGAGACGCGTGCTTACAATAATTAACGCGACCTTTTTTTTTTTTTTTTTTGGCTCTTTTTTCTTTTTAAAACACCTTCTTTTAAAATATTCAATTGAACGAAATTCAGGAACGCCGCGATCATGTCTCGTATGGATCGTGATGATGCCACCACACCCACACCAAGAACCCCAACTCGTACACCTCATAGAACTCCTCATCGTACTATAACAACTCCTCATCGTACACCTACACGCACACCTACTAAACAACGATCATTTATTAATTCAAAAACGACACTACGACCCACACCTCCCGACTTTGCTGCTATGGCAGGAAACGATACGATAGTACGTAGATCAGTACTTGGAAAACGCAATGACAATAGTTTTATAGCATATAATCCCGAAAAAGAACCTATTAAAGTAAAGTACATTATTATTGGAGAAGTATATTAAAAAGGTGGTTATGTATAGTATACAATATATATATATATATATGCTCAGTTTTACTAAGAGAAAATGATAAATAATATTATCAGGCTTATCTTCGAATACGACCACAGCCTCCAAATCATGATGCTACACAATCTCCTTATTTACAAGTTGTTGATGATCTTGAAGTATCCATGACACCACCAGAGGTAAATTAATAAATAATACAAATAAATAAAGCAACAAAAGGATCATTGATGAACAGTTTATATATAATAGGATTCAAACGCTTACCGAACACGCAATAGAGCACCTGAACGATATAAATTTACTAAAATATTTACCGATGCTATTTCACAACAAGAATTTTTTAATAAGACTACACTACCATTAGTTCAGGATGTTTTAACAGGAGAAAATGCATTAGCATTTGCTTATGGGGTTACTAATTCGGGTAAAACTTATTCTGTGATGGGAACAAAACAAGAGCGTGGTATTCTTCCTCGAACTTTGGATGTGATATTTAATAGTGTAGAAGGTTATATAAGTGAATCCAAGGTAATTTAAAGAAGATGTTGGGAATATTATAAATGGAATTTGGATTTAAGTGAAGGGGCAGGGGGATATTTGAATACTAATATATAAATATAAAAGCTTAAACCAGCTATGCATAGTTTAGTTCAACCTTATGAAGATCCAATAGAAGAAAATAGACAAGTTTTAGAGAAAATAGGAAATGTTGAAACACCTCATCCACATCCAGGAACATCAGTAAGAAAAAAAAAATTAAATCTGTATATGTATATGTAATAATATGCATATGATCTACACAATGAAGCTGATTTATGTTTCTTTTGTTGCCATATTGAGTAGAATCCAAATCTTTGGGACGGGTTTCAATTACCCACTGAACGAGATCAAACTGGTAAATATAAACATATATAATCATAAAATCAAAAATTAATCTAATTTTATTTATTCATGTGTCTTTGTTATTATTTAGTTTTGGATATTGGACAAAAATTTGAATATGGGATTTGGGTTTCCTTTGCAGAAATCTATACTGAAAAAATTTATGATTTATTGTTACCCCCAAGTAAAGATTTAAAACGTCAATCATTATCACTCAAATATGAATTTAAAAGCGGTCATAAATATATTGCTGGTTTAACGGAAGTAAAAGTACAAACTATTGAAGTAATGTATTACTTGTCATTTATTCTCATTTGAAATTTTATGAGATATATAAAAAAAAAAGATATTAACCATTTCTGTGTTCTTATTATTGATCTTTGTAGGAAGCATATGCTTTATTACATGAAAGTCAAAAAAATCGAGCAGTTTATTCTACTCTTATGAATCATACTAGTAGTCGAAGTCATAGTATATTTACTGTACGAATTGTTCGTACGCCTATTGATGATGAAGATTATGTCATTGAGGTAAAACCTATTGTTTACACCTTTGCCTTTTTTTAATATAAAAAAAAAAAACTTTTAATAATAACTAATTAAAATTTGTCAATAATAGGACCCTGCTTATGCAACTGTATCTAAAATGTCCATTGTGGACTTGGCTGGTTCAGAACGTCATCGAAATACACTTAATTCTGGTACTTATATTTATTTATAGAACCAAAAAAAAAAAAAAAAAAAAAAAAGGATTTGTTGGGGATTATCATACTATATATTTAAAATTCTAACGAAAAAAAAAAAAAAAAAACTTTGGGTGGGAACGGTGGATAATTCTTGTAGGTCAACGATTAAAAGAAGCGGGGAATATAAATAAATCATTGATGGTTTTAGGACAATGTATGGAAACACTTCGATTAAATCAACTCAAGACACAAATTGGAAAGGTAAGATAAGAAAAAAAAAGGCATGCAAAAATAATTTCAGTTTGTTGAATTAACAAAAAAATTATTGAAAAATAAAGCGACCAGCTATTGTTCCATTCCGACATAGTAAACTAACAGAACTATTCAAGAGTTCTTTTGAAGGAGATGGAAAAGCGGTAAGCTATCTATTAGGAAACAATTAAAAGTTATTATATGCTAATAACTCAATTGGGATATTATAATTAGGTCATGGTAGTTAACGTTAATCCATTTGATACTGGATTTGATGAAAATAGTCATGTTATGAAATTTGCAGCTGTTGCAAAGAATGTAGCGACTTGGCGTCGTATTCATCCAAAAATCGATCTCCATGGCATTTCTGGTTCAGGTATTGAAAAACAAAATGTTACACAACATTATTTTAATCGAGTGGGTTAACTTAATAAATTTACTATATGCAGCCAAACGACTCCGAACTCAGTCCTATGATAAGCAAACACAATTACAGCAACAGCAGCAGCAGCAGCAGCACCAACAGCCGAAGCTTAAAGGTAAATAAATAAATAAAAGTCTGGGAAGATATACAAATAACAAATAGAAATTATAATACTAATTGTATTGTTGTTCAGATGATTATTTTTCCTTGGCAGAGTTTGAGTTATCACATTTAAGTGACGAAGATGATGAAGATGATACAACTGATCCGTTTGTTGATAATCTCATTTATCAATATGAATATCTTCATTCAAAGGTATATATCCATCATTTTTAATTATCTATTCGATACTAACGAAAAAAAAAATCAAACATTTCTTTATATACTTTATTAGTGGATTGAAGCTGAGACACGTTGCGCTACCATTGAATCAACAGTACGTCAGCAGGTTGCCAAGGAAACCGAAGGTGAATTACGCAAAATGGAAGATATTTATATGTCTGAATTAAAAAATCGAGTAAGTAAAAATCTCTATTCATGTTTTCCATTCTTTCCCCTCTCAAACCAAACCTCTCTCTGAAAAGAAAACAGAAGAAAAAACAGATCGCACATACATATACATTACCTCACTATTTATTTAACAAATATTAAAATTTCAAAAGAATGATACCAATTTATCTGAGATTCGCGAACAAATGGAATCGATGCATAAAGATGCGTCCGGTAAGGGTATATAATATTAATACGATGGGAAAAAAAAAAGATAAATTGAAAAGAGCGGGCTATTTACATTGTAAATATTACATTATTTATAAACAAATGAAATCATTAGATCAAGTCCACGAGCGAATTTGGACCGATGTAAGTCGATAAAAATTAACATTATCAGCTGCAAAGTTTATAGCCTAATAGTTTTTTTTTCATATTTCATTATATTTCCATGATTATATATATATATATATGTATGCGTTAGCTTCATGAAAGACAGCAGACCCTGATTACCGAAGTGGATCGGTTACGTGCCATCATGCGTGATCACGAGACTACGAAACATAGTTTATTAGAAAAGGTAATAGTTGTATTTTTTTTTTTTTTTTTGCTAAAAAAAAAAGGAAAAAAATATAGAGTTTCGGCAATTGTTTATAAATATACAAATAAACAACCCCTTCACCTTACCTCACCCCACCTATGTCATTCTTCAAGCATTAAAACTTCCATACATTTCTTTTTTAAATTTCAAATTTCCTCCCCCCCCAAATAACTAATTGTTGAATTTTTTTTTTTTTGTAAATTATATAATGTATGTAAACAATAGATTGCAGAACTTGAAAATGACAAACAACGTGAACAAGAATATAATCGACAATTAACACAACAACTCCGTGAACGTGAACAAGAACAGCTCAAAATTTCTTCTTCTTCTTTTTCTTCTTCGACATCTTTTAAGAATGATCTTATGGAAGAAGATCATAATAGTAGTAGTGATGATAAAGAACAACAACTATCTTTTATTGTTACCGGTGTATCTGAATTAAAACGTCAAATGTCGGAAATGGATGTAGATACGCCAGATACCAATGTTGAAGAAAGAAGACAACCAAAAAATTCACAATTCCAAGAATTACTTGAATTACGAAAGAAATTGCGTCGTAGTGTTTTTAAGGGTGGTGAAGAGGTTTGTGTTTTCTTTTTATTGTCATACATACCATATATCAAACACTTTTAACTGATTCAATGCTAAATGTAATATATACAGTATGCTGAAGATACAGGGAATATCATGAAGCAAGTAGAAGAGTTTGAGGGAGCTACATTTGAACTTATCAAGGTAAAATATAAAACATGTTTCTATCTACAACTTGGATGAAAATTTAATGTCCTTTATGTTCTATCCACGTCTTCCCCCACCCCCACATAATGCATATAATTCAATATAGAAAAAAAAACTTTTGTAACCAAATTTGTCAATTCCGTATTATAGGAAACGAGTATGGGTCGTCTTTTGAAACTCATTGCTCAAAAGAAATTTGCCAATGACCCCGCTCAAATTCAGGAACGTGCCAAACAATTGTTTAAGCGTTTTGCCAGACTTTCAATTGATGTCTTGGCACCTACTAAGCAACATCGTACAAACAATAATCGAACATTAGCAGTGAGTGGCGTTGGGGTTGACCAAGAAGAGTTAATATCAGATATGCGTGTGGCGCTTGAAACTTTGCAACACGAGAATATGAAGCTAAAAGCTCGAGTCAAGGTACGTAAAAAAAAAAAAAAAAAAAAAAGATGCCATTCTTTTTCTTTATATCTACTAACTTTTTCTTTAAAAATAATAATGATACTAATTAGGCTATGCATGAAGGGAACCGTCGATTAAAGCGGGTATTTGAAAAAACTAGAGATGATGTGTCCCTTACGTCAATTATGGCTCAACAACAATCAAAACATTTCGAACCTGGTACAACATCGGCATACGATCCGGTGTTAACCGAGAATTATAATAAAGATGTTAGTCATATTTTTTTTTTCCATTTTTTTTTTTTTTTTTTGCTAACTCGTTTGCTATGGACTTTTTTTTTTTATTAGGACGTCATACATGATAATTCGGTATCTCCACGGATATTAGCATCATCTGCTGCAGTTAGCCCAATTATGGAAGCACCCCCATTACCGTTGCCAAGCAACAGTGACGATGACAACATCAACTTAAATTACGATGAAGAGGATGATGAAGATTTATCACATATATTTGATCGTCCCGAACGACCGCCAAGACGAAGGAGGTTTGTGTTTACCCGATTCTTTTGAGTTTAAACGCCTATTTTCTCTATACTATTCTATACTCATCTCTTCATTCTCTCTTTATTATTATAGAAAACTTCGAGCACGACAGTGAGACAATTATTTATATAAAACATAGCTTCTCCTCTCTCCCCCTCGCCCTTCCCCCCCCCCCAAAAAAATGAAACTCGTTTGCTTCATTCTTTCTTAACCACTCTTCTAATCCTTTTTCCCAAGTAAAAAATATCACCTTTTATTTTTATTTTTAATTATAATTATTTTTCTTTTTCTTTTTCTTTTTCTTTTAATATCATTAGTATAATTATTTTTTACATTCTAACCCACATATCAATCTTCACCATCAACTCCGTATATGTCTTATATTTTTTTGAGCTTCTTTCTCTCTACTATGTACACTAAAATAAATAGAACAAGTGGGGAACAAACGAAAATGTTAAAAAGAACCTATTGAATATTGTAAAAAAAAAAAAAAAAAGAAACATCTCTAGGAATGAATGGGTTTATACTCAATGATAACAAATAAACCTGGTTTCTTATCTTTTTCGTTGTCAACAATAAAAGCATTTCTCTTATGAAATAAAAGTATATATACATATTAGCACAAAATGATACCAGAGTAATGTAGTATGTTTTCTTTTTGTCAGACCAATTTACGTACTGATTATGTATTATCTAATCTGTTTCTCGTGGAAAGGATAGATATTACCATGTGTTTTTCTCGTAAAGAACTTTACAAAAAGAGCTTTAGTTTTGTTATTATTTTGGTGGAATTTTTTTTTTCAGTAACAAACAATGCGCCATATGTGCATCACTTTTGGATTTTCTTCAGCAACAAATTAAACCCATTACATTTACCTCTTTGAGTTCTATTGTGGTGTTATTAAAATACGTACATTCGGTGATAAGAAGAAACGTAAAGCATGCTTGATCAATTATCTTAAATAAAAAGCATTTACGTATAAGTGTATTAACAACAGATAGTTTAGCAATTCATTATTATGCCAATATATTCTATGATCAAGGTTCGTTCTGTTTGTTTTCGGTATAAAAAAAAAAGATCATCAATAAATGGTTAGTTTGTCAATGTGTCATAAGGAAATACGGGTAGTTTCTTAAAAGGTAATAATAATTATAATGATCAACATTGTTATAAACATGGCGACAACATGTATTTTATTTATAAACATTCTTGTTGGTTAACGTTGGTTGTTGCTATTATTAAACTATCTCTTGTGTTATGCTCTTCAGTTATACGTTGGTGCTAGGTGACATATACTATATAATCGATTTTGGAAAAAGAGCGGCATAATTGTAATCTATGCAAAATGAGTGAGAATTTCCATTTATTATGCAAAATTTTGTGTATCATTCTGAAATTTCCAAATAAGAAAGAGAGAATGGGGTTTCCTCTCCCCCCCCCCCAAAAAAAAAAAAACAAAAACAAAAACAAAAAACCATTTGGTGATTTTAGGTTAGTACTAGTAAGGGCGCCCTTTATAAAACGTTATAATAATTGTATAATATACCGCCGCCACTGGATCGACCCTGTGATCCAGTTCCGGTTAAGGGGTCACGTACATATCTTTACAACAACAAAAAACATATATAAGAAGACGAGTTTATTACATTGTAACTACAACAAAAAAGTTATTCCTTTCTTTTTCTTTCGGATTATTTTTTTTTTTTTGTATTTTTCATTCCGCGATTATATAAAAAAAGAAATGATTGCATATCGACCTTCAACATATACAGACTTTCCACCTGCACCATATTATTCTTTGAATGATTATGACGAGGACTTTGATCACTCGAGTTTACTTCCTCCACCACCTTATAATGAAGGCATCATATCGAATAACGATAATAGCAGTATTATCGTCACAGATGAAAAACGACAACAGCCCGAAGAACAACAACAGCCTTACATACATCAGCATTATCTCAGACGACGACAAAACAATAACAGTAGTGTCGTCACAGGATTATTCTATTACTTTAGACATTCACTTGCAAAACGACGTGCTACTCGACGAGAAAAACGTCCTCAAGATGGCAAGACTAACCCTTTCGAATAATTAAAAAGGCAGAAAACAAGAATACCAATGGACCATCTTATTGTACAAATAAAAGAAAATGAACAGTAATAAATGAGCCAAAACAAAACATGCATAAGTTTATACCCTTGTTTTTTTTTTAAAAAAAAAAAAAACCTTCCCATATTATTCATTATATTTACCTGCATATTTTCTTTCTTTACTTCTTTCTCTCCCATGTATCTTCTCGTGATAACACACGACAAACAACTTCAAGACTCCAACTTTATTTCGGACCTTTATCTCTCCCTTATCTTCTTTTTTTCTATTAGGGTTTTTTTTTTGTCTTTCTTTTTTCTATCTGAATTGTTATTGTAAAGATAATAACCCTGTATAGATATATGTATAGAAATTTTTGTATTAACGCTTTTTTTTATAATTTATGGTATCATCATCATCATTATTATTCTCACTATCATCATGTCTCTCTTTTTTTCTACTTTGTTTGTTAAATAAATTTGTTTGATATCTACATATATGTTGACACTCACAAAAAAAAAACCAGGAAATAAATAGTTTTACCGTGCACAAATTTTAATTATCCTCGCCCAGAAGTGTGCATGTTAATTGCCTATAGAAAAATTTCAGCATGAAAAAAAAAGGAGACGTTTTCTGTTTGAAGAGATGAAGTCAGGAGAGGGGGGAATAGAAAAACAAGAGGTATTTCTTGTATAACCTCGAAAACTTGATCACTCACTAATATAAGAAAAGAAGAGCATTTAGATTTAGAAAAGTTTATCTTGTTTATCAGTTATAAACTGGTTATCTGTATGAACTATATATGAAATTCGCATAAAACATGATTGTTTTTTTTTTTTTTGATGTTGATCTTTTCCCAATGGCTATTTTTAAAGCAAAATAAGTTTTTTTTTTTATCAGTTAAAGTTAACTTAGTTATTTTTACAATTACGGAAAAACGAATAAAAAAGGTTTTCTGTCCCCGCATAAGAAAAGTCTTCTACCAAAAAAAAACTTGAAAACTTATGCAGATCATCGTTGTTTTCAACTGATGAATTCTATATACAAGTTCTCTTTTTTTTTTTCAAGTATATTCTTGATAGTTCGAATTATCCAAATCTGGTAATTGGTTCGGTCTCGACCAAAACTGGTTAGTAACTATCACTGCAACAATTCTATACAATTACATTATATTGTCTTACTAATTAGAGTTTCTTCCCGTGTAATATTAACTGCAGATCGTTACTTTTTTTTTTTTTGTTTAGAAAAGCTAATTATAATTTAATACGTACGTATTATCCCAGACTTTATCAAAATATTCCAATTAAAGTTATTTTTTCTTTTATTGCTCGCTGATCAATTTTTCTCTTTGCAGGTTAATAAGCAAATAATATTTATGTATGAGTAAATTATTAGTATGTACAACTATTATATATATGTGCATTTGATTTTCAGTACGTATTCATTTAAACTACAGCATAATGAAGAGTATATGTATATATCAATAATATTACTCTCCTTCTATCAAACAGTCTAGAAGCACCTCCTTTTTGAATCTATTCCTGCTTTCTAACTTATTATCGGTATGTAGAAGAGATATTGCTTTGATCATGTTTACGTTCTATGGTCAAGGGGCATCATAATTTCATAAATACTGATACGTACGTAATATTTCAACTTTTATTTTACTTGTAAACAACGATACATACTATCATTATTATAATATAAGTAGTACTTTATCAGTTAGAAAAGGCAGGATGATTTCATGTTTACAGTGACAGTAATATGTATGCGTTTATGTATAGTTCTTTTTAAAATTTTCTGAAGCTTATTAGCATTAACATGAAAATCATTTTTCTTTTCAATTTGAAGTAATAATTATCAGTATCTTACACTATATATTTAAAATTAGTTTTAATCATAATTAGAAGAAAGTATATTATGTTTTCTAGAGACCCATGATCAAGTTTCTTTCCATAATTGTGTATGTACGATTGAATTTATTTATATATTTATTTGTATACATAATAGTGCTTAAGCATGAAATAATCATAATATCTAACAATGATATTTGACTTTTTTTTTTTACAACTTTGAAGCAGCTTGTGATGATAAATCTACTTCTTGATAAAGTTCCTCAATTTCCTTTTCAAAGAATTTCCGTGCCTCTGGTCGCTTGACTTTGAGTGTAGGAGTCAACAAACCATTTTCAATGGAGAAAGGTGATGCTACCAAGCGAATAGCTTTTGCAAATTCGAAACCACGCAAACCGCCCTTTTTTCCAACTTGTGTCAACATTGCTAAAACGGCCTTGGTCACTTGCTTATTGTTGCAAAGTTCTTGATAGTTTAAATTAGCCAAATCAGGCAATTTGGACTTGATCAAGTCAGCCAAACTATCTGGATCAGGTACCACAATACCAACCAATGAATGGTGAAGTGAGTCACCATGAAGGAAGAATTGAGCCACAATAGGATGCTTGGTATACACATTTTCAATTTTTTCGGGAGCAATGTATTCACCTTGAGCCAGCTTGAAAATGTTCTTCTTTCGATCGATAATAACCAAACTACCACGTTCATCAATCATACCAACATCACCAGTATGATACCACTGGTCTTTATCGAAGGCTTCCCGGGTTTTTTCTTCATCCTTGTAGTAGCCCTGAATGACATTATAACCACGAACGCATACTTCACCTCGAGGACATGGTTTATCTGTTGAAAAGTAGTTCATTTCTGGAACATCCACTAATTTGACTTCGTTACAAGCAGCAGTGCGACCGACATGACCGGCACGGCTATCATTACGCATTGTCATAGCACAAATAGCAGCAGTTTCAGTTGTACCATAACCTTCTCGAATGTCACAACTAAAGACAACACGCAAGAATTGCAAGACATCGGCGCCAATAGGAGCCGAACCACTGATAATATAACGCACATTACCACCAAGCACCAACTTATTGATCTTATTGAATAACAATCGATCCAATACTGGATGTTCATAGCCACGTCCTTCCTTTAAGTTCTTGAGTTTGGTTTCAACACCCCAACGCAACAAAGCTCCCTTAGGTCCTGGTGCTTGAACAACTTGAACAAGCTTAGCGTAAAGACGGTTCAAAAGTCTGGGAACAGCTGGGAAGGTTGTCGGCTTCAAAATTAACATATCCTCCATCAAAGTATCCACGGTACCACTGAAGAATCCTAAACTACCACCGCCAGTAAGGAGAACCAAATCGACAAGTCGACCGTAGATGTGAGCCAAGGGAAGATAACAAAGTTCTACGTCAGTAGGTAATGTGGCGTTTGCTTGCACAGAACCACTGACCGCGGCAATCAGGTTACCATGGGTGATCATTGCACCCTATAATAATATACATATTATACATATCAAACATTATTAAATTTAATCAATATGACACAGTATCACATTGTATATATTAAAATTCAATCCAAAATATTGCAAAAAAAAAAAAATTACCTTGGGCATACCAGTTGTTCCGGAAGTATACATCAAACAAGCCAAATCATCGCGTTTACCATAGCAATGTGGCAATGGGTTCTTCTTACCACGCTCTTCAATTTCAGAAAATTGAATTACTTTGACACCCTTTTCAGTAGCCCAGCCTTGAATAGCCTGCTCTTCTTCAACATTCAAGAAAGGATCCAGACAAAAAATAGCTTTGAGTTGTGGGATTTTTTCGCGAAGTTTCAACAAGTCTACAACGTGATCCTTGGTACATACAACAGTTTCGATTTCTGCGTGATTAACCACATACTCTACAGTCTCAGGGCCCAAGGTATCATATAAAGCAACAAGATACATGTTATAGGCAGCACACGCGAGTTCAGAAATGTGCCATTCTGGACGATTGACAGACCATATACCCAAAGGAATCTTTTCAAGATTGGTATAATGCAAATCGTTTTTGAAAAAGTCTAATAACCCGCTACCAAACCAAGTAATACGTTGATTTACTTGTTCAAATGTTTCCCATTCATAGTAATCAGCACGTTTACGAGTAACTGGATCGATAATGGGTCGAATGCCCATACATTGCTTATTTTTGGAAATTTTATATCCTACACACACACAAAAAAAGGAGGTTATTATCTATTTCCCGCCTTGATGCTCTATAAATTAAACTAAATTATATTCTTCCGATATCCTTCGTTTTCTCTTACCTTCATAAAAAATATCATAGATTGTATTAAGTTCTGGTTTAATAGTTTCTAAAAGTTCAGGACCAGCATAAGTAGCGTTACGACGAATATCTATATGAAAAAATATGTTAACATGCTTAAAATTATTATGAGAAGAAGAAAAAAAAAACACCACTGTTCATGTATGACACATACCACTTTCGCCGTGTGTAACGTTTGTCAAGGCAATGGTTTGTTTATTAAGATCTTCGTCTATTCCTGACATGATTAAGTATGTATTTATATTATTGTTATAAAAGGTTGTAACTAAACAGTAAAGTAATGTAGAAAAAAGAGAGAAAAAAAGGTGATGAAACCAAGGAAGAAAAGTTCTTAAAATATATTTGCGAAGGCGGGAAGTAGATAGATAGTGATTTATATGAGTAAGCGTACATTACCTTCTGGTTATATCTGTTTCGTGCGAAAAAAAAAAATCTCACCTTTCGAATAATATTAGTTAAACAAAAAGTGTGATTCATCTCTTTTTATATTATAGCTAATAATATAAATAAATCATTTTTCCACTTTGTGTAATATTAGCTATCTTGATGAATGCATGAAGCAGTAATCATAGTTGTCTAATATACTATAATATACTCTTACACTTTTTTTTTTACTTTAGTTTTTCAGTATGAAAATATGCAATTAACAAAAAAAAAAGTTTAACCACGATTATGTAAACTGTCTTCAATATTAGACACGCTTCATCTATACTTGGTCATGAAAATTAAGCAGGTCATTCATTTCTGTTGACATGGCAATACTCTGTATGATTATTCAATGATAATACATATTTACATACTCACTTCAGAAACCTAAATACAGTTTATATAACTCGAGGATAAGACTATATAATACTTGATACATACTACTTTTTATGCTGATGTTTATCCAGAATAGTTCTAAACAAGTCCTGTCCTACTATAATAACATTTAATAATATGTGCAATGTGGGGTAAGTAAAATTGTTATATGTGGCTCGTCTCCGTTTAAAAATTACTTTAATTGTATAATTCTAAACTTCCGTTCTCACGGTGCTCATTTTTATTACAAAAAGCGCTCTCACCAACAGATTGTTCCTCTTCCAAAGTAAAAACAAGATGTTTTTGCTATACTTCTTCCTTTATAATTACGATTCACACCTACTCTTTTTATTTTTAACGTAATCAGGCTTGATTTTACTGATATTTGGATTAATAAAGCGGAAGTCAAAATAAAACTTAAAAATGTATTATATAATATGTTTAGTTGACATAAGTGTACTGATATCAATCGCTGGGTGTTCTTTTATTTATATACTTTTTATCTTTTTTAAATCTAATATATTGTTTTTAGTCAACCCGCATTAATGCTAGTATATACGGGGTTTTTTTTATTCCTTCATTATGGCGAAAAGCACATACAGTACTAATACGTTTATGTTATGAATAATATACAGAAAAAGTAAATTACGTACGTAAATTGAAAATAAATATCGTTACAGTATCAACATGGAGCAGAAAAGTATAAAAAAATATGATAAAACATCACACAAAAATATACTCACTTAATAATTTATGAGATGGAATACCACAATGCTTAATCCTCTGTCCTGTACATAGCAAAGAGCCTTTCGAGATTCGAGTAAAAGACGACCAAGGGATCTACATGTAGAAGTGTAACAGCATCGCAAATAGTTTCTAAAACGTTATTTTGTAGTACAAACATGATATAATGTCATTTTCTTTTTTTTTTGTTATGATGATTCGTAGGCTTTCAAAATCCATGTAACCCTTTTTATGTATAATCCTCAGTAAAGACAACAATATACTTTATAAAGTATAGCAAAGAATTATGATTTTATTATGTTGATGTTGTATTCATCCTACAATGACTTTTTATTATTTTTAATACGTATCTAATATTATTTTAGTATATTTAATCAATTATGTTTTCCTACGTTGTGTAGCATTATATGATATTTTCCCATTTGAACAGTGACTGGTAATAACAATAAAGTACATATTACCCCTTTATGAATGGTAACATCTGGTCCAATTCTTTCGATAGTTAGTATATCAAGCGCACAAAGAGTGACTCAGATAACTTTTTATTACTATAATTCAAGAAATCATCATAGATTGAAAGACTATATATGACTAATTTAATGTAAACAGAGAGGATATTCTATTTAAAATAAACTTCGGTTCAATTTTGTTCTTTAGGGCTTCATTCAATTATTATGATTTCTTCATTTATTATTTTTTAATGGATGTAACAAATAAATTGCATAATTTAGCTGCAAGACAAATAATAGTGTACCAATGTTAAACTTTAATAATGTCAATAAAAGGTATTGGATAAGATTGGAAGCGAGGGCGACGTCCTTTTTTAAAATTAACTATTTGTACGTAAATAATCCATCGACTCACCAGAAATACGACACATTTTCTTTCTTCACGTAACAGAAAACAATACAGCATTGTATTGTTTGTTGGCTTAGAACAAAAAATAAGAAATCACTTTTACCAGTATTGTGCTCTTCTCTCTCAAGCTGTTTTATACTAATTGGGAAACAAGTGCCCAAGAGCTTACATTGTCAAGTTTTTTTAGTCTAGAAAAAAGACAAGTCGGTTAAAATAGAGATTCATTCCAGCCTTATCTAGTTTTTCTTTTAAGCTTAATACCAATACGTAAAAATCCCTTCCTAGGTAGTAATTTTTTTTCTGTAAAAGAAGTAGTCGACTACTTATGTGCTACCATAATTGATTGACAGTGACGACAACACTATACGTACAGAAAAGTTGTGAGAGAACATAATCTTATAAAAATTATTACGAATTATCTATCCACCAATTAATGCCGAATTTTTTTTTTTTCGGCAGGATAAACTTTTTAGAGAAAAAAAGGAATAATCTATTTGCAGACGAAACAGTACCTATAGCTTATGTAGCTTGCATTTTATACTTCAACTTTATCATTTTAAAATCCGTATTTGATTTCTCTTCTCATGCCATTTTCAAATGCCGTTAGGCTGAACCCATCCTAAAAGCTTGTACCGTTTATATTATATGAAGAAAAATATCATTATTATGCAGCAATGCAACATGATGGCAACGTTAAATAGATCGTTTATTTTCTGGGAGCGCGCTATGCGAACAATATCTCTGATATTACTAAAGTTGTTAAACCAAAACTATCATGTATGATTGAGAGTGATATTATTTATTGTAAAACATGGGTTTGTGGATCTGCATGCGTATATGTATCAATCATTAATTCCTCGGAATTGCGAAGTAGACAGCCTCGATTTTTACATTTCTTTTAAAAAATATAAACAGTTGCCTCATTGATAATAACTATATGATATCCTTAAACAAGTGATGTCATTGATTCGATGAAAATAATAATTTAGTAATAAGTTTATATACATCAATCATTATATTTTTTTAAATTTTTATAAAACGATAAAGTACACTTCGGTTGATAAATTACGGGGAAAAAGAACTATGAAAAGGAAGATGGAGAAGCAATGTGGAAGAAAGGAAGAAAAAGTAAAGAGGGTAACAAAAATAAATAATGTAATAATAATGGATTTCTATTATATAAAAAAATAATGATTTAAATGACTTTTTTTAGGGCTCATATAATTCTCCCTTTTCATGATATCGTTGATGGTTTAAAACAGACATATCATTGGCTGACATTCCATCATGAATACTTTCACCACCAACAACTACTGCAGATGGATGCTCATCATCCTTTTCATCATCAGAACCGAAATCATATTCGTCTTCGTGCCAAGGAATAGGTCGACCCACTGCCTTACAGTAAAGATAGCGAATCCAGTGAGGGAAAAATGAGCGGCTGAGCGCAGCAGTCCACCAGTTTTCGCGCAGTGAATAATCAGGACGAATACGTCCAAATGAAGCCTTATCAATAAGATAAATAACACCGTTGATGATGACGTAACTAATAATACCACCAATAAGACCATAAGCGATAGAATAAGTGAATGGCATAACGGTGATAGTGATAAAGGCAGGAATAGCATCACCAGGATAATCCCAATTAATGTTACGAACACCTGCCAACATCATACTTCCTACAATGATTAATGCAGGACCAGTAGCCTGAAAGTAAATAAAACGTTAGAATAGCCGTTAATATTCATAAGATAGATAACAAGAGAATACAAAATAATAATAATATCATTATGCACTTACCCATGGTGGGAACGAAGCAAAAATAGGTGAGAAAAAAATCGAAATGAAGAATCCAAAAGCAACAGCAATGGCTGTAATACCAGTACGACCACCTTCGGCGATACCAGCGCCGGATTCGACAAAAGCTGTACAAGGAGAACTACCAAAGCATGCACCGACAATAACACTGATAGCATCAGACATGAAAGCAGCAGTAGAATGTTCGAAATCACCACTCTTGTCAGTGAAACCACCATAACGAGCCATGGAGTACATGGTACCTGTAGTATCAAGAATATCGACGTACTATATACAAGTTTGTTTATTAGTAAAGCTACTTCTTTTAGATCTTTTTAATTTTCTATTGTATAAATAGATTATAACATACCAAGAAAGTGACCAAAGCAATCCAAATTTCTCGAGAGGTAAGATCGAATTCAAATTGAGCCATGACACTAAGAAAGATAATTTTTTTTAGTTAGTTACATACAGACCTTTGATATACAAAAAATATATATCTATAAGTGCTATGAGGAAGGAAGGTAGAAAACAATACATACTTATCGAGCGGATGGATCGTAACAACCTTCTTAAAGTAGTCAAACATAGTGTTACCGACTTCAGTGTAGGGGAAATAGGTGACAGCGTTGACACGAGGCCAAGAGGTAATGGAGATAAACACAATACCAATCAAAATGGCTCCGGGAACTCGGTACATCATCAAGATAACCATAATGATCAAACCAAGAATACCCATCCAAGTGGTAGGGGATTCCATAGTGTGGCCGGTACAGGCACCCAATTCATCTTTAGCCCAATCAGGACAAGCACCTACAGGTACGATAAACAAAAAGAGTAATTAGTAAAAATAAAAATAAATGGGAGTCCCTTCTATCAATTTGAGTTTCTAATTTTTTGACATATATTTACCTAAAGAAACTAATGTCGATGTATCTAAGCCAACAAGACCGATACCAGCAGATGATTGAAGACCAATGAAGCAAAGGTACAAGCCAATACCACAGCCCATAGCAACCTTGATACTCATGGGAATGATTCGAGCAAGCCATTGACGGATACCAAACACAGATAATAAGAAGAAAATACATCCTTCAATCAATACCGCTGCTAATGCAACTTTATAAGGAGTATTACCAGTGCCATGATATCCGACGACGTTGTAAGTAAAGTAAGCATTAAGACCCATACTATATGATAGAAATTAAATAAATAGAGTGGGAAAATTTAAGCTCATTAGTATTTACAAAAATGGAAATAGGAAGCGGTAATTTTTTTTTCTAATTTTTTTTCTTTTTTGTTTACCCAGGAGCAAGACCTAGTGGAAGATTAGCAAATACACCAATAAGAACGGAAGCAATCATGGCAATACAAGCAGTAGCCATAATCATATCTAATTTCATACTGAAAATACAGTTCAAGTAATCGGTGTTATGATCGCAAACAGGGTCCTCGGGTGTGCTTTCACAAACACAATGACCACCGGATTCACTGATAATTGAAGCATTGACAGAAATAATGTAAGCCTAAATATATACAATACATGATAGATGAGAATCTCGATACTGGTCGTAAAAATATCGTTTATGTTCGTCGTAAATTTTTTTGTATTCGTAAATAATTCGTACCATCGCAAAAAAAGTTGTAGCTCCAGCGCGCAATTCAGTTAAAAAGCGAGTGCCTTTACGTTCTCTGTAGGCACCCGAACCATCTAGTTGGAAGTATCTTCCAACAAAGGACTGGGCGATTTTTGTATTAATCGTATCAGCCCAAGACATATTTCGTTTTGTTTATAAAAGTTTAAGTTGTTGAGTAGCGTTTGTTAAATAAGTGAGGGGGTTGGGAGGGAAAAGCACCCTCTTTTTTTTTTGTGACAAAAAAAGTTGTTGGAGGAAAGGAAACCTACGGATCTAAATTATCAGTTCCTTCTGGTTTTCTTTTTAATGTTTTACGACTCAGAAAACTTTTCCTTTCCAAAATCTCTATCGTTTTTGCCTCAATATGTTGTCATGTACTCTCCGATAAACCAATGAGATAAGTGATTGTCCGACATCACTGGACTTTGCTGTGTTTGGTTTATTAAACAAGCCGCCTTTTTTCATTTTGTCTTTTTCTCCTAAGTTTGTTGGTTGGTTATGTGTTGGTGTACCTGTGTAGTAGTGTATTAAATCCCTGTAATAGTTTAGCACTGTTATCAATAGTAAATTTTTGCACATGCGCGTGATGCAACATTTATACATAGTATTTCGATTTCTCTGCATAAAAAAAACTCCTCTTTTTAAAATAAATATGTTTTTTTTGTAGAAGCAGGCGAGGTTGTACAATGCTCGATAAAGACATGTGGTTTCTATTGTCTTATCCACCCTCCAATGTTTATAAGCTCTACATAATAATACTTGTTATCTTTTTTAGGATTTCTTGTGATAATTGATATGATTTTATTTTATGATAAGCACAAATCAATATACTCAAAAATACAATTTTATAGCTGTTACTTTTTTTTTTTTTAAAAAAAAAGGGATTAAAGTAGAGAATTCATTTTTTTTTAATTTTCTAGTGACTTTTATTATACACAAGTGTAATAATCGTGTCCCCATTTTATGTCATTTCTTAATAACCAACCTTCTGATTTCGTCTTCAGCTCAGAAAAAAAACATTTAATTGACTAGTGGTACAGGCCCCTGCAAATCACTCAATATAGTATACTGCTATGTTACTCACACATTGTAGCTGTAGAAAACAAGAGTAGAAGAAACGGTAAAAAAAATATCGGATGATTTAGAATATATTTCTATTGTATAGTATGTTTATTTATTTTTTAATTTTTTGACTTTTTTTTTCCTTTGGTCCTTGAACTACTTTTGAGGAAAGGTTTCAGATCGGCTTTTAAATTACTTCTTTTTCTTCCATAACCACTTATACAGGCAGGATCTTCCCGATAAACCCGAACCGAACGAAGAACCTTTCTTTTTTATTTATCCACCGCTTCTGTTGTAGCTCTTCCTTTAAAGTATATTGAACTAGCAGCTTTAGGATCACTTTTACCCATTTCTCGAGACAGTCAATTAATATATGAAGATGTTAGTATGATTTTACACAGAATGAATTTATATCGGGAATTAAAGAAAAGAAAACAAGTTGAGGTGAAGATTTACATTAAAACCTTCATTGAGGTGTGTGCTATATAGCTGGGTCGTATGGCCTTCTTAATTTATATCTATGCACGTGATATTACACTGTCACAATAATTTTCGTTCCATAAATGATATATAGCTATTAAGGAAAGTATTTTTATTGTTTGGAGTTGGTGTTTGGTATTTTATAACTATTAGAAAATTTATTGCAGATAAGATATTTTGGGGTATATTTCTCACACAAGAACGCACAATTTTTTGTACCATTACTTTTTTGAGGAAAGATAAAACTTATCATGATATAGATAAAAAAAAAAAAAAAGAAAAACGAACCGTGCACTTTTAAGGAAACATTAAAACTGTCTGTGATACTTTTGAATATCAGTTTTGATATGTACAAATATACCGGATATATAGATATTATAATCAAAAAGAACATATATGATACTTACTAAAAGGTAATAAAGATTATAAAGGCATATTATGAATATTATACAGTGCTCAACTTATATTTCTCGCGAGGTGCATATTCAAAGCATTAAGCTGTACCTTCGTTATAAAAAAGGAATGTGTACTGCGAGGTTAGTATTTTCTGTATCACCCAGTACTCAGTTGAATAATGGATCTTCACATTTAACACAATCTTTTTTTTGAACATACTCATTGTAACTTATCTGTTCAAATGAGGGCTACCTCGCGCAAAGTATCTACATCTCCGCGAAATAGTTGGTAAAGCGAAAAAAGGAAACATAAAGTAATTTATCACAAAATTGATTATAATTGATATAAGGATGCCATCAGCTTTTTCAATAAGTATCTGTTCTCATAATAGAATATTCATTACTGTTGGGGATAAATGGAAAAAACTAGTTGGGATTATTGTTGAAAAACTCAACTACTAAATAATAAGGTAAATCGACGAAGAAGGGTGATTTTTAAAGCAAAACAGCAAAAAAGTTCTTTTGTTATAAATAGAAGAGCGACAGCTGTTTATCTCTTTTTCTTATCAGTCGTTAATATATTAGTAATAATGGGATACATCCGTAGTGAGCACATCCGTTATATAAACTGTTTACATCTCAATATATGATTTCTAAGACTACGATTCTTTTTAAAAGCTGACTAAAGTAATTGCATACTTGGATGATTAATATATATTTAACTACTGCTGCTATTTTTTTTTCACACGTAAAACATATACGTTAGTAGTTACAGTATCATCACCATGCTTATGTATAAAAATGTTAATTTCTCGCCTTTTTTTGTGGGTCAACCCATAAATCATTGAATCACTTATTGGCTCCTTTATGCTTTGTGCTACCTTCTCACCTCCAAGGTAACAAAAAATCGTTGTCATCCAAAGAATAGTGATGAGAACAGGAGACAGCGACCAATAATATATGTTTTTATGTCGATGGGCTTTTCTATAGCATTTTTATTACTTGGCAGAAAGCTTAATTAATTGTTTTCCTTTCCCGTTTGCTTTCAAATTCTGTTTTTTTTTTCATTTTTACAATGAAGTCATAAAATATAACCATCGTATCCTAAAGAGCTATATATATCCATATGCCCTTGTAAAATTTATGGAATGCATGTATTTACCTAAATGTATTAATTTTAAGTTCTGTTGAAACAAATCATGTGAAAGAAAAAAGTTGTCATTTTTTAATATCCTGAAAATGGCAAAGTTCTAGAAACCCAAGGGTGTTTGCCAATAAAGGAGAGAACGCGTAATAAAAAAACGTCACTCAATATCTCTTTCCTCTCTTGAATTCTTTCATCAAATAACAATGTCAGGAGAATCAGTGAAACTATACGTTTACGATTTGTCAAATGGTTTGGCAAGACAAATGTCAATGTCGTTGACAGGCAGACAAATAGGTATTAAAAGAAAAGAGAGAGGATCATCACCTTTTCAACTTCGAAATTATTCAAAAACAATGTTGTTACTAATTGTGACGCATATTCTACTCTGTTTTTTTTTACAGATGGCATCTGGCATACTGCCGTTGTACTTTATGGTCATGAGTTTTATTATGGTCAAGGCATTCTATCCTCACCTCCAGGTAACTAAGCAAAAATGGATGAATAATCATATCGAACAAGAAAAGTTTATATAAAAAAACAAACAATAATATTTAGGTACAACACATCTCGGACCGCCATTAGAAGTGATTGATATGGGAGAGACGTATTTACCTGAAGAAGTTGTCGTCGAATATATTGATAGTCAACGAAGTGTTTTCACGTAAGAATCAAAAAATTAAAACCGATTGTACCGACCAATGAATATTTTATAACGCACATTTCGATTATGTTACATTTTGTGTATTAAGCTTCTGTAAATTGTATACAGGGCGGAGAAATATCATCTACTCGATTTTAATTGTAACACGTTTTCCAACAGTCTCTGTCAGTTCTTAACTGGTAGAAACATTCCTCAGCATATTAGCGATCTTCCAGCAGATTTTTTGAACACGTAAGTGCATATCTAGATTAAGCATAACAATATATCAGTTTATCAGTCGGATTTAGATGTTGAAAAATGACATATCTTCATACAGACCTTTTGGCCAATCTATACGCCCTATGATCGAAGGAATGTTTGGACAATCACGATTAGCACCTCCACAAGAACAGCAACCACCAACTGGAGCTGGAGCAACACCTACACTGGCGCAACAAAATATTCTTCGTGACATATCATCTGCTGCTTTATCAGCTGCACCACAACCAGCGGATAATCAACCATCACCTTTACAGACAGCACCTAATCTATCTCAATTGAGACAATGGATTCAATCATACAAAGCCGTTGTTGTATTTTTCACATCAGCGACATGTCCCCCATGCAGAACGATTAAACCTGATTTTGAACGACTAGTACAAGATAAAAATAATTCGAGCAGTACCAAGATCAAATTGATGGGTGTTACAGTGGATACGGGTATCGCCTTTGACGCCGCTCAGAACTTCGGTATTCGAGCAACCCCTACATTTATGCTTTTCCATAACGGTGATAAGGTATGAAAGGTGGATTGAATGAAAAATAATACATGAACAATAGATTAACAATTTTTTGAAACGATCCTTATATTAGTTTTCTGAATTCCGTGGAGCAAGCTATGCCGAATTGGAAAGTTCTGTCAACCTATTGCTATTTACAGCCTATCCGCGTAAGTTTGTATAAGTATGACAAAGATGATTTATTAATGGCAACACTGACATCAATTATATATATATATTGTTCACTTAGCTCACCCCCATCGAAAGATTCACCAATTACGATGTGTTTTGGACCTTCCGAATAAACCAGTGTTATATAATACACCCGGAAAAGTGGAGATGATTTACAATAAACTAAAATCATTTTTGGATCAAGATGGTATTAAACTTAGCGAACAAGATCAAAATATTCTTGAGCAAAGCAAAAAAGTGGTATTGAATTCCAGTATTCCGATAGATATGGGACAATGGAGTTCTTTTATAGGTTAGACAAAAAATCGAGTGAAAAAAGAGAGAAAAATAATGGAAGGGGTCTTATATTTACAATATTTCCATTCTAGATACTATGTTGGTTAAGTTACCGTTGGATCATCAATTCCCACTTCTTGATATTTTCAGAACATTGTTTGCTACGAAGATAGCTTCAGAACATTACTTGAATAACTGTAAGTTATTATCAATCACAGGAACTATGTGTATCTCTTAGGCTAACTTATAAGTTAGGCTCACAACTTGTACGAATAATTGAGAATGGATACAAACAAGAAAATGTGCCAAAAGCAACATTGTTAATGACTTTACGTGTGGTAAGAAAGGAGAAAAGAAAGAATGAATAACACTAGGATACGATCTATAAACTAACAACATATTTGTATAAATGAAAATGAATAATTATTTTTTATATAATTCTAGGCATGCAACTTGTTTGCTCATAATATACTCGTAACTACCTATTTTACATCAACCCTACCAGCAGCCACAGAATCGCGTGCATCTCTCACACAATTACTTGTCAGCAGTTTATTATCAAACGATAGTCAAGTGCGACAAACAGCTGCCTCTTTGGCATTTAATTGTTCAACTGTTGTCGCCGATGAACGGTTAAAAAAAGAAAAAGAAGATGGTTATTTAGAGGGTATGGCAGAACAAGAAGATGATGATTGGCAAATTGAAATTATAAGTGCCATTATGGATGACTTATCAAAAGAGACCGACGAAGAAGTAATTCACCGCCTATTGGCCGCCATTGCGAAGTTTTTATTTCTTGCACCTACACAGTCATCTTCGATTGCCGATTTGCTGTCTGCATTGGAAATCAAAGATATGTTGGACGCCAAAAAGACAGATAAAATTATTACAACATCTAAAGTATCTAGTTTGGCACGAGAAGTTTTATTGCTTGTAGAAAGCAGTGTATCATTAGCATAAAATGGACAGTTGTTACAATAGTTATTATTACTATATTCCGTTGATTTCTTATAGAATTCTTAAACACCTATTTTTTTTATCTTTCTACTCCCACTGGTCACTATCACTTTTTGATATCCCTTCCATTTGCTCCATTAAAATGAATACACATTTATTTATGAGATTGGATTATCTAATCATGTACTATTATTAGTTTTATTAATGCTATTGTGACAAAAAAAAAGAAATAACAGCCTAGTAAAGTGCTTTACTTGTTATCCAAATCATATTATTCAGTTTGTTATATTATACATGAATATGAGTCAGCGAATGTAAATTTGATACGTATCTCTCTAAAACAATGGGTATATTTTATTAATGTGCTTATGTATATACCAGAGAAATAGATAAGCATTCTGTGGATACAAACGAGATTAACAATTACCAAGCTAATGCTGAATTAGAGAGAGATACTAAATAACAGACTGTTAAGAATCTTATTGGAGGTCGAGCAACAAGGAAATAGACTTGATATCTCCATGTTCGACATCTGATGATGTTGTTGCTGTTGTTGGTTTATAAGTGGGAACTAGCTGATTCATATCATCATTATCCGTCAAATCCAAGTTTATAAGATCTGGTATTTCCAATTCTTTCACTTCTTCTTGAACTGTCGCAGGTTTCTGTTTTTTCGCTTCTGATTGTTGCATTTGACTAGCCGAGAAAGCAGCCCATTTATTAGCACCTCCATCACTTCGCTGGCGTTGTGCTGATGTCGACAATACTGGTAATGTTTGGGATGATACTTTTACATTTCTTGCTTCAAAACGAAACGGTCGACTTGTTGGTATGAACGCTGAAGATGGTCGAAGACGTAAATTTTCTGATCTATATAATTTTCTTCTTTGTACAGACGGTCTCAGTGTTGAAGTAGTAGTGTGATTGCTTCTGATTCTCAAAGGTGGTGGATACGATGGGGCATTAGAAGAATTAATATTTGAATTTGATAGCTCTTCCCACTCTCCGTTTTCATCTTGATTCCAAAATGTCATGTTTTTATGTTCTTCTACGACATCATGTGCATATGAAAGTCGCTCATCATTCCAAGAAATGTTTGCTTTGGGTGTGCCCCAACCCTCTCCAGCGTCAGCAGTTGGTACAATCCTGTTATCGTTCGTCTGCTTGGCTGTTACTATAGGAGACTCGTGTGCGATTTGTTTCCAAGCATGCTCATAGGAATGCCCACCAACTGATCGATGTAATGAATTCAAAGCGCTCTCCTCAGAACACTGGTTGTCGTTGTTATTTTGCAGCCAAGATAAATCAGATGTCATACCCCATCCTCCCAGATCAGGTATTTTTCTACTTCCATTACCAGAAATATCATTTGTACCATTTATATCACCGCTGCTCCTACTGCTACTAGTGCTATAACATCCGTTTTGTTGTCTGATGTTAGAAGAGTAACTACCTGACGAATTTGGCAAATTGTTGCCGTTGTAAAGTGTGTTGCGTATATCGTTGGCTCGATTTCTGTTTTCAATGTTCTTTTTCTTTTCTTGCTCGTCTCCTACTTCGTCCTTTTTTATAATATCTTCTTGATAATATTGGAGTTGGTGGTTTTGTTGTTCATGATATTGTGGTAATTCTATTTCTTGTTTTCGGTATTCTTGTTGCAACTGTTTCTGTTGTTGTGATTGATTATGTTGATATTGGTATTGGTATTGGTATTGATTCTGACTTTGATTTTGTAATAATAGCAACTGTTGTTCTTGCTCCTGCTCTTCTTGTCGTTCTACATGTTGTAATTGTTGTTCCTTTTCTTGTGTATCATTATAAAGAGAATCAGAGCAATCACTTGATTTCATATATATATTTTGGGTATTATTACTTTCATTGTTGCCGTCGTCGCTGCTTTCATCATCCTCACTACCACCATCGTCGTCGTTTTCTTCATATACATCATTTTTCTGAATTATGTCCGGTTCAATCCTTTCATGAGTCAATTGGTTATAATCATTCATGTCCATTTTTTCTTCGCTTTGTTGACCATGATAGTTTTGGAAGGATAGCAGCGATAATTTTGCTACAGCAAAGTATATTTTAGATTCATACTCATGATATGGCATATAATGTTAAAAAAAATGAAACTCACCATTTGCCTTGGTCACCTCACTACTATGATTATTATTACTATGATTATTATTGCCATGTTTATAAGTGTTGTATTTGTCAGCGTTTGCATCAAGTGGTAAATTAACGGCGTTATTACATTCATCATTTTCATTATCTTCAAGCTGATGTAATAAACGTGCGGAAGTTCTCAAATTAATAGAGAGACTACTTTTTGTTCTTCTGAAGATATAGAGAGAAAAAGAAGCAAAAATAAAAAGAAATACACATTACCTGAATATGCTCCATCAATTCCTCCAAGTAATGTACATCCATATCTAGTGCTTTTGCTAGCTTTATTATTTGCATACTTGTCAAAGTTCTGTCTTTTGGAGCACTAGCATGTTGCACAATCGATTGTATTTTTGATTGATTTAAAATGACATCTGCGTCAATGGAATCTTGTCCCAAAAATGATATGCTTATGTCTGGGTATCCTGCTATTACCACATGGGAAAGTTGGTGCGACGAAGCTGTAGTAATAAAATCGAAGACATCCTTGAAATACAAGTAACCATTACTTCGCATTTCAAAAGTTTGAAGAGTACAGATGATGGCTGACTCAGTTAACGCTCGTACCGTTGGGTTACCAATATAAATGCATTCAACAATTTTTAATTCTTCCAAAGGTATAGTTTTGATAGTGCACAACCGTGTCAAAGCATCATCGGTTAATAAAGGGCATTTGTGTAATATTATTCTTGTTAGACGATCAACATTGGAAACAAATCTTTGGAAATGATTGTTTTGAATGTAGCAATTTTCGATACAGATACTGATTAAATGACTTTGATAATATGATATATCATCGTCAGTATCACATTCATGATGGGCGTTATAGTTATTCCCTACGTGAATTAAGTGACTGTCATTGTCATTGTGCTTGTCATTATTGTCATAAACTTCATCTATCATGGAACGAATGATAAGATGTCTTAGTGACTCCAACTGTACAATACTTAGATATGGAATCGGTTGTTTGGCATCCTCCATGGCAAGTCTTGTGATATTTGGAAAAATATGAAAAATCGCCTTCATGTGATCCGCTTTTAATACTCCAACGTTTCCCAACATCAATTCACGAACCTTTTGCAATGGGTGTTGATGGCCGTAAACAAGTTTCTCTAAACTATCCGAGTGAGATAATGATACTCGTAAACTTTCAAGTTCCATGTAACGTGATGGAACAACAACATAATCCGCATACAGATGCAATTTACTTAGACTAGAAGCTACAAGTGGAGGTAAAATAATACCTTTGTTGTTGCTACTACCCGTTGTTTTATTTAATGACCCAATGATCCGAAGAGATTGAAGCCGAGGAAGATAAGCAGCAATTAAACGTAAATGGGTCGCTTCGAGTTTCCATCCATAAATGGATAACGTGTCGATTCGTTCGCATTGTTGTAATACAGTCATAATCACGTGAGGAGATGTAAGTGGGCTCTCTTTGTAGACCTCATGCTGATATAGTACAAGTCGTGACGTTGTTGCTCCAAACGCTTTATCATTATCATCATCGTCGTCGTTGTTGCTGTCGCTGACGTTGTTGCTGTTGTTACGTGGCCACGCAGGACCAACGTCCAAGCATAAGTTTAAATGTCGAACGACCAATGCTAATCGCTTATAAGTATGAATGGTATTTATAAAAGCCCGAACCGCGTTTACATTAGAAAAATAGGGACATTCCCAAAGAACATTCATAGCAGCTGTTGTCCAGACACGATGAATTAAGCATGCTTCGTATCGATCGGCTAATGTTGGTAATAAATGAATAATGCGCTCCATGTTTGAATTCGTTAAACGTAAACATGGGGGTGTATACGTTGACAGTCCATGGAGAAATAATTCCTCATTATTCATTACGGGTAGGCAAAGGGTATATTTGAAATGAAGTAAAAAGGGGATAAAGCAGTAAATGAAAAAAGAGTTGATTTAATTAAAATAGTAAAAGACGCATCCTATTAAGGTACCGCAGGAAAAAAAATATGCAAATTTTTATTGTTGTTTTATATATACTTTTTGTGTATAAGAAGTAGTAGTAGTAGTAACAGGTTTAATGATAAATAGACCTTTTAACGTCTAGGCATACCCCGTCCACGACCACCTCCACCACGAGGCATACCTGCTTGGGGCTTTTCACTTTGTGCATTCTTGACAGTTTCGTCGACAGATAAAATCAAACAAGCAGCTTCTGTTGCTGCTGCAATGGCATTAGTCTTGACTAATGCAGGTTCCCATACAAATGCCTCATAGTTGTCAGCAATTGTTTCATTGTTGATATCTACACCGTACCAGGTAGCACCTGATTTGTTTGTTCAAAAAAAATTGATAAATTGTCAATAAATACATACAATCACTCATCAATAGTTAATAATCATCCCTTCCTCTAATAAAATATGTTACCTTGAGCGTGCTTCATACGGAGTTGATTAAGGATATCTGTTGCGTCAAAACCAGCATTGTCACACAACTGGCGTGGAATAATTTCAAGTGCCTTGGCAAATGCACCAATAATCAATTGTTGTTTGCCTTCAATTGTACGCGAATGAACGCGAAGGTATTTAGACAACTCCATTTCGGTAGCACCACCTCCTGCAACGACCAAATTATTTTTAATAGCTCTTCGGACAATCATAATGGCATCATGCAACGAACGTTCTACCTCAGCAATGAATTGTTCAGCACCACCACGCAAGATAAGCGTACAGGTCTTTGCTTTTGTGCATCCTTCAAAGATATTGAAACGTTCACCACCAACTTGCTTCTCTTCAAATGTTTCACATTCACCCAAATGTTCTGGTCGTAAATCTGAGCAAGTAGATTGAACAGCACCGCCTACAGCTTGAATTACACGGTCCATATCATCTTTGGCAACACGGCCTGCGCAAAAGATATCACGGTCGGCGAAAAACTGAGTGGCAAGATCACCAATAGGCAACTTGGATAAGACTACCTTGGCACCACTTGCAACAATAGCCTCCAATTTTTGGAAAATAATTTGCCATTCGGCATCAACGATTGCTTGGTATTCAGAAACTTCTTCAACACGCACTTCAGCATTGTCCTTTTCAGCTTTAAGTTCAAGTTCGACGTTCAAACATAAAATCTTTGGGTTCTTGAAGGACTTGGGTTGTTGTTCGAAACCAGCATAGGAGAAGGTCTTTTTGAATGCAACACCGTTTACCAAAATGGAATCTTGCATAGCACCACCAGCTACTCGCTTTACACCAATCAATTTTTCATTTAAACTGTCTTGGTCAAGTTGAAGAACAGCATCGACAACCATTTTGGTGAAAAACTCGGTCTGTGAATAAATAAGCTTTGATGACATGGCAGTGGCGGCACATTTGGACAATAAATCACGGAATTCTCTATATAAACAAAAAAAAAGACATATATTGTTAGCTACTCTTTTCTCTTGTTCTTTTTTCGTTGTTTTCCTTTATATTCTATTATTATCTTATGTTCCTATTTTTCCTTACTCTTGGTTCTCTTTGTTAATCTTAACAGCCAACTCCTTGACTTTGTTAATAGCCAATCGAGCGGCATTACGGTAACCTTTAATGATAACATGAGGGCTGACACCGTCTTCAATATAACCCTTGACCTCCTTTAAAAGTTCACCAGCGAGCAAAACGACACTAGTTGTACCATCACCAACCTTATTTTATGTTTTAAATCGATTTAGAATACAATTCCTTATAATATAAACTTTCTCTTCCCCCTCAATACAACATAAATAATTAATTCTTCTTACCTCTGCATCTTGAGATCGAGCAATATCCACAAGTGTCTTTGCAGCAGGATGAACAATATCCAACAATTTCATAATAGTAGCACCGTCATTTGAGATAGTTACTTCACCTAGAATACATTATCAAAATTACATTAAACATACATATATAACACACCTTCATATTATCAAAACACTCTATCAATATGTAATATATTATTATTTTTTTACCTCTTTCATCGACCATAAGTTTATCCATGCCTCTTGGGCCTAATGTAGTCTTGACGGTATCTACAACAGCACCACAAGCATTAATATTTGACAATAACTGACCCTTGCCTTGAGAAGAATCAGTACCTTCCTTGAGAAGGATGATTTGAGGTTGCTATATAAAAAAAGTAGATCCATAAAAAAAAGATGAGTCCGATCTGTATTAATGTAAAACACGTTTTTGGAACACGCGTTCACTTTTTCTTTCTCATCAAATACTTTAGATTGTTTTTATTGATGGCATATACAAATCAAAACAACAGGCTGGTTTTGTAGATCATCAACAATAATGAATAAGATGAAGTTGGTTCTTGATGTAATATAGTTCAATTACTGACGCCACGTGTTTTTTTTTTGATACACACACTGTTGTTATTTTTTTTTACTGCACTTAAAAACTGTCATTTTTGTCATTTCTTCAATCTCGGACGTAACCCATCAAGTAGTCTGATTTGTATATACATACACCAAAATAACGAATAAAAAGTATTCTGATTTGGAAATAAAAAGAAATCAAGTTAGTTACCATCATGGGAGCTCGTGACATGGTTGTATAGATTGATGAAGAAAAGGGGCGAAACGCAAGACAAGTGGAAATTCAATTTTAGCAGCTGGGAATGAAGCCACAGTCCACCACCTGTCAAATAGGCTATGCGGGACTTCATAGAGTGTAAAATCTACCCTCCGTGCTACTAAGTGACACCACTCTTATTCTCAGGTGGGGATTCTCGTGGTATTTAATATACCAGGCAAATAAACCTAACAGCGGTAATAATATTTACTTGTCTATTCTTATATTACAACAGTTGACTGGGGCTGGCCAATGCTGTATATTCAGCTTTTTTTTTCACACTTCCACGTCATGTAACTTAAAACTATTATTTTTTGGAGTGAATAATTGATATAAGAGGAATAGCTAAGACGTAGTATCAGTTGGCTTTAGGATGCTAATTTAAACGAGTTTTTTTTTTTTTTTGAAAAATAAAAATGACAACGTGCAAACCAGGATGTATATTTTACGCAGACATATCTTAATATTTCATTTGTTTTTTTCAATAAAATGTATATCTAGTTTGACTTTTGTTACAAAAAATAATAATAATATACTAATTATACTTTTTGATTGCAAATCTATTTAACAACACACAATTATAATATATACTTGAGAACACTACAAATTAATTGTATTATAATTGAAGCATGATGGGCAAAGTATAATTTTTGCGCAACATCTTTTTACATATCCTGGCAAAATCAGCGAAGTTAGACTTTTGTAAGTTTAATTAATCAATAAGAGTAATATAAAAATCCAAATCATAAGTATACCACTTATCCCATTATTTGATATATTTAAATATTAGATTTATATGATAACAAAGAATCCATATAACTTTAATCATTTCATAGCACTTATAGAATAATGAACCCCAACAACTTGGTACCAGTAATTTTGACTTGCTTCAAAATCCGCAAGGTTTTTTTTTTTCAGATAACACTTTTCACATTACCTTCCTCAAATAAAAATAATGACGCCTTCACAACGACCACAAAGACGATCAACGAGACAACAAAATAAAAAAGATACGCCTGTAAAATACAAAGAAGATAATGACAGTAGTGAAAATAGTGAAGCAAGCGATTTCGATGAAGACAGTAGTAGTACTAGTGAAGAAGAAGACGTCCATGACAAAGATCAATCCTCAGCTAATAACAGAAAGGGCAAAAAATCGGCATCACGTTTGATCGATATACTTAAATCGCCCTCTTCTCGGAAACGGAAAACCAAAACTCAAGTCGCGTCACCATCAAAGAAAAAGAATAAACCTAACATCGCACCGCGATCAGTTCGTCGGTAAGAAAAGCAAAAATAACTTATGTTCCTGTTTTTAATAATTTGTTGATAGCATATAACAGAACAAGAGACTTATTCTAATAATAATGATAAAACATAATGAACAATAATTAGAGTAAATGCCATTACACCGGTAATACCATTACGGCGACGTGAACAAGAACGATCTGAACCAGCAACAGCATATGAATTAGCGCGTGAACGTCTGCACGTTTCGGCTGTACCTGACTCTTTACCGTGTCGTGAAGTGGAGTTTTCAGATATTATGGGGTTCCTAGAAAGCGCTGTAGAAGCTGGGACGGGTACATGTGTATATATTTCTGGTGTGCCTGGTACTGGTAAAACAGCAACAGTTCTTGAGGTTATGCGACATTTACAATATCGAGCAGAACAAAAGGTTAGAAGAATGGGATGATATCACTTTTTAAGGGGTGGGGTAGATTGATAGCTAAAGGATATCCTTGCATGTAGGAACTACCCGACTTTGATTTTGTGGAAATCAATGGAATGAAAGTTACCGATCCGAATCAAGCATATGGTATTTTGTGGGAATGTCTAAATAAATCAGATTCTTCTTCAAAAGAAGTTACACCAAAAAGAGTAACGTCTGCACATGCACTGGACTTACTTGAAGCAAGATTCTCTTCGCCAGATGATCGACAAAAAACAACGTATGTGCTATTCAATTGTTACAATAGTAGAAAAAAAGGTCTAGCATATTAAAAAGAAAGGATAATTGTAATTTATTAGTGTGGTACTTATGGATGAATTGGATTTGTTGGTTACCAAGAAGCAAACGGTCATGTACAATTTTTTTGAATGGCCCAATCGACCAAACTCTAAACTCATCGTTGTGGCTATTGCTAACACTATGGATCTTCCAGAAAGAATGTTAACAAATAAGATTTCGAGCCGTATGGGTATGTGTTTGGATAATAATGATTTCACGTGACCCATATCTAAGATTATACTCCTATTTTCTACTAAAAATGATTCTGTATAGCATGTATAATATTTCTATTTCTAACAATAAAGTTAATTAATATTAGGTTTAACACGTATCAACTTTCAACCCTACACTTATCAACAGTTATATCAAATTGTAGAATCACGTTTGGAAGGTATCGATGCATTTGAGACTGAAGCTGTTGAATTTGCTGCTCGTAAAGTCAGTGCAGTAAGCGGTGATGCAAGACGAGCATTGGATATTTGTCGACGAGCAGTAGAAATTGTTGAGTCGAAACAACAACAAATACTGCCTAGCAATAACGGTGGGAAAAGCACTACACATGTTACAATCAGCATTATTAATGATACCATCAAAGAAATGCTGGCATCACCTACAGTGTCATTTCTTCAAACATGTGCCTTACATCAAAAATTATTTCTTGTGTCCGTTATGCAATGTATTCGTCGGTCAGGTTTGGGTGACGTTGAATTTGGAGATGCAGCGGAATATCATATGCAGGCATGTCGATGGCACCATGTTCAACCTCCTACAACAAGCGATTTGATGCGTGTTTGTGAATCATTGGGTCAGGCACGGGCTTTGGTGATTGAAGGAGGTCGGATGGATTTGGCTATGCGAATGTCATTAAATATTTCAGAACAAGATATTGTCATGGGATGTAAAGGAGATAAAGTAGTGGGCAAATTATTAAACAATGGTTAATTATAAATAATATTAATATTAATAAAGAGCATGACTATGTGGGAGTTATAAATGCTATTAAGGACAAAAGAAGGTTTGTTAATATGAAAAATCAGAAGGTATTACATAAACATTAAAAGCGTGTAATAAATTATAGCTTAATAATTTATCTCAGCGTATCATGTGCACAGATTTTTAATATTTACGAAAAACGGGTCTTGCCTTTATTTTGTGTTTGCACAACAAAGGCAAAAAGCGGGTAACCAAGTTAGTCTGCTTTTTTATACTTGGGTAACCAAGCGCGCACGCACGCACACACCCATTATCACAAACACAAATATCACTTACAAAACTTTTTTTTCCCTTCTTTTCCTCACAACCCCCTTTTTTCCCCTTTCCTGTTTCTTTTCACTTCTCTCTTTCTTTTGCTTTCTTCCTTTCTTCTTCTCTTTTTTGTTTATAAAATACAACTTATTAACAAGAAGGAATGGTTGACGTGCCAGAAAGAAACATCAGCAGACCTCGAAAAGCATTGTCATTTCTATTTCCGTCGGGCCGACCTTGGAATGGCAATAATGACCAAAAAAGATCTCGTAAAGTCGAACGAAATTCATCGTTTGGTTACTTTTCAACAACACCAAAATCACAAAATAACAATGACAACATTGTTAACGATAAAGACGAGTTGATACAGGAAGCAGTACTGACTAATAGTATTGCTAGGAAAGATACGATATCTTCTTCCGAATCATCTATCGACAAGTTTAGTCCGAATCGGATGACTTTTCGGGTGATGAATCCCGATGAAACGCTGAGCAGCACTAGTGCAACGAGCAGCAATAGCTCTTCATCAAATAGAAACAAAAATAGCGGTAGTGATGATGATGATGATGACGATGACGATGATGATGACGATGATGAAGACGAGCATGAGGTTATTCATTATCAAACACATGAGGATGAAGATCAACAACAACAAAAAGAGAAGGATAAAGCAACTTCTGTATTAGGTAATGATGTGTCAACTACTATTTCTCGGGATGAAGGTATTAGTAGTCAGGAGTCCCCTGTATTTATTGCTCCATCTTCACCACCGCCACCCCCTCCTGAACACGCATTATTCAACCCTCCTTTGACAGAATCCTTCACGTCATCTCCAGATGCTACAACAAAAACATCAGCCTATGCAGCACTGACAGCGATAGCAGCAGCAGAAAGAAATAACAATAACAATAACAATTATTGGTACGCTCAGGGATGGAAAATTGCCAGTCAACCTAACAGTAATAAAAAAAATCGACAGTCTAAAATAATGGAAGCAGACGAAGAAGTAGATGAAACATCAACAAATACAAGACCATCTGGAATCAAAACATCTATTGTTCTTACCACTAGTGGCAATAATAATAATAGTAATAATTCGTCATCATCTGCTCCATCCTCTTCCTCTTCTCCTCCTCTTAGTGGTCGTTTGGTATTAACAACAACCCCTTCACTTTCTCCATCAACAATACCATATCACCATCCTGGCAGATCGCGATCGAGTTTAGATACATTTAGACAGCAACCCTCATCTCCAGATGATTCACCATTCCCATCACCAGTTGTTGCTAATCATAACAGTCCTTCTGACTCGACTAAAATTGAAACACCTTTTTCTCCTGCTGTAAGTCCTTCACCAAAACTACCACATGTTTTTGATAGGCCTTTTAAAGCTCCACGTACAACAGCTACAACTAGGTCTCGACCAATATCACCGTCACCTTTAATGCCTATGCTGGTTCAAAGCAGTAATAACACTGGTCCCATGATAAATAGAGGGCCACCACCACCACCCATGATGATGGGCTACCGTCATCCATTATCATCATCATCAACAAATATGCTACCGGCACGACAAGCAACATCCATGACACCTACCTACGCCCAAGGATCGTTTATTCAAAATAACTATTATAATAGTAAAAACAACACTCAAACAACAAAAAGGCACCAAAAAAACAAAGCAACGGCAACACAATTTTCAAAATATGCAAAAGCTTCGTATAGCCTGACTAATCATCCAGATGCAATTAAAATGTATCGCAGCATGGCAGAAAGTGTTGGTGATCCCAACGTACAGCTTAGTTACGCGAAATATCTTTTGGAGATTGCGGGTCTTTATGGAGGTGGAGGAGGAGGAGATTATAGTAACAACAGTAATGGTATATCATCACCTTCAACACGATTTTCAAATGAAGGTATGAGTAGTAGTACAAGTGTGGCATCATTTTCGTCCGCTGGAAGTGATGCAGGAAGAGCATTATCAATGGATGGTGGATATCGATCTGGTGGTGGTGCATCATCACGTGTATCATTGGATAGTATTCGATCAACACCTGGGACAGTTTCTTCCTCAAAAGCAGCTATGGCACGACTTGGCGATTCAGAACGACGCAAAAAGAAAATGCTTGAAGATGAAGGAATACGTTGGATCAAACGCTTAACAAAGCAAAATGTTGGAGAAGCAGCGTATATACAAGCAGCCTGGATAGAAAAGGGGAAATATGGTTTTTCAAAAAATAACTCAAAGGCATTCAAATTGTACAAGATTGCTGCAAATGAAGGCATTCCTGAAGCCATGCATGCTATTGCTATCAGATATGAAAAATCGGGTGATATTCAAAATGCAGTTTTGAATTACGGAAATGCTGCCTCTGAAGGTGTCATTGAAGCCATCTATGTAAGTAATAGGTGTAGTTACCACGTATCTTTAAAAGGGGGCTCTCGGTTTTGCTAATAATTTCTTGCATATATTAAAAATGTAGCGTATGGCGAAGATACATTTGCACGGTGAATTCGGACAGCGACAAAATATGTCTACTGGTTTGGAATTGTTATCAGAAGCAGCTGAAAGAGCAAATGAAGCTTGTCCGGAACCACCTTATTTGTTTGGCCTTATTTTAACTAATACATATCCAAAAGCTGATATCCCCATGTAAGTATAATATTACATTATTATATAAATATATATGTAAAATGAATTCTTATCGTTCATAGAAAATTAAAAACCCAACTTTATTTATGAATGTTATCTATATAGGGAAGTAATTCATCGGTATGGCGGCGAACTTGCAGCATTACGCTTCTTTGAACATGCCGCTCAACTTGGCTATATTCATGCAGAATGTAGAATTGCGTTTATTTATGAATATGGATTATATGGTGCACCTATACATTTTGCCAAAAGTTTTGGATATTATGATTCAGCTGCAAGGCGAAACAACCATCCGCAAGCAATGCTAGGATTGAGCCGATTATATAATCGTGGATGCCGTGGTCCAAATGATATGCTTACAGAAAAAGAACGTCTAGCACGGGATGTATCTGGTTGGTTAGCAGCAACAGTTAGAAATGAGGATGCGGCATTTAATTGGTGTCAAAAGGCAGCAGATCGCGGATTGGACGAAGCGATGTTCTTATTAGGGTATGGAATAAAAAAACAGAGAATGGAGAGGTAATATAGATGTACAAGAGACTAACATCTTTTTTTTTACGGTTTTATTATTATAGCTGGTACTATGAGACAGGTATAGGTGTTCCACGCGATTTTGCAAAAGCACAAGAATATTATCGAAAAGCTGAAGCTAAAGGCCATAAAGCAGCAGTTGAACGACAATACAAAACTAATTCAGTTACACGTCAACAACATGAGGACACAAGGCGTAGTATACGACCTAAAGAAAACTCCTCTTGTATTATTATGTAATAAGCCCAGTTACTTTTTTATCCATCAAATGCTATTATAATTATTTTATACTTCAACTTCTTACTAATTTTATGACACATACATATAACCTTTGTTTTGCTTACATATGAAGTCAAATATGTATCTATATATACTTTTTTTATATATTATGCGAGAAAACCCTGATGTTTTTTCTTTTTTAAAAACAAACAAATACATTTTTTTTTCAAATTCTATGTATAAAACAATCAAAACGAATATTTTTTTTCTTCCAATTCTTCTCTACCAGTACTTATTTACGCTTGTTTTGTGATTTCTTTTTCCCTTTTCTTGATGAAGGGGTTGTTCGCTGTGAAGCATCATTAATGAATTGTACGGCTTGCTCAATAGGCATATTACCAGGATGTTGCTGTTGTTGACCATTTGGTACAGAAGTTGCCGTTACGCCAGATGGGCGAGTTGCAGATTGTGCTTGTTCTCGTGCTCGTTGAGCGGAAAGAAGAGCATTTGATGTTAATTCCTTGAGCCATAAATCACTTTCCTTTGTTCGTGGATCTTCAGCACCCAACTATATATGTATACCGTAATTTAATTCGTAAAAAAATTAGTATTTTGCTTCCACTGTAACTATTGATTCAATAAAAGAGTATCTGAATTATTTTACCTTCTTTTCAAAGACACCAAATGCAACACGTTCAACATTTAAAGCCTTGTTAAAGTCACCCAACAATGTATATGCCTTGGCAAGAATATGATAGCCTGTAGCAGTAAGAACATGTTCTTTACCAAGAATATTTTCTTGTGTAGCACAAGCACGTTCAAAGAACTTAGTACTTGTAGGATAATCACGCAAAGATTGTAACATGACACCAGCATTATTCTATTATTATTAAAAATATATGAAGAAACAATAAGTCTTTTTTTTTTACATAATAGCGATCTCATCTATATGAAGATGATAATAAAAAACTTACATCAGCAGTAGCAGAATCAGGATGGCCAGCACCAAATACAAGATCCCAGTAGTACAAAGCATGTTTCAAGTAGCGGAGAGCAAGCTTTGTTCGGCCAGCAGCATGTTCAAAAAGACCAAGGTTGAGCTATCATAATAGACAAATGTAATAAAAATCTCATTTGGTGAGTGAATTATATTCCAAAGTATAATTATTAGCTAAATATAATACTTACATAGTGGTGAATAGTTTCTGGATGATCAACACCATTTGTTCGTTCAGCTGCAATGACAGCCTTACGTTGAAGATCCAAAGCAGCGTCACGATCTTCATTATGATGATAAATCATGGCAAGAGTAGCATAACACTTTGAAGTTTCAGGATGCAAGAAGCCATAGGTTTGTTCATGAAGTGTTAAGGATTCCAACAAAAGTTCAATACCAAGCTGTCGATGACCTTGGGCCAAACTCATCTTACCAGCTTCAAATGTTTCTTCAGCAAATACACTCTATATAAGTTAATGCATATATAATATCTAATTAACAAAATAAAATAAAATGATACTATAGCTTTTTTTCCAGCTCCTTCCCGTCCAATGTTCATTTGGTTTTTCTCTTTAATAACTTACTCGGCCAGATGCTTGCTTGACAGTAGGCATTAAATTTTGAATATCATCGGGAACAAATGAAGTTGTGCGACGCTTAGGCAATGATTCATCATTCTTATTCTTTTGCTTACCACCGCGCTTACCACGACTGCTTTGCTTTTGTTGTTGATCCTTTTGGCGAGATCGAGCAGCATCTTCAGCAGCCAATTCGGCACGTTCTTCTTCACTGTATGCAGTGAAGCGATAATCGCGAGCTTCAAGTTGAATACCGACACGTAAACAGATTTCACGAAGTGTAGGTAATACGTTTAAGAGCTGCAAAAAGTCATCATCAAGTTTGTATCGGAAGCGACAAAGTATTTGTTGCTTTAATTCAGATTCAACATGGTTAGGTGTAAGTCTGGACCAGCTAAAGTCATTACGAGTGGTACCTTCAGGTATTTCAGGTTTAGGCTTAGAATTGAATTCTCGACCAAACAAACAGTTCAAAAAGTGGGAAACACAAGCAGTTGTTTGTTCCAATGGACATTCACTCAACAACTTGCGTAACATATGCTTAGAAGCACGGACAACCATTTCTTGAACAGCCAATTTTTGAATATGTTCGATACGCTTGTCCTTGCTGATAGAAACTAATTCAGCGACCTTGCCCAAATAACGCATGTTGATACCACGACGGTGCATGGCCTTGGTCAAAGCATCACCATCAAGAGGAGAAATAGCATACGAGGCGAAGTCAAGAACTAAGCTTGGAATAATATCGTTGCTAAGGAATTGAGATGCTTCACGGACAACTTGTTCTTGTTCCTTGACTGCTTCAGAATCGTCACCGAGTTTAGCCGAAGTGAAGACATCAGGGTTAAAGTTTAATTTGAATTCGTTCATGTCAATCTTGATTTCCTCTTCCTCGTCTTCAGGCTTTTGTTCTTGTTCGTCGTTTTCCTTTGTTTCTTCACCATCAGCCTTGGGTTTTTCTTCTTCCTTCTTCTTTTCTGGCTCTTCACCACCATTAGCGAGTTTTCGTTCCTTCCTGATTTCTTCGGTTTTTACCTTGACCCATTCTCTGAACCGATGTTCCCAAAACAATCCCATCAATTCTGGACGCAACAAAGTCATCTTGTGAGGATAAGCAGGGATATCATCCTTGTCAACACACTCTTTGTCTTGGAACTCGATATCAACAGGATTCAAACGATAAAGATCCAACATATATCGACGACCATCAGCACCAAGAAGACCCTTTGTTTCCAACGAAGTGTACAACTTAACCTTTTCATCATTAGCATCTATCAAGGTATGTTCATCCAAATGAAGGGATTTGGCAATTTCATTACCAATAGCTTCATGGAATTTTTCATCAGCAGAAATCTGAGCACCATTATCAACAGAACCATAAACAATTGAATTTTCATCTTGACGGCGGAAAATACCAGGGACAATACTTTGAGCAACCACACGGATACCTTTGTAATCAACAATTACACTACCCAATGTATAAAGGCCTGCAGCATCGACGCTGTTGAAAATTTTGACACCTTCCAAATCTTTACCAGTGGCAACATGTGCTGCTTCATCAGCACCAAGTGCCTCGAATGTGCCCCGACCATCATTACCCTTGCTAAAGAAAATATTGTTGTATACATACATGTGTGACTCATCAGGTTCCATTGGGTTCAATGGTACAACAGAACCATTCACGACTGCCACTGCACCACGAACAGCAGCTTCTGTGAATTCCGATTGCACCTTATTAATCAAACGTTCACGAAGTACACGTTCTTGCAAGTTAGTCTTGGGTAATTCACGATGAGATTGTAATTCATCGTTCCAATCACGCATGGATTCAACAGCATCGGCACCAAAGTTCAAAAGAGGTTCTGCAGGACGTGCTGGATCAAAGGCATGTTCAGGAGATTGAACCGCCCATGGGTGAGCTGGGAAATAAGTATTGACAGGCAACACTTCCAACATATGATGACATGTAATGAAATCTTGAAGTTCGATAAAGCTGGAAGCGAATTTGGGAGAAGCTTGTTGAAGTAACTTGATTAATGAATGAGCACCCATTTTCTTGCCACCGGATTTACGGGTTGGATCAAATTTGTTATTGGTGATGTTATTGACAAAGAATCCTTGAGTCGAAGCAGTGATATTGAGTGTTTCGTTTTCGAGAGTAACAACAATTAAATAGAGTAAATCACCCTTAAGACGACGAGCATGAGGAACAGGGTTCCAGCCAGATAAAGATAAGCTCTTGATACATTGAGGAGCAAGACGTTGGAACGTAGGTGGTACAAAATCGGATAACTTGGATGAAGCTTCCAAGTCAGTATTGGTGAATGCATGTTCGGGGATAGGGTCACTAGAAAATAAATCTTCCATTTTCTTTTCGCTTTCAGGTACAATTTCTTCGTCTATTCAGTAGCAATATGAGAGAAATAATCATTAATTTCCATCAAATATTTTCACGATGTGTTAAATGATAATAATAATAATAATTTACCAATTTCACCAGTAACAGCTGTCAAAAACGAAATACCAGAATCAATGCCAACTGCTGATGGATTGGGCTTATAAGGACCACCCAAAAGATCACGAAGACGGTTAATATGTAATCGAACATCACGTTCAGTATATGTGTCTATATTATATTCGTAATAGCAGAACATATACATACGTAATTAATATAAATACAAATGTAACCTTCATTTAATTATTTCTCCCCTCTTTCAGTCATCCTTGAAAATCCATTCCCCTCCACAAATCTATGTTGTATTACCTTCAACCAACTGTAATTCCGTTTCAGGTGTCATGCCTTCGATTTCACCTAATTCAGCAAAATCATTAAGACGAGTACCATTCAAAGCAAGATAGAAACAAGAGTGAGCACAACTTTCAGGTGACTCCATCACGGATTGTTTAATATCATGAATTGCTTCCCTTGGGCTTGCCTATTATACATATATATATACCCAAAATAAATACCCAAAATAAATAATAAAACATTTCCCCACTCCTTCTAATATTGCTTAATTCTTACTGTTATTATTATTACTACTTACAATAATTTTAATATCTGATCCTTTGCTACCGGGTAACTTGATCGTCAGTTGGAAGGTTTCTTCAGCAATCACTATATTATTATTTTAATGCTCAGCTGATGATATATGCTTTAACCCACTCTTTGATCTTTTTTATATCCACTTTTCTCTTCTTTCG
The DNA here is from genome assembly GCA_016758965.1 of Circinella minor. Classification (NCBI taxonomy): domain Eukaryota; kingdom Fungi; phylum Mucoromycota; class Mucoromycetes; order Mucorales; family Lichtheimiaceae; genus Circinella; species Circinella minor. The sequence goes on along the minus strand of JAEPRB010000022.1, from coordinate 249,479 downwards.
TTACAGCCCCTTGAAGTACAGGGAAGGAATAAAAGTTTATTCTTAACTTTTTCCACACTTGAACTCGAACTTACTTTCTTCTGCAGTTGTATCGACTTCAGACGCGATCTGTTCTTCGGATCGCTTGTCCACTACATTAGATTCTGTAGGGATCTGTTGTTGCTCGACTTTGTCGGCCATGACTAACATATGTTAAAAGAAAGAAACAAAACGATCAAGGAATTATGCATACAGTAATAAAGTTAGTGTTTTGACAAAAAAAATGTATTCGTTTAAAGTTTTGTCTTACTTGTATATTAATATTTTCACACGGAAAAAAAAAAGGGAAGAGTGGAAGGAAAGAAGGGAAAGGAAAAACAAAATATAGAAGCGGTGCTATAAAGTGGTATTGAAACCAGCGGATGCAGTTGTCAACGGAAACAAGGAACCCACACATTTATTTGTGTTTTTTTGCGGGGTTAAAATAGCCCAGGCCCTTAATATTACTATTTTTTTTACCACACATTTTTTTTTTATTGACCAAGTATAATAATTATCACTTAAGTCTTATTTTCTATCTAGGGAAGGTAAGAAGTGGCTTTTTAAATTACATAAAAAAAACATGAAACCTTGTACTTGCATTAATAAATAAACGAAATATATTATGATTGATTAAATATATCTTGTTGACTTTTTTCTTAGAATACTTCTTTTGAAATTAAAATGGATAATCATTTACTCCAACTCCACTAGTTCCGATATCTTCCCAATATAAAAAATGTGAGTCAAAAGAAAAAAAAAGAAGTCAAAAGGTTGCTATAGAGCAAATGGTTGTTATGGTAACAGTAAGGAATTTGGTTACAATTTTTTTTGTTTTTCTTCAAATATTGATTGTCTAAACGACAAAAAGTATGTACAACTTATAAAATTATCGATCTGAGAAACAACAAAGGAAGAGGAAAGAGGAAAAAGAAATGAAATTTTTAAAGGTAGATGTGTGCGAGTGTGTGTGTGCATGGATGGGTTTTGTGAATTTTTTTAATAGCAATTACTATTAAACGAAAAGGTGTTATTTTGTGCATGTTTTTGAGTGTTGTTCAGTTTATAAAAGATATATAAAAATTGTTATTATTGAAAAACGCTTATTAAACAACTAAACAACTAAAAAAACTTGCTTAAGCTTCAGTGCAGTCGCGAGACTAAAATATCATTAAGAAAAAAAAAGTTGTCAGTTAATTTATATTGCTTAATTTCCCAACCCCTCTTCTCTTCTCCTTAGACTCTCCTTTGAACTCTTCCAAAAAAAAAACTTACAATGTGACCGGGTTGTTGACACTTGTAGCACACCTTATCTTGTTGAGGTTGATCGCATTCACGCGAAATGTGACCAAAGCTCTATATACGGTTTTAAAAAATAAACGAGAAATGGTTAGATATACATCATTCCAACATATCCAATATAAAGTAAGATTATCCCAAACACACAAAAAATTATAACTTACACCACAGTTGTAGCACTTTTGGCCACTTTGGCCAGAGGGACATTCACGGCTAATATGGCCAGAACCACCACAGTTGTAGCAAGTCTTACCACCACCGTTGTTGTTACCACCGAAGCTTCGACCACCGCCGAAACCACTGTTACCACCTTCGGGGCAGTTACGGGACATGTGACCTGACTTACCACACTAATCATAAAATAAACAGGTAAAAATGTTAAAATGTGGAATTAACAATAGAATTATGTCTCTCTACTTACGCTGTAGCAAGCAGGACCACTGCTGTAATCACCACCAGCATCAGGACAATCACGGGACTATTGATCGAAAATAAAGCAAAAATCGTTATTATATGACGTATGAGGATAATGACGGTCAGTGATATGTAGTGATAAAACTAATTTGACGCTTACCAAATGACCTGCTTGGTTGCACTTGTAGCAAAGACGTTCAGCACGGGCTTCAGTGCTGCATTAATCAAAATAATAATAATGAGCAAAAATTAAAAAAAATTATATGTAAAAAAAACTGCTTAATATTTTTTCTTCTTACCAGTCCTTGCTCATATGACCTTCTTGGTTGCAGTTATAGCTATATCACATAAAGAAAGTTTTTGATTTAGATTTTTTACTTGTCTATCTTAAAAGTGAAAGAAAATAATATAGCAAGAGAGAACGAGAGCCTTACCAAACGGCTTCAGACTTGCTACAGTCTTTAGCTTGGTGACCAACTGTTAAATTGAAAGAAAAATTGTATCAGATATTTTGTTTTTTTTAAAAAAAAAAATGGAAATAAAACCTCCTTATTATTTTCCCCCAAGACAAAAACCGTGTGACGATCTCAAACTTTTTTTTGATTCCAAAAACAACAACAACAATAGATCAAAGAACCACATTGCCTTTATACCCAATAACTTGATTGTGAAAAAATGAAATCACGAGTTCAAAAGATCGGTTGGAATCAACGTTTTGTTCATAATAGAAAAAGAAAACACGTCCTCCTCCTTTTTTATTTTATTTTTTCTTTACTCTCTTTTTCTCACTTCTCTTATACACATAACAATAGTCTTTTATAATAAAATAAAAATAATAATAAATAAAATATATATACGACTACTTGCATTCACCACACTTGTAACAGCCACCACGACGGAAAGACATATTGGTCCTTAATATAAAAAAAAGTAAAGGGAAAGGGAAAGAGAGAGAGAAAAGAATAGGACGGTCCCCGCGCAATGAGGCTTTTTTTCAATTTCTCGTGGAAAATTTTTTGATGTGAGATAAAAAAGCAATGAAGGACCGCACGAATTAAACCAATGACGTTGCATCAATTTGCCTGGTGCGGCATGAGTATCCTCACAATAAGTCATATTGAGCAACGAGCAATGACCGTCATATTCCAAGGGTTACCAATATTAACTCTTTTGATTTTTAAGTCTTTTTTCTTTTAATAGGAATAAAATATATACATAAATGCTTAATAATGAATAATAGCTTTTCTATAATTATGTACTATGTATACAAGTGTATTTATATTACATACCTATAATGCATATGTCACTGTCATTACCAACAGGAAAAATAGAGGATATTTTATTATATGAAATAAATTATTGAATATACCATTTATTTTAATGTTATTTTTACTTACGTATATACTTGTTTGATTGTATGGAAGGTGTCAAAATGACTGACTGACGTATTATAACGCACTTCATAAAAAAATAAGCATCCATCATCATCATTGTCCTATCATCATTATGCTCCAGAAATCTATTGAAAAGTTACATAGCAAGCTGCAAAATAATTGTTGAGAATGTTATTAGTTTATAAGAGCTTTATTTTTTATAGCTATAAAATATACGGGTGCGACAACAAAGATTATTGACGTATGTTAATAACAAACAATTATACTGGCCAAAAATACAATATTTATAAAGGATTAAATGTGCTGTGAGTATATTCTTCTTTCCTTAACTACGATATGTTAAAGCTGTGTCATCGTAGCTTTATCTTTTTATGGAAGTTAACATAAAAAGCATTGATGGGCATTATCATGGTAACACAACAGCACGAGGAAATGGAGAAAACAAAGAAATCACTTTCTTAAGAGAAATATGCCTGAACTATGTATCCTTATTATTATCACAATTAGAACACTATCTTTTTTTTTTATTATTTCTGCCATTGATTAAAAACGTACTGTATATTGTATTTAAGTATGTAAATATTTGATACATACTTGTTATTCTACTAACCTACAATAATAGAGTAAATTATATATAGACGCGCAATTCTCATAATATTGAAGTTTTGGGATTTAGCTATGTCAACAAAATTCCCCTTACTTCATGTATATATATATTAACATGATTTTATATAAAAACTGTCCACCCTTTCAAAGCATTTTAGTTTCTAATTCGTATCTTGGAAATCCCATATGCTGGCTTATTCACTTTTTAGGTCAAGCTTAAAAAAATTGACGTAGACATTTAAAATCTTTTCTATAGACACGTTTTTTTTTATCATTCAAATAAGATGGTTAAACCAACGCACTCCGATATTATTGTTATTATTATTGATAAGTAGAAATAGGACAAACTACAAAAGAAAAAAAGTTATAAAAAATAGATAAGTTTCTAATTATAGATAACCTTTTCTCATTTTATTTTATTTTTTGATGAGTTGGCAACTATCAGTGGACAAATAAATAAATAATAATAAAAAAGACCCAAAAATAAAATAGTTATGTTGGCGCCGCTGAAATTATTAATAATAGACCAATTGATATTTTGTAACGTGGTCGAAAAAAGAAGTAAAAGGAAAAAAACTAACAAAGAAAAATGGACGTTTCTGTATTTTTTTTCTCTTCCAATGAATTAGCTTCATTCTTATTACAATTCCAATTGTAGCAGTGCAAATTATTATTATTTGTTAAGACGAGAGCATTGACCAAAAAGAACTTCTCACATGGCGTAGAAAAAAAGGGGGGCCTGGTAATAAAAAAAAATAAAGTAGAAATTGTTACATTTTGGTGATTTGATGGTTGTTGTCGATCTATGTTTTGATAAAATGATACATTTTTTGTTGCATTACACGTGGTTTCAAAAAGTCAAAAAAATAAAAATAAAAGCTTTTATTTAGTTACTGAGATTATAATAAAAAAAAAAAATAGGCCCGAGTAACTGAATCATTTTAAAGTTGCAGTGAATAATAATTCAGAAACAAACGCTTTTTTTTTTATCTGCAATACAATTTTTTCTTTGTAATATATTAAAATATGTCAAAAAATAGAGAGAAATGACGAGATAATAGGAGATTAAGTTTAAGAAAAAAGTGATCAGCCACCTAGAATAATAAAAGTATAACTTTAGGAGATGATGGGTGTTGTCTTTTGGAAATTACAAATGCTTCAAGCAAATGTTGTTGTTTTTCTTGCGGAGCCTGTAAACAAACGAAACACTTTATATTTATCTCTCGTGTTTTGGGCACACTTGCACTCCCCCACACTCCTCCTCCCCCCCCCCAAAAAAAATACCTTTTATTGTGTTGTAATATAGTATTTCTTTTTTCCCTCTCAAAAAAAAAGGTAGATCGTCTTCTTGTTACGCCTTGTTATTACACAATTGCCTTTTTCTTTCTTTCTTATTCTCTGTCTCAATTGACAAAAAAATAAAACTGAAACTAGACCAAGAAAAAAACTAAAACCGTATTACAATCGTTTCGTTATTGCTTCCTCTACTTGTCGTATTATATATACAAATATAAAATATACATATACTAAACTTCTTTCATTCTAGTGTACCCGCTTTCCTTGTTCCCCTTTTCCCTCTTTCTTCTTCCAGAAAGACGCAAAACACAAACACGTATACTCAGCCCCTCTCTCTCTTTCTCTAACTCTCCTTCACTCTCTTTCGTTTTTTCTAAGTTCTCCTTTGTCCCTCCTCTTCTCTCCTCTTAACTGTATATTCTTTGTGTTCACCTATTTCTAAATGTTATCGGCAGAAGAGGACGTTTCAAATCCGATTAATTCAAAAAAACAGCAGTCGTCAATGACAATGTCTGAGGAATGTAACGCCATGACAACGAACATTGAAGAACGTCGTCAATCGTTGTCACTTGAAGAAGAGAACAATGACACGACGAGAGAAGATCATGATGCCAATTTTGACACACCTACTATTACTACGACCACGATGGCAGCGACGACGACCACCACCACTATTACTACTACTAACAGTATAAGCGACAATGACAGTAATAGCAGGCTATTGCACCACCACCAACAACGACAACAAAATTCATCACAAATAACATTACCATTCTCGGATAAAAGCGGTGGATCAAGTCATCATGAAGAATCTCAATTTCAACATCAATCACGATATCATACCCTCATGAGACGACCATCAGATGACTCAATTCGTTCCAACTTTTCGACAACAAGCTCTGTATTTAGTACAGCAAGTAAAATATCCAGACTTCCTAACGCAGTCAAGTCTTCGTTTGTATCTGTCAAGGGTTTCATGAAATCAAATCGATCCAGAGCAAAACGACTAACGATATCCCATAGTAACAATAGCCAACAGCAACCACAACAATCAAATGAAACAGGATCCTCTTCTCCACATTCTTCTCATTTTTCACCACAAACAATTCATTATTCGACACCAGGGACATCACCCTATTCGTCAGATCGAGAATCACTTGCGTCAAGACTTCGTCGTCGTACACCTAGCACAATGGGATTAGCAAGTATATTTTCAAACAATAACAAGGATGAACGATGTTCTAGTTCAGCAACAAGTAGCAGTAGGATTAATCCAAGTCAATCAACGAGTTATTCGATTCTTGAAGTAAAGGATCCATATCATCATAATAAAACACCTGCTGCAGCAACAACAACAACATCTCGACCTCGTCCACGCAATATATTCTCAAATACAACATCATCAAATAATAATGGACGGCGGAATAGTGTTGTGGGCGCAGCCGCAAGATTTCTTAAACGAGATGATAATAGCAATAACAAACATAATAACACCAATAATAAGCATCGTATTTCTTCTATTCATGAAGAAAATGGGTTAAAAACAACAACACAACCAGAATTTGGATTTAGTGATGAATTCGAACAAGCCATCAAACAAGAAGAAAATGAACAAGTGGCAGGAACGTCATCGAATCAAAAAGGAGTGGGAAAATTATTATTTGGAGTGGATCTTGACCATATGGAATTTTTCGAAAATGACAATAATAATAATGATTTTAGAAAATCTGCCACATCCAGTATAATTTCAGCTAGTTACGATTTAGAACCTACTAATGTATCTTCGTCCGATGCAACAAGTGATCATATCACCACTTCAAATTCACCAACACATGAAGTTGTATGGAGTCGGAAACGAGCTAAATCTTGCCAGGTAAAATATTTCGTTTGTTTGTTTGTTGTTATTGTGGAATGGGAGTTATTTATTTATCAAAGATTTATGTGTGTGTGTGTGTGTCTGGACTCTCCTATGATATAAAATTGATTTTTTAATAATAATAAAATTTATTACCAACAAATATTATATATAGGAAACAAAGGTACCGTCATTACGACAATTAGCTAAAGGTCAATATGCATCAACCGCGGCATTATCATCCTATCATCATCAACAAATACCACCATCTCCACCACCTCCTGTTCCTTCCTCTTTTGTAAACGGTGAAAATGATACTGTCCCATTTAAATCCAATCTTTTACCTATTGCTCATACAACCAACAATAACGCCAGTAATAATAATGTTCAACAACAACGGAAATTAACAGAATCCAAATTCAGTCATTCGTACAACAATATTCTTGTTACAGCAACACTGACAACGTTGCACAGCAAGTTAATTAACGATTGCGATCAGCTTTTAGCGTCAACAATTCTTCCACCCTCCAAACAAAAGAGCAAACAAAAGTTTCCAGAGGACTCACTCCGAGCCATTATGAATGATCTTCGGAAAATGTCGGATATGGTGGAATGGGAAGATGGTGAGGGACCCGTTTCTAAAACCTCGGTGGTGGCATTTTTCCAAGTTCTAGATCAACAAATATCACAAGGTCAGACATTTGTTGATGCAGCAGAAGCAAATGCTACGAGTCAAAAACAGAAGGATAAAAAACAACAACAGCAGCGACTACAGTATATTGACACAGGAAATCAAGCATTAACAACAGTTGTAAAAGATATTGTAAGTGAAAATTAATATAACTTGATTATTATTATCTTTATAGATATTAATTATTATTATTATGATTGGAATGGGTGCAATTCGGAATTGAATTGGATTGGGATTTATAATAGGTTTCTTGCCTCAAACAAATGGTCAACCAATGTGTTTGTCAATATCATAAAGTATTTGAAAAATCCATGATTATCCCTTGTAAAGGATATCGAGTAGAAGGAAGAAATCGATTTGGAACACAAGCACAAGATTATCCGACAACGATTGACGATCATCCAATAGATTATAACGATTCTGTTATAGAGTACATGGATCATGAGGCTTATTGGTATCGAACTTATTTTGTGGGACGAGATTATACAACATTCGTCGGGTATGTGGATGACAAGGAGCCATTACTGCTTTCAGCTATTTGTGAAACACTGGAAGATGGTGTTCAAAAGCAGTATCGATTAATTATAAGAACAAAACAGGTACCTTTTTTATTTTTATTTTTATTTGGGGTTTTTTTTGGGGGTGGAGAGGAGGAGGGAAGAAAAGAAAAAACATAGGGATCATATTATATATGTAAACATTCCTTTCTTTTTTTTGCTCCTTTTTTTTAAAAAAAAAAAAATTGAAAAAAAATCTTAAAAAAGCGCATTACATCAATGAAAGTTTATCTAAAACAGTAATAATAACCTTTTAAAAAATTGGGGACCTCCTTTTATTTAATAATAATGAATAATAATTTTAATTTGTAATAAAAAAAAAAGGGACCCGATATCCGTAAAATTATACCCGATTCGTTCTTACTGAGTGCACCATCATCACTATCATCATCGGTCAATGATACTCAAATGGAAACAGTCCCCGACACCACATGGAAAGCGGTGATAGAAATGTCGTTGGATATGCCATTTAATCAATTGAAAAAGATTGATCCGGAAACAATGGTCTCAACTGGCTTAGAGAGTGATATTTTGCGGTTAGATGAACAAGCAGTAAGTATATGTTGTACATTCTAATATACGATCAAAATAGCGTTTTTCTCTCTAAAATATTAATTTGATATTTTCTTTTCATAAAAAAAAACAATAAAAATGATAACAGGTTCATGATCGATGTAAATTTGGTGTTATTCTTGTTAAAGAAGGTCAAACAAAAGAAGAAGAATGGCTATCGAACGATCATGATTCTGAAAAACTGGATCGATTCTTACGAATTATTGGGCGTCGTGTTTCACTACAAGGATATGCTGGATGGGCAGGAGGATTAGACAGACGAAGTAAGTTTTAACAGAACGAAAGAGAAAAAAATAGAGAGTTAGAGCAAGAAAGGTGGACATAATATATATAAGGAGATCAAGGGAAAAAAGGGGGTTTATCAAGCGTTTATGGAAGAGGGATAAAAGACAAAAAAAAATATTCAATTTGTATTATATAATAGGTGGAGATTCTGGTGACCATACATTTGTAGAAGAATGGAAAGAACATAATATAGCATATCATGTATCGACTTTAATACCTTCCCGACAAGGAGATAAACAACAAGTACAGAAGAAACGCCACATTGGCAATGGTAAGGAAATACATAAGTAAATTGAAGAAATTGATCTGTATACTTAAATCACTGATTATCAATCGTTCAAAATTATTACTTTTTAGATATTGTATGCGTTGTCTTTGCTGAAGGAAAACAACCTTTTAACCCTGCAGCTATCAAATCCCAATTCCTGCATGTATTTATTGTAGTACATGAAGAAGAATGGGAAGGGAACACCTGTTGGAGGTAAGTAAATTATATATGCAGGGACAAGAGGGTTATGTTACATTGCTAAATGGTAGCTGGTTAGCGTTTTAACTTTGTGTTCTTTATTTAACTCCTGTAACAATTTAGGGTTGAAGTAGCAATGGCAGAACCTGTACCAGCATTCAGTCCCGCTTTACCTGAAAAGTCTACATTTTTTCACGAATCCGAGCTGCGATCTTTTATTCTTGCTAAACGTAAGTTCTTTTTTTATCTTCTTACCCTTCAATATTTTTTTGGGGGGTTAATTTCATATGATTGAAAGGGAAAGGCGAAGAGTTGGGGTTGAGAAAAGTAAGAAAGATCTGTCTGTAAAGATCTATTGAGATGAATAAAGATGAATGGATGAATGATGAGAAAGTGCATAAAGCGATATTTGTTGGTTTTGGAGTAACACAAAAAATTTTTGGACAACAGTGATCAACGCCGAATATGCAGCATACAAATCACCAAAGTTTACTCAGCCCATGGCCCGTGCACGAGAAGGCATTCTAGTCAATGTGACAGAACGTGGCTTCAAAATGGCCAAAGATTTGGAAATATCATTGTTCAGTAAACATAGCAAATCCCCTTCTACTTCTTCTGATAGAAGTTCCAAAAGTACCAGGAGTGGGTTTAGCGTATCCTCATCAAGTGATCATATTACCCCTTCTCCTTCTCGATCGAGCATGATACGGGAGTTATCCGAAGGTATTGTAGCAGGCCTTGGAAGGCGGCGTAGTGGGCCTGATAATAGTCACCCCGATACTGCGAAGCCAAAAGCCACACGCTCTAGTAGGCCTGCAAGAAAGGGGAAACCAAATAATAATAAATACGGAGAAGGTAAAATAATAATATATTTTGATTGAATATATGCTTTTTATTTTTGCTCCTATACGAAACCAACATTAAGTATTATATCTTTTTCTTAATAACATACAGCAATAACAACACAACAATTACAAAAACAGAGAAGTAGGCCTGAGCTGGATCTCGTGCAACCTTCCTCTGTATCTACATCAACATCATCATCGCCATTGACTTCAAGGCCAAATAATTCTGACTCATCAAGAAAAGATATTAATAATACTGTAGGCATTCGACATCGAGCTCATAATATATTTACATCATTTGGTGGTAGTTCAGGTCGTCGACATAACCATTCAACTACTACTACTTCTACTATTACACAAACTCGATAATTTTATTAGATGATGAATGAATGATACGCATACCCTTTTTGACACCCTTTTTTATTGTTACTATTATTATTATTATCATTATTCTTTATTTTATTTTTGCTAAAACTCTTTCTAATCCCATTTGTTTTTGTTTTTTTTACCTTTTTCAAAAAACATATTTTTCTTGTAGATTCTCATAAAAAATATTGTATAATTTTTGTATATACTGTAATTATACAGGGTATACAACATAATTTTTCACTGCAAAAAAACTAGTGATATGAAAACAAAAACATTGGTTAACATTATATACTCTCTAATTTCTCGTTATTAAGTGAATGACGGCGGAGGAGTAAACTCAATACGTTGTACATATATACGTGTGTGAAATGAAAAAAAACAGCCAAATAATAATAATTGTATGACAAAAAAAGTATTGTAAACTTGACTACAGGAATAAAATGTCATTCGATTGGTATAAGAGCTCCTCGGTTTTTGTATCGGCTCGTTTAAATTGGGGGAGAGTCTGTGGGTGTGTATTCGTGGTGAAGTTTTTTTTTTCTTTGGTTGCCTTTAATGTATTAAAGGTATATGTATTATACTATATATTATGTGTATTATAAAAAAAGTCATTTAATATGTAATAATAATAAAAACAACTTTTCCGTGATTAGTCATTATCCATCAATTAGAAGAAAAAATGGTTTTGTATTTTTTGAAGTATAAATGGACGCACAGACCAACATTAATGACGTTTACGACTAAATTGTATAGTATATGTATACATGCTTCAACATACCAAACACGATAATATTATTCGTAAACTATGCACATCAGATTAGGGGTTTATAAAGAATATCTGTATATAAATGTCGATCGATATTCTTCCTTGTTCTTTCCCATGAATTGAGCCGAATCTTTCATGTTCAATAAATATAATATATATATATATATATATATATAAGAAGCATGGAAGCAATAGAAAAACGGAGTTTCTAGCAATAAAACATAATAGCTGCAAAGGGAAAATGTTGGGGGTGGATCATGCTTTTTTTTCAAAGGGGCTTTAAATGAAAGGAAGTGGGGGAAGAGGGGTTATGGTTTTTTGGGGGGTGATGACGATAATAATAGTATTATTCTACGGAGATACATATAAGTACGTATATATACTTAATAGCAAAAAGAAAAGATGTCTAAAAGGAAACAAGACAGAATATGTACATGTATGAATAAAAACTAAACGCTTCTTATTATTGTGTATATGTATATGCATCTCTCTCTATCTTTGATAGAGACATATATTCATATCCTTTTTTTTCTCATAAAGTAACAATAAAACAGGGAGTGCTTTTTTTTATAAGGGCCATCTTAATTTCCTTTCAGTATGACATACAATCAAACCGTTTTCACTTATGCGATCAATAATAATAAAAGAATAAAGAGATTTTATTATGCATTATATTTCATTATATTATTATACATACTCCTTAGTACTCATCAACATTTATAAATACTTAATATATGTATTTGTTTACTCTTATATATTAAATTTGATAAAGCAAAAACAAAAAACAAAAAACAAAAGGTATTTAACAACAGCAAGAATTATATACAACAGATAATATTAAAAAAAATTAAAGAAAAAGTTACATATGTAACTTTGCTATGCATACTAATAATAATAAGAGAGAGAGAGAAAGAGAGAAACCTTTGTTAATATGGTGACATAATTCATGCCCTCATGCCGTTATGTTATGTATATTATTGTACAAAATTATATGCGGTCATTAATAAAAAGAAAACATCATTTAAGCAGATAGAAAGCATATCTGCAAAAGAAAAATTATTTTCACTACATAAATATTAATATTAAATAATGAAACAACAGATAACAACAATTCCTCCACCATTCTTTCGGATTCAGTTACTTTTTTTTTTTTTTGAACAAAATTCCAATGCAATAGCTTTCCCGCCAAATGTTATATAACGTTTTTTCCTTTATTTCATTTTTTACGTTTTTCTTGTGTGTAGTGTATACAGTTTTTATTTATTTATTAGGATCCCTTCTCTTCTAAATAAAGAGAAGCCCCGTTGCCTCCTTGTCGCTTTGACCTTTTTTTTCCTTACATATTTTATCTCTTCTTTTTAACTCCTTTTCGAGAGGCTCTTTTTTTTCTTCTCTTTTCTTTTTTTGTTTGTTGTTTTACTATTATTCAACTTCTTTTTAATATACAAAAACACATTAATATTCTCTCTTTATTCCACTCTCTTTTCTTATTCCTTCTTTCTTCTTATTCTTCTCTTTCTTCACAATTTCCTTATTGTAACATATATTATTGTGTATATTTGTGTTTCTTTCTCTTTATTTTATAAGCATTATTTAATTATTACTCTTTATAAATTACAACAATGACAACGACAAACGATGATTACCATGCTCGCCCAACATCTTTGCCAAGCTACCAATATAATAGTGACTCATCCTTGTTCAATAATAAACCAAGAGCAAGTATTGATTTGCTTTTGCCCACACTTAATGAATCGGCTGGTTGTCTCTATCGTTCTCCATTTCGCGTTGCACCCAATACTTTTTCTTCTAATTCATTTCCTTCGGTACCACTTCCACCACCGGCCTTATTGCAACAGCAACAACAGCAACCGGTAGTAGATGATATGACTGGTGTAATTCAACAACCCCACCATCAGTATCATACTAATGGAAATGTTGGTATAGTTTCACCACTATCACCACCAGAACAGCAAGGAAGTACCCCATGTGAATTCGCCAATAGTACTACTACTATTTTAAATGATCAAGATCAATTTCCACGACCTCTGGAATTTGATAGTATTGTCCAAGATTATCTACAAAATTTATCTACCAAAAAACGTGACAAAGCATTGGTTGATCGTCAGCGATATGAATTAATTCTTCAAGTACTCAAGGATCCTCGTAACACGGCTATTTCCACGGCACAATTTCGATTCTGGGTCAAGAAAATGTTTCAACTCGTGACAGCTGATAAAGTTGATGTAGTATGTCATGACAATAAACCCGTTGCTATGCGCGAACATATTTATGGTATTCTTGTTCGTGCTCATCGTGAAGTTCATCATGGAGGTAGAGATAAAACTTCGGCATTGGTAAGTTTTTTTTTTTTTTTTTTTTTTTTTGGTAAATCATTTTTAAATGGTGGACCGTGCCCTTGATTTTGTACCCCTTTTTTCTCTCCATTGGCAAAACACGACACTATTACTATTACTATTCCCTTCTTTAATATATAACTCTTAAAATTTGTTCATGCTATAAGTAAAACAAACACAAAAAATATTAACCCTCCCATATTTAATCCCTTTCTTCTTTCCCCACCCCCGGCTGCTTTTGATAGGTTCGTAAAAGATATTCGTGGATTCCAAAAGAGCTCATTGCGCGATTTGTCCGGCACTGCCCGTTTTGTATAACACGGAGGAATGGGTGCCAAAGTCCGACATTGGTCAATGCTACTTCTACCACTACAAATAGTGAAAGTAATACTACCATTGGCACAAACCATCAGAATCATCAGCAATATCCAGATACACCTCCAGCTTATGGTATTGCAACAACTTCTGAGACAATACATTCATCACCGCCTTTATTACCACAATTATTACATCAACCATCATCGTCAACATCTTCTTCCAATTATAATTCTAACAATAATAATAATATGATGACGCAGCAAAAATACCATTCCTTACCAGATATGCAACAGCAAACATCTTGCTGGAATAATAATACGAACAATAATAATCAACATGAAGAATCACAACACCAGCCTTGGTTGTATCAAACTATGCATAACAGCTCTGCTTTACTTTACTCCCCTGCGTTCATTGATGATGCATCGGGATCAACCCCTTCTTCGCCCTTTGATAATTCTTATGATCAATCACCTTCAGCATGTTCTATTCATACACCCACAGCTGGAGGTAATGATCTTCAACACTGGACCCATTCATTAATGGAGACCAACAAACAGCAACATACTTATACATCATTACAGCAGCAGCAACAACAACAACAACAACAAGCGCATTTTATGAACAACACACCTTACGACTCTATTAAAGAAGAAGCCTATGACTCTTATGATTACTTTTATCCTTCTTCTCCGACTAATCGCAATAATTCAAACAACACTAACAATTTGTATTCAACAACAAACCCACCTCATTCTTCTTCCACTATTCATCATAGTATTTACTATACTACACTGTCTCAACAACAGCAACAACAATATTCTTCTTTCCGCCCTTGTTTATCATCAACATCATCATACCAAGAAGATCAAGATGACTCTTATGAATATAATGCTATGCTTATGAATAATAATAATAATCAACAACAACATAAACATAAACAAGAAGATAAATCCTCTGTAAAATCCAGCCCTACAACAGTGGCAGCTGCTGCTGCTGCCGCTGTTGTCACTTCTTCTTCCTCTACTACACCTATAACACCAACTTATCCTTCTTCCACTCCATTCATTCTGTCGCATTATCAACAAAAATTATCACATCAACAACAGGACCCCCTATTTTCCTACAACTAGTTTCTTTTTCTCTTTTATTTTCCTTTATTATAGTTTCCGATAGTACATACATTATATATATACAGTCCTTACGTTATTTTTTTTCACTCTCTATTGTTTTTTTTTTCTTTGTTGAATAATAATAATAATAAAAATTTATTTACATGTCGCGGGGAAGTAGATCAATTCGATCAATCAACTAAAATAATAAAGTACCCTTAATTTGAAAAATTAAGACGCGCACTTTCGTTCCTAGACAACGGAAACGCGTTGTTGTGAACATCCCCCCCGTTTCCCAAGAAACGCGGGCACGTGATCTAACAAAATCAAAAAAAAAAATATTTTCCGTCGTATGTATGCGTTGAGAAATGAGATCGATTTTAGTGCCAACTTTTTCTTTCAGTAACAAATTCAATACGAATTCAAATAAAAAGTATTGGAACGATCGAAAAATTAAAAAGTAAACGAATATGGTTATATGTATCGAGTGGATGGGAGAGCATGTCTATTAGAGGAAATAAAATAATCTATAGAATAGTGCATTACATTATATGTGTTCATCCGAGTACCTGTTTATATCTATCTAAGTATCGAACTGGAAAGATGTAAAAAATGTTTTAACAATTCAAGATCAGTACATATATGACATGTCACAATTTTTATGTTAATGAGGCTCAATAATAATAATATCAATTCATCATATCTTCCATTGCTTTGCTTAATATAAAATATTGGCGTATTAAAATAACCATACTATAATTATGTTTGAAAAGGAGAGCTGTAGCTCATGTAACATAATAATTGATATTTTTGATGCCTCATTTTTTATTGCTATTATTCTTTCCTTAATAAAATATATTAGGAGCAAAAGATAGTGGGATATATATTTTTTCGATTATTAAGTAGCGTATGACTTTTATTTATTATTCAATTACGTAGTAGCTGTATGGTCATTAACATTTAAAAATCACTAACTTTTAAAAACGTTGACAAGCTTATCACTTGTTTGATATTTATTTATATCACGAGCATTTGCACTTTTACATTATATTTTATCATCTTTGGACTGATAAATCATTTTCAATAGAAGTGATCAAAACTACGTACGTAATGATTCTTTTTTTTTCATTGATAACAAAACCATCCGTGAATTAAAACCAAAGTAAAATAAAAATAATCGTTTTAATTCTCACGACTTACAAGAGACTTTCTACTAATACTTTTAACGAAATGTATATATTGTTACTATTAAAAAAAAGTAACCAAAATAATAACATGCTTCTTGCCTATCCAGTGATACTCGTCTCGTTTATTTTCAATAAGTTATCGTTGAGATCTAGTTATCTAGAAAATGTCGAAGTGGTTTTTTTTGTTGTTGTCAAAAGTCCAATTCTGTTGTCATTATGATTTTTTAGAGACCCTAAGAATAATATAAACATTGCATAAAACAAAGTTTTTTCAATCTCATGATTTGACTCATAATAAAAAGATATAAATAGGGTCGAATATAGTTTTCATCATTTTCTTTTCACTCTCTCTCTCTTTTATAGTTATCATCATATACTGTATAGTACATATTGTATATCCTCGTATTCTTTATCATCTCAGCCAATAAGTCATAAAACATTCGGTCTATCGAATTTCTACTGGTTCAATGACGAATTGTTTCTTTTTCCCATCCGGTCCTTCTTCTGGTACTACTAGTAGGCTATCCTGGCTTTTTCTCAAGATATTTCTTCTGGTTAACAAGATTATCCTGAATAAGATCAGTGTTTTTCAACTGCTATTTGGTTTCTTTTTAATGGTTAAGTGGGTTGTCAGTCTATATTTTCGTTACTGTCACTACTGGTTACAGTTCCATTTATTACTTTTTAAACGATACATTGTTCAGAGCAAGTAATTATTATGGTTCTTTTTTTTGGTAACGGATGATGATAAAATTTATATGTCATATTCATATACGGAAGACTAACTTTGAATATTTCTTTTTTTTCTCTGATTCATCGGGGGTGGGTCCTTTGGACCTGCTCCATTTTTTTTATACTAGATCCTTAGAAAGACAACGCTCGATAACCAAGAGCATTTATGTTGCTTCTTTCTGGATATAAAAATTTGTGAGCATGTTGTCAGAAGCTTCGGCTGACGACCTCATGCGTTGTGGGACGCACCGCCTCCGGGCGCAGGCATAGGGACCAGTTACTTCTGTCCTTCGGGACTTCTACACTGGAGTAGCCTTATGCTTAAAAACGTGTAAGCTAATTTCTTATTTTCTTCAGTTTTTGGGAGAAAAAAAAAATTAAAAGATTTCAGTAATTAACCCGCGCTTTTTTTGAAACTCGTCTTTCAGTGAATTTTTTTAACAAAAAACAATATACAATGACACAACTCAATGATTATGGTAAATAAAATAATCACACGCACCATTTATAAAAGTCAATGAATTCATTATTTATATAATATTGCTATTTTACATTGTGTTCGGATTGGAAACCTTCCCCTTTTTACAGAAAGAGAACGTCAAAAGAACATTGAACATAATCGAGAGCTTTTAGCTCAATTCAATTTGACAGAAGCACGCTCTGCATTGAAAGAAACAACAGTATTTTCCAAAAAAGATCCTGAAGAGTAAGAAAAAAGAAAAAGAAACGCATTTCCTCCCACCCTTCTCTTCTGATATTTTTTCGAATTGAAGTATGTTTCAATTGTAACTGACTTAAACATTTATGTTATTATTAAAAAAAAGTATACCTGTCAAAACAGAGAAAAAAATCAGTATGTATATATTAAATCAAACGACGTTTGTATTATATATCAATGATTAAATATATTTACTTTATTCATTTTCTGAAAAGGAAAACCTACAAAGAAACGAGAAAAAGTTGTACCACCAGCAAGAAAATCATCACGTTTACGAGGTATCGAAGCACCAAAAATTGAAATTGATAGAGATGAAACGATCCGAGGAGCTGAAGTATGAATTTTCAAACAATGATAAGATTGGATGCAGATAGAAAAAAACTAATTAGTGATAAATGTATCATTTATCAGACCGATATTCAAGCGCTTGTGGCCGTTGAAGAAGAATTATGGGATGGAAAATTATTGAAACCAGATGAATACTTTGATGAAGAAATACGAAATAATGCAATAAGAACGGATGGTCATTATACAGGTAAATAAAGAATATACATCTTATACAGAATTAGTTACAGTAGATAATAACGATAATGATTAATATTGAAGAAGTTACTTTTTTATTTTATTTTTTCTATTATTAGGTTGGATCAATCCAGTATTGATGGAAAAACATGGATTTGAGACATCAGCGGCTGAAGCATGGGAAAAAAACGGTGGCGGTTCTTTTTCATATAAAGACCCTCTTGGTACAGGAAAGAAAAAGGTTCGCGGATCTCGGACTGATGCCAAGGTAAATGTATCCCAAACTATATTATTGACCATTTATATATTAGAGATAGTTTCACTAATCCAAACCGATGGATTTGTCATCTTGCAGGCTATTGCAAAAGAAATGTTTAAAAAAAATCCCAATGCATATTTTTATCGACACACTGAACCAGGCGTTGTATGTTTATCACTATTATATCAATATACATATATATCAGTGGATCTTATTACTAAGATTTTTGCTTGTTGATATAGGAACAATTAACTAATGAATGGTCAGAAGAAGAGAAGAAGTTGTTTTTAGAGGTAAATATCAGGTTATGAGCGTTGTTGTAGTGTGAAATGTAATAATTGACTAGTATAAAATACAACAATAGACAGCGAGAACCCATGGATGTGGTGATAAGGTAAATAAAGTATTTCTAACCAAGCGAAAAATGAGCATGTATTTATTAATCTATGTATATTGATTAGTGGGGTCTGTTTGCAAGCTATATACCTCACCGGTAAGTTTGAAAAAATTACATAATTGCTTATATTGAAAAAGAATCGTCAGTAATTGAATTATATTTATGTATATATTTTACAGGGTTGGATATCAGTGTAGCAGTAAGTTATAAATTCAGACACATTGTGAAACTTATGCTAATCTTGCCATAAAAAATAGACTTTTACAGGAGTGTCGTATTACCATCAGGGCTTGTCTTCGATGAAAATTATCAGGTTAGTTAGTTAGGATGTGCAGAGAAAATAACAAGACTCGGTGTCAAAAGTAATACTAATATATACATCTTCAGTATACCCCTTCTGGAAAACCAATTTACTGTGGATCACATCGGTCACGCGGCTAAATAATATGCAGTTAAGCTGAATTTATAGTATGGACGTCACACCTTTCTTTGGCGTATGGAACAGTTATTTTTTTTCTTTTTTTTTCCCGTTCACCCTTTTATTTTCTAAACTTCACTCAGTAATAAATAAATAAAATGTTGAAACTTGTTCATGGTACTCCATTGCGTGGTAACATTGTTGCCAAGGTAATATGAATAAACATTATAAGTAACGCGTTTTTTTTTTGGAGTTAAGTATAATGACCCCATCATACTCTTTTTTCTGCATAGGCTTTGACAACGCGGACTTTTGCTACAACAAATGTTGCTTTACAACCTTCATTGGCTCAACAAGCTGTATAGTATCATTGCGATATCAACAAAAGAAAAAATAATCAATGACTGAATCTGGCATTATAAACAGCAAACTAATTAACATAAGAACTCTATTATTATTAGAGAGAAAAGAGAGATAAGACCGTAAACACCGTGACGCTAATTCCGGGTGATGGTGTCGGTAAAGAACTTTCCGAAGCTGTCAAAGCAGTGTTTGCAGCATCTAAGGCACCTATTGAATGGGAGCAATTTGACTTGTCAGGCCATGTTACTTCAGGAGATACATTGATGAAAGATACTTTGGAATCTCTTCGTCGTAATAAAGTGGGTCTTAAAGGCACATTATATACTCCTGTATCGAAATTAGGTCATGCTTCATTTAATGTATCCATGCGAAAGGTAACGCAGAAAAAAATCCCCGCTGGAAAAAATATTAGGCTCCGTACAATGAATCCAATATATACTCAATATAAAAGAATATGAATATGAAATTACTGTTTCAATAGGATCTCGATATTTATGGATCCATTTCTTTGGTTAGAAACATACCCGGTGTTCCTTCGAGATTCCAAGGTATTGATCTTGCTATTATTCGTGAGAACACTGAAGGCGAATATTCTGGTCTTGAACATCAGGTCAGTTGTAACCGTTGTCATTGATACTACTTTTACTATTATTTTCTCCAATCGATATATCTATAACTGATGATGATATTATTCTATCTTTTTAGTCATTCCCTGGTGTCGTTGAATCATTAAAGATTGTAACTCGAGCAAAGACAGAACGTATCGCACGTTTCGCATTTGATTTTGCTCTTAGAAACAATCGTAAAAAGGTTACTTGTATCCACAAGGCAAACATCATGTAAGTTCGTTATTATTATGGACGTTGGTATGATATGTATACATGTTGGTGTATCTGTGTTGGCACTGTTTCTAAATAATTATTACATATAAATAAAGGAAACTTGGTGATGGTTTGTTTTTAGAAACATGCCGTGATATTGCAAAGGAATATGAAGGTTCTGGGATCACTTTAAATGATATGATTGTTGATAATGCATCTATGCAACTTGTTTCACGCCCACAACAATTTGATGTTATGGTTATGCCTAACTTGTATGGAAGTATTCTTTCGAATGTTGTAAGTTGCATTTGCTTTTGAGTTTATATATAATATAATCTTTTTTCTTTTATTCTTGCTCTATTTTCTTTTACTCAGCTTTGTTATATATAGGGTGCTGGTTTAGTTGGAGGTCCAGGTAAAGATCTCTTTCAATAAACAGTTTGTCAAACAGTAAGGGAAAAAAAAAGGAGACTGATAACATAAAAAAAAAATTTAGGCTTAATCCCTGGTGCCAATATGGGTCGAGAATTTGCGGTTTTTGAACCTGGCTGTCGTCACGTTGGCGCTGATATTAGTGGAAGTAACGTAGCCAACCCAACTGCTATGATATTGAGTTCAGTCATGATGTTACGTCATTTAGGTTTGGAAGAACATGCAAACCGTATCTCCAATGCAGTTTATCGTACTATTGAAAGTGGAAAGGTACGTATATGTAGATACTAAAAAAAAGCGGAAAGGATGAAGATATCTCGTGTCAGCAATGACCACTATCATATACAAAAAAGTAGAATTTCTGATATATATGATTTCTTAAAAAACAATAGGTCAAAACTCGAGATGTTGGAGGCAGTAACAGCACAAGCGAATTTACAGATGCTATTATTAGTGCACTTTAAATTAAACAAGGAGACAAGAACCAGACTTTTTTCAAAAAATTATAAATATGTATACATGAAAAGCCGTAAATAGTATAATAAAAAAAACCTTCTGTTGTTACAGTACTATAGTATTTGTTTCTTCAAAATGACAATAATACACTATTATAGCAAAATATAGTATAAATAAAAGTGCTATTGTTATTATCGGGTAAAGATTTTAATGTGTATCTGTATAATAGGAGGAGTAGTATAGATATATAGAATAATAACATCTTACATATTTATGTTATAAAGACCTAGTAGACTATTATGAGCTATTATGATGCTATAATACGTATACTGCAAAGTTCATGGAAATCAATGGATGTGTGCACCAATTGCCAAAAATATACCTCTGTAAATAAATCATGCAAATGAGATTCAAAAGATCTCTCAAATATGGACCAGATGACAGCGAATGTAGATATCATGGCGAAAATTATAAAACTCTGTCATTTTTGGCCTTCAAAACTGAAATAGTGAGAGTTACTTTATGCCTTACCTACACCCAAACAAGGATCATGACTAGTCATCTACCTCCTTAATCCACAATATTAAGAACTATATATATACAAATACTGTAGTAGCAATAATAATAATAGATTTCAGAGCACGTCGCTTGCTCGACCAAATTGACTTTAAGGTAACAATAATGATATCAATAATAAACAATCTCTGTTAATTACATTAAACATAAGCGAAAAAAAAGACGTTGAAACAAATACCTACATCATATTAGAAATAAATAACATTATAATTGATTTGAGTAAATCTTTTATTTGCAGAAAGTATTATGAAATATTTTTACCATAAAAATTATAAGAAAAGCAACAATAAGTTAATCGCTTTATACATACATAACAACGAGAACCATAAACCAATATTTTATAGACAAGAAATAACATAAGTATTACAAAGCAAAGTACGTACATAATTTATAATATGATAGGACCATATAGACCCAATTTTGTTTTATTGGATTTCTCATGGTCAAAGCTAATCGACAAAATGAACATACAGGTATGAAAACAAAACAAAAACAGCGTCATGTGTAACATTGGGATGCCATGGCATAGAATCGTGATATGTTCTATACTATCTGTCATTACCCATTATCATTAGAATGGCTTCTCGCTAAGTCAAAAAATGGAAGATGATAGTTCTTTCCTCATTCCCAATAACCAGGTAAAAAATAATAGCGATTATTGTTAACTTCATCAACAAACTAACAAAAATGGTGTGTATCATAATAATAGTATGTAACAGTAATAACGATAAAAGAGAGTTTTCGCCATACATAAATACGCAAGAATATAGTAGAAAAGTTCAGAAGTGCTTTAATAACAAACAAATAATGAAAGTTCAACATACTAATAATATCTTTTATAGTCTCATATATACACAATCAACTAACTACTAGTAGCTGAACCTGTAATTTACCATATGTTTCTATATATATATATTTGTCAAAAATCCCAAACTTAGATCTATTTGGATGCGAAGCGCATGAAACGATTAATTCTTGACTTTTTATATAAAAATCATTCATTTTTATTGTCATCGTTCTTTTTACCATTGCACATACACACGATTTTGAAAATGCTGTGTGGGGGAAAATAAAGTTTGTGTAATGTCATTTTCCAGCTTCCTGTTACTGACAGTGGTTACTGATGATACAGAGGTCGTCATTTTATTTTGTAATTTATCAATCTATATAAGCAGGAATAAATATCACAAGCAGGAATTCCATATATCGGAAACAAAAAGAAAAAGCCGAAACCTTATTCTCTCTTTATTTATTACCATATGATAATTTCATAGCAATCGCTAACAGTCTATGAAAAAAAAACATGTTAAATTTTTCTACTACATACAACAATACTCTCTCATTTTGTCTGGATACATCGTAGAAAATGGTTAACTACTAAAAAAAACCATAATTATGATTTTGTAAATCAAAGTTATTAAACAATTATATAGGACACATTTAGTTGCACCCAAACAAAAAGTAACTGATGCTTTGATAATAAGTAGTTTTTATAGATTCAATAATATTAATTCATAGGTGCCAACAAGTATAATCAAAACTTCTAATGAATAAAAGATAAGAAGACCTATATAAAGCGTTTTAGTTATAAATAAAGTTATAGTTGTTATTTAAAATCTGTCATTAGCAAATTATATTAATAACGCCGGCTTTATAAATTAGGCTCGTACTTATGTCCAAAAAAAAAAAGATTTTCTGCTACGTAGAAAAGTAGACTTTCGTAGACTTTATAAAAGAGACACAAAATGAGAGAGATAAGTATATTTGTACGTACCTCTATAAAAGCCTTTCTTGAATTCTATCGAAACGTCTTGTATCTTTAAAATGATTATATACTCTCTCATTACAGTAAATAACAGGGCACTGTGATCTTATAATGTTAATGGATGTACTTTTTAGAAATGCTTTGTAGCTATCTTACATACATATATATTGATTGATCACTATCCGTTACTTGATGTCTTAAGCGTAATTTTCGTTGTTTATTTACATAGGGAGTGTATTTCTGCGAGGTGGGGTAATCGAGCTTATTCATACATTACGTATAGATAAGTGGTATATAGTGATATCATTACTACTGAGGGTAACATTATTTTTTTAGTCATATAAAAACTCTTCCATAAATCTCTTGGAAACGTATAAGTATATGTATTGCTCACAAACGCAATTTATATGTATAATATATACACCTCTAAAAAGAAAAGATCATCATTCTCGAAACTTCAACTTTTTCATGAAGATCAAAAAATGCTGCTGTAACTTTCTCTTCCTTGAGCTTAATTCTCTTCAATGTATACTGTTGTGTAAGTGTGCGATAAAAACTGAAGTTCGTGTTTTCTTTCAGACTATGAGCCAAAAGAAGAAGCGAAAGTGATAACATTTTTTTTTCTCACAAAAATCTGTATTACTATATTTATATTTTAGTTTTAAGTTGCACAGATATAACTTTAATTAGTACCATGGGTATCATGGTAATTTCTTTTTCTGTAATGTAGATTACTGCTTGGCGGTTTTTTACGTTTATTCTAGTAGAACAGAACAAACAAGCTATTACCTCTTTTAGTAGGCTATTTTTTTAAAAATGTACTCAAAACTTAATCGGAAAAATATACCTTGAGGTTTCTTAACTGTCAAAAATGAACCAACCTTTAAACAGCGTATAAGTATGAACGAAACAAAAGTTGTTTGATAGGTAGTTGGTAAGTAATCAGTGTTTAGCAGGTGTAAAAGCAAAGAATACAAGCAGGTGACTTTTTTTCCCTCTTTATGTGTTCAAAAAACCGAAAGCTGGCAGCAGTGTTCGATAATCCTCAGTTTTGGCTCATCGCGGAAAATATAAGAAAGGTTATATACAAATACTATTTGATGGGTTTGATTATTCTTTTTTTCTTTTTTCGGCATCTTAAATGAAAAAATGGCATGTTTGATGGAGAAATGCTTTAGTGACTTCCTAGTATTACTAATATTTGATTCGTGAGGTCACATTTATGATCATGCTTCTCGATTATTTTTTTCGTCGTAGGAAATAAAAGACAAATAATTCCATGGATAAGCAGTTTATATATTACCACACTGCGTTTTTCATCAGCACAGTTTGTTCACTGTTGGTGCGGCCAAAGCGGTGATAGGACAGACAATTTACCGGAGCGAATCACAAGTCAATTCCCATGAAAAAGACCGAATGACGGGGGTGGCTGTTCAAAAAAGTGTTTAAGTATTTGTGCGTTTGGTATAATCTGGGTGCAAGACGGAGTCGAGTTCTTTTTGGTATGGATCAAAAAAAAATTTCTTTCGATAATATAATAATGATAGTTGTCAAATCGTTGAAGAGGTCCAAGCAGTTATTTGCTATTCAAACCTCTTTGTGGTGGATTGTTTTTTTCTAAAACTGCAAAAAACAAATTCTTCACACACACACACACACTGTTGGGATTCCATTGAAAACGTAATGATTCATTGAGATTTTTGGGCAACGCGACACTATTTGAATCTCATTGTCTATTTCTTAAAAAATATAATGAAACAGATGACCTTGCTTGCTCGTTTCTTCCATAATAAGCGGGGATTTTTGTTCTTTCTGCAGAAACTGAGAGTTAAAAAAAAAAAGCTTCCGGTACCTTTCTATTATCGGCATTCAAGTCTCGCCAAATTCAGTCAGTCCGTGTAAAGTAATGTTATTTCTCAATTTTATACTCGACTCACTCATGTTCGCAATTTCCGCTGCCCTGGGACCCTTTCAAGAAAATAGATAGAGACGAAGAGGGTTGCCCTGATAAAGAACAGGACCTCTCTAGAATCTGAGTTCATCGTTTTATAAAAAAAAAAAAAAAAAAAAGAGGGAGCATAATATGTGGCATAAATTACTACAAGGGCTGTTCTATATAGGTTTATAAGGTTTGAAAATATTTTTTTCTCTTTCTGTTCCTAAATCATAAAATATTATGAATTTCGTATCTTTAAACTGATTTTATAAAATAACATGGCACAAAAGTTTAATTATCGAAACTTACACTTTTTAAATTACACAGCCACTCTTCTTAATTCTTCTTTTCTTTTTTTTTGGGAACAGTTTCTAAAACTAAAATTTCCTCCGGTAAAGTTACAAGACTTCTTTACCACAGAAGACGATTGTGCATTTATTAAGAAAAAGCTTCTTCGGCTGAATGGGAAAACATTCCTTATGACGTATTTTGTAGAAGTTTTTGTACGACACCCGAACTTTTTTTTTGTTCAGATCGGCTGTTTCTTGTGTAACTTTGTTTCGGTGTGGTGGTTTTATGTCTGGCTTATCGTGCTGAGATTTTCTACCTGATTCTGAAACTTATATTGATTCTACTTTTCATTATACAATTTTAAATGTTCCTGAATTTTTTTATTGTTTGGCATAAACACCATTTGTTTATGTATAAGTACTTAAAATATATGTGCTTAAATGATAAATAAGTTGAGTAAATAAAAAGACATTTACTACCATTGTAGTTATAACGCATTAAATTCACCAAAAAATATGCACAATTGAGAAAGGGGTGAATTACAAGGAAAGAGATCTGTAGTTTGGCATGGAAAGTTTATAGAGACTTGAGAGAAATGGAGAGTTGCATTTAAACAGCGCATGTTCACAGACCAAAGGAAAAGGCAGGAAATATTGTGTAACATGGATTTTACCGTGGCAATATAAATGACCAGCGATCGATTTTTGTGTACTGTTTTCTCTTCTTTTCCCCACTATAATAGTCTACCTAACAAAACAATAAATAAAAGCATGCATTCTAGGATTTCTACTAGATTGTTTTGCATCGCTATAGGTATATCATTACCTTTCGTTGTACGGTCAACGCCAGCATGGAATGAAGGTAAATAATAATATAATAATAATGATAATAAAAAGAAAAAGAAACAGTAAAAGATTGAGCATAGACCACACATACTTCCACTCCTTTTTTTATTTTCTACATAAAAAATAAATAAACTACTTTCCTCTATCTATCACTGTTTTTTTTCGATTCCGCCTTAAACTACCTGCTTCTTTTCTATTTAAATCAGTGTCAGAACAAACAATACTGACATAATACTATTATAAAAAAATATTCTAGTAAACGGATATGATATACATGGAAACCGTTGTCCATTACCAACATATAATATGTATCCATGCTCTACTATTTGTGCTCGAAACGTTGCTGAATGTCCTGAACAAGTTCGTCCAAGCTGTCCTTCAGGTCAAACTTATTGTGTTGATGGGGAGTGCCGAGAAAGCTGTCCTTCTGATTTAAAATCTGCATGTTCTTGTACCTTCGAAGACCCTATTGTGGGTGATATTTATCCTTGTACTGCAGGCCAACGTGTTAATATTGAGCATTTTCTGGCCACAAACTTGACTGACCAAACTGCTGAAGCTTGCGCTAACGATCTCGGTGTTTCTGTGGCTTCCGTTGAACAATGGTCTAATAATCCTGCTTCTTTAATGTGGAACACTTGTCCTAAACCAAGCAAACCATTAAAATTCACTGAACCTGCCTTTATTGCTTTGTATACCTTTTACGGTTCTTTGGTCGGTATGCTTGTTGGCTGGACTTTGTATAAACGTACTTTAGAAAAGGTAAAAAAAAAAAAAGGAAAAAAGGATTATTCTCCCTGGAGTGATTCGATTTTTACTAAAATGCCTTTATCCTGTTTTCGTTTATTTAGTATCACATGTCCAAATTCAACAAAACTGCTCGTCAACACCAAATGGAAAAAGTTGTCGTTGATGAAAAGAAAGAAACTGAAAGCTTAAACAGTGATGAAAAGAAACCCGAAATTGCTGGCCAATCGGTAAATATTGTATATAATGGGGAGGGGAAGACAAAAAAACAAAATTATTGCTTAAAAATCATAATCTGTTCTTTTTCTATCCGTGTGGGTATGCATTATATGCAATGTGTGACACATATACTAATATGTTTATCTTATTTTTAACAGGGCGATAAAGGATCTTCCAAAAGTTCATCTGAAGAATTAGAACCTGAAGAACATATGGTTATCAAGGCATACAAGCGTGATTACCTTGGTGTGTTCTGCTTTGTTCTATATATTTTGCAAACCCTCGGTCATGTCGCTTATATGATTATGATTACCTGGGATTATTATCAAGATTACATTCTTTTTGAGGGTAACCAACTGGTTCAATCGAGTACTTTTATCGGCATGTGGTAAGTGCAACACTAGTCCAAAAAAGAGATAGTTCACTTTTTTCTGATTTTATTCTACACGCATATTAAAATGGATTCATGGGAAAACTTTATTTTTGTTAGGTACATTTTCTTCTTTTGGTTCGCATCATTGTCTATTTTCAAGCCTCGTTTAATGAACTTCTTCCGTATCAAGTGTACTTATGCTGAAGCCAACTATGTTCAAATCGAAAAGCGCGAACCTCGTAAGTTTATATTTTCTTACTATGAAATATCCAATGTATTACTTTGACGAAAAATATAAAATATATACAAAATCAGCAATTATTTAATAAACTAACGTATAACAATTTCTATTACAATTATTATTACAATAGCTACTATTTTCCTGCAAGATCGAAGTGATAAGATCACTGACACTGTTCGCTGGTTAGAACAATTAGGTCGTCGTACATTCGGTCTTGATGTGGTTGTTAATACATCTTCGATGCGCTCTACTCGTTCTGGTTCTCGTTACTTTGTGTACCAATGTACCCGTTATGTCTATCATCCTGAAACCCAAATCTTTACTCCTCATGAATTTGTTTTGGGTGAAACCAACGCTGAATTGGCCGAACAAAAGAATGGTTTATCTGCTGAAGAAGCTGCTAATCGTGAAGAACTTGTTGGTCCTAATTTTATCAGTGTCTATGTTCCTAATATTGCTATGGCCGTATTGCGTGAATTCTCTTCCTTCTTCTATACTTATCAATTTACTGTTCTTTGGCTCTTTTACTACTTTGCCTACTGTAAGTAATTTCTTATCTATTATATATATTGGGTGCAACTTTTTCTTTTGCAGAGTTTAATCTAACATTTTGTACTAAAAATAATAGGGGAGGTTGGTGTTGCTGATACTGCTGTCATTCTGTTGTCTGCTTTCGTCAAGGTATTTGTTCGTCTTCGATCTGAGCGCCGTATCAAGAAAATGGCTGAATTCACTGACAAGATCAATATCTTGCGTGATGGTACTTGGGAAGAAATGTCTACTGCTGATTTGGTTCCTGGTGATATCTTTGAAGTGGATGATGGTAAGGTCGTACCTTGTGATGCCGTTGTCCTTAGTGGAAACGTTGTTGTTGATGAATCTTCCTTAACTGGTGAGCCTCTCCCTATCCGTAAATTCCCTCTTCGCACGGATGATCATACTATGTATGACCGCATGGGTGCTAGTAAGATCTGCACGATCTTTTGTGGAACCACCGTTTCACAAGCCCAACCTACCGAACAAGGAGGCCGTGTTACTGCTTTGGCCACACAAACTGGTACTGGTACTGACAAAGGTGAATTGGTCAAAAAGATTCTTTTCCCTTCACCAGTTTCCTTTATTTTCAATGAACAAATTAAGATCACTATCTTGATTCTCTTGTGCTGTGGTGTTATCTGTCTTGGCTTGGCCATCTGGCTTTATGCTACAGGTACTAGTGCCTGGTTATATGCTATGTTTGCTATTGCTCAATTGATTTCTCCCTTACTCCCTGCTGCTTTGGTTATTGGTCAATCTGTCTCTTCTGGCCAACTTCGTAATAAGAATATTTTCTGTGTCGATCTTCCACGTATTTTGATGGCTGGTAAAGTCCAATTGTTCTGTTTTGATAAGACTGGTACTTTGACCCGTGAAGGTCTTGACTTTTTTGGTGCTCAACCTATCGCTGATCTTGATAATGTCATTGAGGCTCAAACCAACAAGGGTAAATTGGGTACGCCTTCTTTTGGCGTCCATGTCGATACTGTTGACAAAGTTCCTCGTGTCATGCAAATTGGTCTTGCTACCTGTCACGCTGTCACTACCTTGAATGGCCAATTCATCGGCAATCCTGTCGATATTGAAATGTTCCGTTCATCGAACTGGAAACTTGAAGAATCTGGCGATGATGTTGTTGACACTTTGACTCCACCTGAAGCCGCTGATATTAAGGTCCCTGTTCATGTTTTGAAACGTTTCGAATTTGTCCACGCCCGTATGTCTATGTCCGTTGCTGTCCTAGATACTCATACCAACAAGGTTCATATCTTCGTCAAGGGTGCTTATGAAAAGATTAAGGATTTATCTAGTAGCCAATCAATTCCTGCTGATTATGATAAGACTACTTCTGATCTTGCTCGTGAAGGTTGTTATGTTCTTGCCTTGGCTCATCGGGAAATTGACTTGGAGCAAATTGGTGGTATTGAAGCATTCCGAAACTGGACACGTGATCAAATGGAAGAAGAAATCCATTTCATGGGACTTATTATTTTTAAGAATCAATTGAAGGAAGATACTACTGAAAACATCGCCGAACTCAAGAACGGTGCTACTCGTACTATCATGATTACTGGTGACACTGCTTTAACTGGTGTCTTTATTGCTCGTCAATGTGGTATGGCTTTACCAAACAGTCGTATTTTACTTGGTGATTTGGATAAGGGTACAAATCGTATTATTTGGCAAGATGTAGATGATGCAGAGACTTTTCCTGATGTCAACGTGGATGATGTTCTTTTGAACAGAGAGCACACTCCCGTTGAATTGGCTGTTACTGGTAAAGCCTTCCAATGGTTAGTTGAGAATGATTTGATTCGCAAGTACTTGTTAGATATTCGTGTGTTTGCTCGTATGACTCCTAATGGAAAGGTCCAATGCGTACAACTTCATATGGAACGTGGTATTACTGCCATGACTGGTGATGGTGGTAACGATTGTGGTGCTTTGCGTGCCGCTCACGTTGGTATTGCTATGTCTGATGCCGAAGCTTCTATTGTATCCCCCTTCAGTACCAGTGTTCGTAGTGTCCGATCTTGTGTCGAATTGCTTCTTCAAGGCCGTGCTGCTCTTGCTACCTCTATTACCGGTTACAAATATCTTATCAGTAAGTTTTTTTATTTATTTTAGTATAGCATATATAGAAAAACATAACAGGCTAGTTTTTTCTATTTGCTAATTCTTTACTATTTTCGTTTAATAATAGTGTACGGGCAAGTCATGATGATGATGAAGATTTTTACTTTCTACTTTTCTGTCACGATGTCTCAATATGTTTGGATTGCTATTGATGTGTTTATCACCGTGTTTCTGACATGGGCTGTCACTCAATCAAAGGCCGCTGATAGATTGAATGAGGAACGTCCAACTGCTCGACTTTTGGGCCCACAAACCATGGCTTCATGTTTGGGTCTTTGTGCCATTAATTGGATCTTCTTGAGTGGTACTTTCAAGTTTCTTTACAGTCAAGGTAAGTTAATGAAAAGGAAGAAGAAAGCAAAAAAAAAAAAAATCACTACTCTTTATACACATTAACTTATGCATTTCTCATTTATCAATTTTATAATAGAATTTTTCCGTTGTCATGAGTTTGATAGTAATGCTGCTGATCTTTCTAAATGGTGGTTATTGGCTGATAACTATGAAGGTGAATTACTTGCTTTGATATGTTTGTTCATGTTCATCAATAATGCTGCAGTCTTCAGTTTTGGCCACAAATTCCGTCAACCAATTTACAAGAATTATCCATTAATCTTCCTTTGGGCCTTGTATTTGGCTATCGTTTCTTACTGGATGATTGGTGAACCTAATCAATTTGGCTGTTTGTTCCGTATTAATTGCGGTACCAAGGAGGTCTTGGAACAATTTAACTTTTCAGTACCTCCTACTTATATCGAACAATTTAATACACCACAAGGTCATAATGTCATGCCATGGGATTTCCGTTGGAAACTTTGGGGTATTTGTATGGGCAATGTAGTTGCTTGTCTTATTTACGAACGTATCTTTGTATTGGGTCCTGTTCGTAAATGGTTATCTAAGAAGTATCCTGTTAAGCGTTTGAAGATTACTCGATAAACTATACTTATAATTACACTTTACTACTATTAATTTATGCCAACCCCCCCCCCCAAAAAAAAAAATTCTATTATTTACCTTTACTTTAATTATTATCAATATTTATTACTCCTCTGTTTTATTTCTTATTTTACTGTTTAACTTTATTCTCTTTCCTTCTCTCTCTCTCTCTCTCTCTCTATAAATATGTAGATATGTACTTAGCAAATCTTCTTTTCATCTTTTATTTTACCTTTTGTTGTTTTATATTAAATGTTATCTTTATATTCATATATATATATATATATATATATTGAAATGATAGTATAATATTGTGTGCAATTCTATAAAAAGAATACATGCTGAAAGTCCAACTCGAATAGAGAAAATTATATGTGTGTAATAGTTAATATGTAAATAATATATTTTGCCAAGAGTAAAAAACATAGGCTACATGTACACTTTTGCTCATAAAAAAAACAAGAGTGTGTATATATGAATATAATGTAATATGGGATGTAAAAAAGATCAATAGAGGGGAAAAAAAAGGTAAATAACGTCTTCGTTGAAAAAAAATAATACAGAGGAAAGAATGAGAGAGAAAAGTACTAAAAAAGAGGGCATAAAATGGATATATAAATGTATATTTATAATAGTGATGATACTAAGGGTGAATGATTATAAGATATGATAATAATGATGTATATATAAGTGAGTGTATGTTGTATTTTCTTAATCAAATCCTGAAAAAATATCATGTGCAGCAGACATATGAACCATGCCTGTATCAAGGTCAATCGCATAACAAAGAAATGTAGCATCGACACTAAAAAAAATATTAGCATAGAATTAGTAACAAAGAACAAAACATAATTTTAATTTCTCAACAAGCTTATGTATATACTTACATGCTCATCATAGTGTATGAAAAAAACCGCGATACATATAAAGGTACAACAGTAGCCAAAACACCCACAATAAATCCATGAGATGACCGTAAATTATGTGTTGCAAAAATATATACTGCGAAACCAGATGAAAGGGCAACCACCAAAGAACCAATATAAAGTATTGTTTTCGTTAACAAGTCTATTATTATTATGTTGAGTAAATGGATTATCTATTATCAGCATAAAAGTAATATCTTTCAAATCATTCGATATATTTGTATTCATTATATTATTGATACTTTTTACCTCCTAACAAGCCTGATAATAGATTTCTTCTAAAGATTTTGGTACTTGACTTTGCAGAACTATAAAAACTTTCGCCTGTAATTCCCGCCAAACTAATAGTATAATGGTTGATTTGACTAATCAATCCCTCAATATATCCCAAAATCAACGTAATAATACTCATCAATGGCCAACTTTGTTTAAAGTTCTAAAAAATATTATCCCCGTATTTTCTAAACATGTTAGTCTTTCCATCTCAATTAAACATGTATGTTCCCTCTTTCTTCCCTTTTTTTTTTACTACCTTTCGAATATATTGAGTAACTAGTTGTAAGCTTTGTACAATTGATAAAATAAGACTTCCAAGTACAATTGTACCAAGAGAAGAAGATGCAGCTCGAACCAATGCACTTTTCCATGCTTTATCTTGGTGTGATTTAGCTGGTTCATGACGATGGAAATACCATTGAGCTGTTACTGCAGATAATGCAAATCTATATTTTCATTTATACATATGGTTAATAAAATAACCTTTTTGGGTTAAAAAAAAGTATACAATGGTATACCTTTGCATGTTACTAAGAATAGCAGCTGTCCACAAATATACAAAAATGTAAAACACGGCCAGGAAATAAGCATTATCACTTACAACCCATGCTATGTATGTGTAATACAGAATATATAATATTAGATATATTAAAATATAACAATAATTCCAGAACAAAAATTTCTTACCAGTAGATCCAGAATCCAAATATCCAATCAACCATAAACGATTAAATAATACCATCCATATTGCTGTAAACAAAATAAAAACTAATAATAATAGAATGGAAATCACAAATATACCAGGATTATAATGTAATACATCACAAGCCAACTAGATATAACCATTTTAAACATATTTAATATACATATTTTTACTTAATCCCACTCATTTTTCACTTTACTTGTTTTTTGCTCTTACTTCTAGTACAGCAATGGTCTTATTAATTTGCTGTTTACTACCGTGAATCATTTTTAAAAAGACAAGACCCGATAATAACGGTAAGAACGATAGAGCAGTAAGACTATTATGATTGAAGAAATAATAATTCATGTGATCAGTAATAAAAGTCTGTTGTTGTTTTTCCCCTTTTAGTAAAATCATGAGCTTTTGCTATCCCATAAAGCCATCCGATCCTCCCCCCCTGAATATTCTGTCATAATTTACCTTCTATCGATATTTGGTCTTTGACGTGATTCTATAATTGTCCATATAAACATTCCAAGTAATGATACTGGAACTATTACAACAGTTATCCAAACTATAGGCTATATTGATATAATATTATTCAAGTTTTACTTTATTTTAGTAACAATGGATATTAATACTTAATATAATATAAATGTCCTTTTTTTATTATTATTCTTACCTTTGTAAATGTTCGAAGAATGTATATCCATATCGTTCCACATATAAGTGCTGAAGTTACCATAATGGCCATAATTCCTAATAGAAAGTATTAAATACATAATAATGGGTATGTCATCGTGTCACACTGGTGACTCAATAAATATATATATAAAATAAGTTACCAGCACTATCAGAGATCGTTTTAAACGTAGTGCCACGTGCATATTTCTCTATAGAGTGACTCTAACAGTAGACGTTTGGGGGGGAGGAGAAGAAGAATTCATATCATATTAGTAAAAACAGGAATAGAAAGAGAGAGAATGTATATATGTGTGTATGTTTATATCAAGAATGAAAAAAAAAAAAAAAAACTTACATTTGTAGTAAACATGATAATAAGACCAGAAACAATAAATATAAATAGAGAAAGACAGTAAAGTGCTGCGAAAAATGGATCGCGTAATTTTCGTTCGGTTTTCACAGCCGTAATTCCTTGGGGAATCTATAAATGGGGAGCAACAAATAAAATAAAATAAAAAAGTACGGAATTATTATTATTATATGCATCACTCACAAAAAAATAAAGATAGAAAAGTTTAAATTTATTTTTTTATCTAAACAACTTACTGCAGACACTGTTGGTAATAATGATTCTGATAAAGATTTTGGGTTCGGTAGTGCTGACGGTCCAGCACTCATTATATTTGTATCAGTAGTAGAAGGTGTTTCCAGATAAATAGCCGAAGGTTTCTATAATATTATTATTATTTCGATAGCATACTATTAATAATAAAGGTTGTCAAGAAAATAATAATCTTTATACTCACTGGACATTCTTCATATTCTGAATAATGTATTCCATATTGTTTATTATGTTGGTCTATTTCATTATCGTCTTCTTCTTCTTCTTCTTCTTCTTCTTGTTCTTGTTCAAACATGAGTTGACTTCGATCAGAATAAGCATGTGATTCGGTCAATGGAATACTTTCTTCGCCAATTTGATCCTGTTGAATAGAATAAAAAAGACTATGGGACATTCCTCTTTCGTCTTCGTCATCGGATTCTTGGTCCATTCGTGAATAAGCTGAACGTAATCCACGAGTTTGTTGAATGCCGTCTCTTATAGCTGAATAGACACTTTTTGCAAATTCTGGTACAGAGTTGTCCATTATCAGGAGAAAAAAAAAAGACTAGTGAGCAAGAAAAGAGAGAGAGAGAAAGAAAAAGTCAAGAGGGGACATATAAAAACGAATTCATGCGTAGCGGAGATTGTTGCCTTGGATTTAATGTAAGAGTCATAAGAATCAAGAAAGTATCGTATCCATTTGCTGAATAACACATGGATTGTTTAAAGATTCAAGCAATAATATTATTAATTAATCATTTTATATATATTATAAAATAGTCATATATATATTATGTGTACTGTTTTACATGATAATTATTTTTATAATAGAAATTTACAAGATAAAACTGATAATATAGTGGGATTAATATAAAGAGAATGAAATTTGTACATAATATGGATAAACTATTATTAGTTTGTTCTTTTTTTTTCTTTATGCAGTAGTAGTAGATTCTCCATCTTCAGTTATATCCATCTTTTCAGATTTCTTTTGTTCTTCTTCTTCTATTACAGGTTTTTCTTCTGAAGTTTCTTCTTTTTCTCCTGAAGATTTTTTCTCAGATAACTTTTTTTGTTCTTTTTCATTTCTACGTTTCTTCCTTCGTGCATTATTCTCACTATATACTTGTGACATATCAAATGGACAATCAATAATCTTAATAGCTGATAATAAATATCCACCACCAGCACTTGTTGTCATTTCAGGATGTGTTCGACCTGGAAGTACTTGATACTGTCGAAGACTACTTTCTGTAATATCGACTGCCAAGAATTCTGTTGATTTACGCATATAATGGGCTGCTTCCAAAAGTACTTCTTTACTGTGACTATATACTACGATACGTCTAGATCCTGACAAGTATGGAACGAGTTTCTTGATAACCGTTTCAGGTGTATATTGCGATGAAATAATTAAACTATAAAAAATTATCAGCAATTAGTAATCTGTAATTTCCTTTCATTCTAGTAACTAGGGGAACACCGCTTCACTCTTCTCTTTTTTTTTTCTGCAGTGTTTTTTTATTTACCCATCAAATTTTCCATCAAAAAATAATTTTCGAGTTTCTGCCTTTGAAGCTGCTACTTTTTGACGTCTTTCATAACCTCGCAATTCAGCTTCCGACATGGCTGCTATTTCTTCTTCAGATCTAGGTACAAATTCTTCTATATATGTCCCTTGCATGATTAAAATTTATTCTTTTTTGTTTTCATATATGATAACTTTTACCCTCCAAAAAAAAAAAAAAAAAATCAAAGTTTACCTTCAGATTCATTCGGATCTATCTTTGCCAATGGAATAGTATGAACTGACTCGAGAATACGTTTTGAAAAGTTCATATAACGCATCACATCATAGTTCTGATGATCACCATCATGAATACCAACGATTTTGCCATATCCACCCATACGTTCAGCCATAGCTGAAACAATAAGACCTTGTGTATCATCCACAACGAGCATTTTGCTATTTGCATGAATATTGGCCAAACTAATAATTTGTGAGAGTGTATCAACGCGCATATTTCTAATCTTGTCAGGATTTTTGTTGAAAAAGAATTGAGCAAGTGAATATAATGTTGGACGAACAGGTGTAAAGACCTTCATGAACTTTTTTCGTTTTCGTTGAATATATTTTGCTTTTGAGTATTCGGTTTTCTTATCGAATTCTGAATGGGA
Source organism: Circinella minor (assembly GCA_016758965.1). Lineage (NCBI taxonomy): Eukaryota > Fungi > Mucoromycota > Mucoromycetes > Mucorales > Lichtheimiaceae > Circinella > Circinella minor. The sequence goes on along the minus strand of JAEPRB010000022.1, from coordinate 211,995 downwards.
TTCAATAATTTTGTTAATAATATCCTACAGGTAAAAAAAAAAAAAAAAAAGAAAGAGAAAGATTAGTAAAAATAAAGTTGACCTTTTTACTATTATTATTTTCATACATACATCATGCTTCATATTTCCCTTTAATCCTTCTTGTTTTAATTTCTCGACTTCTTCATGAGTTAACTTTTGAACACCAGCAGTGTCAAGAATATTTTGGTTATTGGCATTAGTCTCCTCTATATATGTGGATCATCGTAGGTCAAAAAACAAACTAAAACGTCATATATTTATAAATTCGTATAATCCATATCAGAAATATTAAAATCAACTTACCAACAGTGGCAAGTGCCCAGTTACGAACAGGTCGAATATTACCCTTTTGATCGTAAATCTCATACGATAAACCAAATGGCTTGTCAATTAAATTATTAGAAGAAAATGTACCAAACTTTCCTAATGATACTTGACTAAATAATAACAATGATAATATTATAGTTGAGTCTGACTGTTTTATGATTCCATAGATCAATTCAAGTTAAAAGATCGGATTTTGATTTTAAAAAACTATAATCTTACCTTTTAGGTTTTAAGTTGACCATTTTGACATTCCCGCTAGGCATATGGATCAAAACATATTGATTTTCACGAATATGAGGGAAATCTTCTTCAATATCGTCCGTTGTTGTTGTGACTGGAACAACAGTAGGTTTAGTGGATCCTACTGTTGTTGGCGTTACTCCTTTTGTTGTAGCCATATTACGCGAATGATGTACAAGCAAAAGTGGAGAAACAAACTTTTTTTTTCTCTTTTCCCAAAAAAAATTAAGCGGGGTTCTTTTATTCCATTTATGGTTGAATCTTTTTATCACATAAGACACAGAAAGTCGAAACGAAGAAATTATACAAAAATATTTATTATATTAAAAAAAAGGGAAGGGATATATTATGCAAAAAAAAAAAAATACAATGGAGCATATACAAAGTCTAATATAACAAGGAAACAAAAGAATATAGATAGATAATAAAGGCTGACGGTTTACAGGTATAAAGGATGGGTAAAGTCAATACAACTTTATATATTTTAAATCTTCATCCAAGTAGCATTCCACTTTTTAACAAGTTGTTTGGCTTCTTTGATATGACCATGTTCAACAAGTACCATGGCAACACCACGAATAGAAGATTCCAAAGCAGCTGAAATCCAGGCATGTTTAATATCAGTATGTTCACCAACAAAGACAATACCGTCATTCATTTCAAAGTAAGAAGGCATGTAAAGTTTATGTTGACCAGGTTCAGCGGAAGCCCAAGAGCCAGATTGGAATTCATCCAAGATCCAACAGACACGATCATAATTACCAGTATATTTTTCCTTGGCAATTTCACCATGAAGTTCATAAATATCTTCAAGTACGTGGGCCACATGTTGTTCTTCAGTCATGGAAGCAAAACGAAGACCACCGTCACCACTTGAATAAGATGCGAGCATGACGCCTGGACCTTCTTGACCAAGATTATTGGATGGATAACAAATGTTACCAACAGATAGATCAGTGGAGTCACAGCCACCCTTAATTGGAAGTTCATATTGTTCCCAGAATCGTTCAGAGAATTCGAGAGCTACTTTACATGCCTGACTATAACCCATGTTCTTGATGGCGCGAGACAAAGTGTACGGAAGTTCTATATTTTATAACAGCATACAACGGTCAATTAAATTATGTAACTATTTAAATATAAATTGCAGTATATATATATATATATATAACTTACCAGGAAGATGCCAGTTTCTGACAATTGTGAATGGTACACCAACAATAACGTTATCGTAAGACTTGGATTGATATTCTTCATCATAAGGCTTTGTCTTCCATTGAACTGAAACTTGACCATCTTCTTTAACAGCAAGCTTGCTAACCTTAATACCAAACTCAACTTTATTTCCAAGAACTGGTTCAAAACCCTTTGCCAAACGGTTAAGACCACCTTGAACAGTACGCCAGTCAGTGGCACTAAATGTAAAAGTGTCATACCTAAAGAATCCAATAAATAGAATAAAATATAAGTAAGTATTAGAATAGCTCGATAGTTATATACAATTTTTCTCAAAAATATATTAGCATAAAACCCAGTTACGTACATATCTTCCCAGATATTGCCAGACTTCAAACCAGTGGCATATTCAGTGGCATTTAAACTAAGGCCAGATTTTTGATGAAGCCATGCAGACTCAGACCAGTCATCATAATTCTCCTCAAGTGCTTTCTATATAATCAAATAATGTAATTACAATTTGCTATTAGAACGTTGTTTTGTTTATAACTGTGAAAAATAATAAATTATCATAAAAACATACAGCGTGCGCCTTGTACATATCCTTGCTCATCAACTTCATCCAATCATCAGTGTAAAATTCGGCAGTGGCCTTATCCACCTGCTCACTAAATTCGCCAGTACCTGCGTCTTTGGTAAGCGAAGCATTGGCAGCAACTTGACCAACAGTGGGAACACGACCATCAGGTAAACGAATACCATTTCTGTAATACAAGTTGCTAATAAAAAAAAAATAACATATAAAGTATCAGGAATTAGCATTACAAATTCTGAAAGCATGAGACTGGAATTATGTTATAAACAACCAAAAATTAATACATACTTTTCAGATGATTGAGTCCATTTAATAAATTCAATTTTGTATTCTTCATCATTCATATTGTTCAATTCCTCAGCAAGGGCAAAAACGGAATTGTGATCAGTGACAGGAAGTTTCTTGTCTCCGTAATCAATCGAGATAGGAAAACGCATAGGACCTATATTATAATTATAATCAAGTTAAATAAAACAGATTTTTTTTAACGTAGCACTCACAAGGCTGGTATCTTTTAGTTCAAGTGTATAACATACCCATTTCTTGATAAGCAGTAGATGAATTGCTGAAATAAGTAGTGTGAACGCGACTAATAATAAATAGAGTGGATTTGTTATTATTAGTATTAACATTGTGTAATATTTAGCAGCTCTTGAAAAAAAAAAGGCGAAACTAATAATAATGATAACATACCCTCCAAGTCTGTCGTTTGCTTCCAAAATTTCGTAATTATGAATGCCTGCTTGATCCAAAAGCAAACCTGCAAAGAGACCCGACATACCGGCACCAACAATGCCAATTTCTATGTAGAGAAAAAGAAAAATAGTGTGTTAATCAATTAGTGATTATAATTATTTGCACAACTATCGCAAAAACCTTTTTTTTTCTCTGTTATCAACTTACTCTCAGACTTGTCACTTGCATGAATTTTGTTATGTTTCGCCATTTGTGCTTTATGGAATTTAACGGCATCAAAATGCATATCTTCAAATTCAGGATGCCCGCGTTTGGAAAACTTAGTGGAAACAGTATAAGGTTCACTTTGAGCAATAGTACTTCCTGTAGAATCCTTGGCAAAGATACAACCTGTTTGAGCATCTGAAGGAACAGCCCATACAAACTTGGTAGGTTGAAACTCTGGGGTTACTTCGGTGGTGCCAATAATATGTGTAGCTTCCTTAGTATTACAAGCGCCATAAGAAAGAGTCAATGGGCCTTCAAAGGACTTGGAACCATAATCCAAAAAGATGTTTGTTAATGAATCTGCCTGCAGAGTATCATCGATGGTAAGAATAGAGTCGGGAGAGACTGTAGGGGCTGCCATGGCTTGTAAAGCAGCAGTAGCTAATAAAAATAGAGATGTAGTAGTTTTCACCATTGTTGTTATTGTAATACAATGTAGTAGTTATATAATATACAAATAGAATATATAAAAGATAATAATAAGAAAAACAATGAAAACATTAACCTTTATATACTATTGATTTCTTTTCTCTGTGTATTATTCTAGAGCAATAATGATAACGATATATCTTTTTTTTTTTGCTGGTCAAAATTGGATAGATAATGTAGATACGGTGTTCTCTTGTCACTTCCTTTTTTACTTGGCTATTGATTGTCAATGAAAAAAAGTACATTGATATTATAGGTTATCACTCTATAATAAGATTTCCGATTATTTTTTTTATCAGAAATATAATATTTAGTAACTTTGAACTGTGTGACTAATAATTCCCTTATCTTATTTTTCTGATTGCCCACAATTTTAAAAAAATCAATAGCAGTTTATATTTATGCAGATTGAATATTATATAGAGTTTCTCATCTTCTTTCTAGGTACTTTACTTTTTTACTATGATACATATAGCTGTTAAATGAAATATATAGATACAAATAAGTATAATGGCTGAAAATCCATGCAAGTTATTTTTTTAATTTCAATACGTAAAGCAGTTGCTCATATAATTAAACAGGATCTGCGTTTCACAACCTACATGGATTTAATCCACAGGCGTAATATGTCGTAATAATAAAAAATATTTCCTTTTCTGGTTCAATTTATGAAATGGTGAGAAAAAAGTAGACCGATGATAATGATGCCAGATTCTATCGTGTACGACCATCGTATCAGTTGAGTGAAAAGCGCGCCTATTTTAACATTTTTCTTCTTTGGATTGCAATAGAATATTCGATTTATCGTAGCAGGCCCGTTCACCTCCATGATCACTGTTATCACCATTGGCACTAATATGAACAAGTTTAATTTGATGCTGTTGGTTTTGTGATACATAGGTTGCCAGTCCATCTTTTCGTAAAAAAAAAAACCATAGTTTATACTATTCATTATTGTAAAAGTGTACGCGTTACAGAAAGGTAGAGTATCATATGCTTGGGTTTTCGAAGTTTTTTTTATATATATTTTACGACACGCCTATACGCAACAAAGATACTACAATTATATTAATTACGACTGATCTAGAAAGCACAAGTTTGCTAAAACTGTTATTGCCAAATGACAATCAATAAATATCCAAATTAGTCGGTCAATTTTCCTTTTACAATTTTGTTATCAACAACGGCCTTAACTATAGCCACTGTCAATTGTGATATTGTGTCACTTGTTTCTTTTTTTCTCAACGTTCGCCCAAAAAATTATTATTGCTCACGGATATTCTATGCATCGAGCTTTACCACATAATTTCATTATCAATGGTTTCTTTGATTTGTCATATGTCACTGCATACTACATAAAATTAAGACGATAGCATGGCTATCAGTAAAATCAACACCCGACGAAAAATTATATACCCTCATACTGTTATTTCAAAACATCTTGAAGTTTTGTCTCCTTGTATCTTAATGATAATATATTAGATAACCATTTTTGAGAAATGATTGTAATTTTTTGCTGTTGTCTACTCTGACGGTATCTTATCTGTTGTTTTCGCCAAGTAATCCAATGAGTATTTATATTCTCTTTTTTCTTTTGCTCGCACATGAAAAAACGACACCCGACCCTTAGCTTTCTCAATCTACAAGATAAAGTGTTTCTTTAAAAAAAAATGACACAGTACAGCATATAATTCATTTATTCATAAGAATAGCAATAAGAATTGGAAGTCCTAGATTGAATATATATTCAGGTACAGAAAAAGATAACAGAAATAAAGTTTGGGTAAAAGAAAGTCCTTTTTGATAACCCAAGCCAAGTTTTTTTTTTTTTTTTTTTGCCTCCGAGTGTTCGGCCGTCGTCAACAATAAAGGTTCCGAAATAAAGTTAAATATCTTGATTAAAGATTACAAAGAGCTTATTACATGGTGATATCCATTTTTAATTTATTATCAATAATTATCTCAGCACTGTAGTCCTGGAGTTCCTTGCTGTTTGTAAAGAAGAATGGAGTGCTTTTTAATGTGACAATTGTGTTCAGTCCACTGAATGTGTAATTGAATTTACATGTTTTTCTACTTTTCGAAAAAAAAAAATGCGATCATTGTCGCCATCACAACAAATACTACCAGTATGCTAATAGTGAGAGGACGCAAAGATATAAATGTCCCGATATATCATTTACATAGCACTTCAATATCACATATATATGTCAATTACAGCTCCTGATAATAATCGATCCATTACCACAATTCTACCTTATTAATATAAGATGATTTACTAAATTGTGTAGTGAGTATAGTTATACCATCCTCGTTTCCAACAAACTAAAGCTCAATTATTTATATACAAGATAATCTAGTAAAAAGATATATATATACAAGTGACTACTGAACAAACCCTATAACTTCTACTAATGGGTATATATTTCACCATCCACAGTCCATCGTTCGCTTAAATGTTTTGGTTTTGAATGATCCAGAAAATGTTGACGCCATTCTTTAACGAAATCTTCCAGATCTGGCCACCGTTCTTTACCGTTATTATCATCCACCGTTTCATTAACCATCAAGTGTCGTACAACCCCTTGGCCGTGTTCGATAAAATCCGGTCCTTGGAATAATTCTTGAAGTTCACAACATTTTTGCAAAACTTCCTGCCAATTCAATGCTTGCCAATCTACACTTTCATCATCATTACATGCTTCCTTTTCTTCTTTATCTTTTTTTGCAGTCTGAATTGCTTCCATGGTTGATATTTCTTGTTTTTTCCGTTCCCAAAAATCTTTGACGATTGTTTCAAGTTCTTGTTTTCTTTGAGATGGCAATTTATCTGCTGCTCTAAGTAATGCTGATGCGGCTTTACGTGCTGTTCGATTCTCAGGTACACGCACCCATCCTTTACCTTCTAATGGTAGCTCATATTTTGTTGCCAAGTTTTTTTTGAAAGATGTGGCATATCTTTCATGCTGATCATGACAATTCTTGCATACAAGTAATAAATCTCGGCTCTTGATGAAAAAATAAAAATAAAGTTGAGTTAAAATTTAATATTTGTTGTCATTGCTATGCATTGTTGTCATACTTACTGATTTGGACTTGATGGTTAGTGGAAACCATTGGCGATATACATAAGGAACCTATAAAAAATAATAATAAGTAAATAAATAAGCATAAAAAAAAAGCTTATTTTCCGTTTTAAATACATACAACATGATGTAATGTTAGGCTGTCAGTTAAACCACATATAACACAAATATTATCACGATCTTCAACCATATAATCGTCTTCTGCATGTCCTTGTCCTTTTGCATCGAAATTCAATTGAATGGCTCGCTCTTCATTATCTTTGATAGTTGCTAACTCGCGTGTCAAGTACCACTGTGCTTTTCGTCTACAATTACAGATAAACAGACAACGTTTTTTTTTTGTCATTAGTTATTCATTTTAGAAATCATTTGATCAAATTGTGAGAAAGAAAGGACAAAGAAACATACTGGTTACATCTAAACATAAGTTTTCCATGTTTTGAATAGACTTTCCAGTTTTCATAAATGTTTTTAGCCTTTCGGCTTGGCATGACCACAGACTTCTTTTGTGCTGGCATATTTCGTTGTGTTTATATGGTAATAATTTGGATGCAGAAAGGAAATATAAAAAAAAACAAAATACCTTTTTGGGAACAGAAGAAAATAAATCCAAAATTTCTTTGTTCTTTGTTTATTAAACGCGACAGGTGAAAACAAACTGTTTTCTTTCTCTTTATTATTTAATTTTGTGAATAACATATATATTTATTGCATGGAACAACGGAACCATATTGCCCCAAGTTCTCCTCCTCCTTCTTCGACGTCGTTCAATCAACGCAATAATAACGGTCGTAACAATCACCAAAGTGATGATGATGGTATCGGTGGTTGGCTTTATAATTTTGTATTTGGTAAAGATAATGCATCACAGCAGCAGCAGCAGCAACAAACAGATATGGTTAATCGAATGCAAAGTCCCACTAGCAGAGTGATGGATGGCGTATCATCAGTACCACCCCTTTCTCCAACATCTGGATCATCAAATCAACCTTCTGTTCTCACAAGCCCTTTTCGACCCCTAACAGCACCTTTACATGAACTTCCACCTTTGACAGAAAGTCCTCCACTTCCACCCCCACGACGCACTCTTCAGCAGCAGCAACAACAATATACATATGCGGACCATTTTCAGAATCAACTTCATACACCATCAGCACAACAATATCAACGTGGTAATCGAGTATCAGCAACAAGCACCTTGATTGATTCAGCATCAGCGGATGATGATAATAGTACAGTAACGTACAATGACGACTCCTCCGTACCAGTTGGATCACGTATGCGTTATGGCCGTGCACCAGCTCATACAGCGCGTCGTTACGCCACACATAGAATCCGTTTAACAAAAGGCAATTTGGTGGTTGATCGACAGGTACCTGATCGACTTTTGAATGTGCTTCATAGAAAAGATCCCGAATTTACTACTATGCGATATACTGCCGTAACCTGTGATCCGGATGAAGTCCCTTTTAAAAATTATGAATTACGTCAACAAATTTATCAACGTGAAACTGAAATATTCATTGTCATTACTATGTATAATGTAAGTTATTATTAAACTCTTTTCTTTTTTTTTTCTTTTGAACAATTAATAATGTTTGTTGTTGTGTGCATATTACTAATAAACTACGATATAAAATTTATTCATGTGCTTATAGGAGGACGAGATATTATTTGCGCGAACCATGCACGGCGTAATGAAAAATGTTGCACATCTATGTAAACAACAGTGTTCAGATACATGGAATACTGAAAGTTGGAAAAAGGTCGTTGTATCCATTGTCGCCGATGGTCGAAAAATTATCAATAAACGCGTCTTGACCGTTCTTGCTGCCATGGGAATATACCAAGCAGGTGTTGCAAAAAATGTAGTGGATGACAAACCTGTTGAAGCTCACCTTTATGAGGTAATAATAATGGCTCTTACTGGCCATGGCTAATAAAATTATATTATAATTATTATTATTCAATGGCTCATATTCTACGTATTATATATTTTTTTTTAGTTCACTACGCAAATATCCATAGATGAAGATATGAAGTTAAAAGGTTCAGACAAGGTATAGTGGTATAACTTTTTTTAGCTATTATTGGTAAACATATAAGAAAGAAAATTTATAAGCTTAGTAGTTTTTTTCAATCAATTAATTTCAATGATGACAAATCGATAATAATAATAATAATAATAATAACAGGGAATTGTACCAGTACAAGTCTTATTTTGCTTAAAAGAAAAAAACGCCAAAAAAATTAATTCACATCGATGGTTTTTTAATGCCTTTGGTCCTCTTTTAAAGCCCAAGATTTGTGTCTTACTTGATGTTGGAACAAGACCTGGAAATGTTAGTATTTATCAACTATGGAAAACATTTGCTCAAAATGTACAAGTAGCTGGTGCCTGTGGTGAAATCCGAGCTATGCTTGGTCCTTATTGCAAGTACTTATTGAACCCGTTGGTGGCCGCACAAAATTTTGAATACAAAATGTCTAATATCCTTGATAAACCTATGGAAAGTGTGTTTGGTTATATTTCTGTTCTTCCTGGCGCTTTTTCAGCTTATCGTTATGCAGCATTACAGAATGATGTCAATGGCCATGGTCCGTTAGAAAAATACTTTAAAGGAGAAACACTTCATAAAAATAATGAAGGTGGATTATTTGAAGCCAACATGTATTTAGCCGAGGACAGAATATTATGCTATGAATTGGTTGCGAAAAAAAACGAACGATGGGTGCTACAGTACTGTAATACTGCATTTGCAGTGACAGACGTACCTGAAGGTCTTCCTGAATTTATATCTCAGCGGCGTCGATGGTTAAATGGTAGTTTTTTTGCCGGCGTTTATAGTTTATGGAACTTTAGATCCATGTGGCAAAGTCGGCATTCATTTACACGTTTGGTCTTGTTAACTATCGAATCAATTTATAATGTTATTAGCTTAATATTTAATTGGGTTGCATTGGTAAATAACATTTTTTTTCACGTTCTATTCGCTACAAGTTTCACAATGTATACATATATTAATCAAAAAACCGGACTTGTGCTATTTATTTTATAGGGAAACTTTTATATCGCATTTTACTTTGTCACAAAAAGCTTAGTGAACCCAGAAATTGATCCCCTACCGGGTGGTTGGGGCCAAAAACTCTTTGATATATTTCGATATGCCTACTTGTTTGTACTTGTTGTTGTGTTTATATGTTCTATGGGAAACCGCCCACAGGTGTAAGTTGTTTTTATAAGGCATATTCTTTGAAAATAGAAAAAAAAACTAATTTTATACATATATATATATATCATTTTTAGATCAAAATGGTTATTCATTGGATGTCTTGTAGCCTTTTCAATTATTATGGCATATATGCTTTTTGCTGCAGCATGGCTTACATTTAAAGGTGTACAAGGTGCCGTGGATCAAAATAGCTTTATTACAGCACTTCAAGAAAATGCTGGACTTCGTAATATAATAATTTCTGTCATGTCAACCTATGGCTTATATTTTGTATCAAGTCTTCTTTATCGCCAACCCATGCATATGATCACGAGCTTCTTGCCCTATCTAATTTTATTGCCTGGATTTACGAATATTTTGACGATATATGCATTCTGTAATACTCACGATGTCAGGTACAATAATCATATTTACTACTTAACATATTGAGAGCAGTACAGATTTATATAAATCACGATTACAACACTTCGATTACTATTAAATGTATAACTAATAATAGTGATTTTAACTATTAGCTGGGGAACAAAAGGTGATAATACTGTATCCAAGGATCTTGGGGTTGTTAAGAAACAGAAAAAAGACCAAGGTGATGGTGAGGATACTGTGGAAATTGATTTACCTGCCGATCAAGTTGATGTTAATAGTCAATACGACGAGGCTTTAATTGAATTGGATAGAAAAGAAAAACCAAAGGAGGTAAAATAAAAGCAGTAACGACAGAATCATTATCTAAGTAATATCATCTAATAGTTGTATAAATTTCATTATTATAATTATAGGAACCTCCTTCTTTTAATCAAGAAGATTATTACCGGTCATTTAGAACACATCTGGTATTAGCATGGATTGCATGTAATGCTTTATTAATAGCATTTGTAACATCACCAGAATATGATACGATATATGTAGCATCTGCTGGCTCAACATACATGGCAGTTCTTTTATGGACAAATGCTGGTCTTGCAGCATTCCGATTTTGTGGATCCGTAATGTACTTGTTACTTCGGCTATTTTCTTCCTAGTTAAAATAATGTGTAATAATAACAAATAATTATAATAATACAGTAGATATATTAGTTTTTTTTTTTTTTTTTTGCTTATCATTGTATAGCCGTTGTATATTCTAATATAAAATATGATCAAAATGCGAAATGATGATGCTGTAGTCAACAGTAATTTTTTAACCTGCAAAGTTACCCACCTAATAAGATAATAAAGATTTTTTTTAATTATGACAAAAGCATCCAACAAATCGCCCTTTTTTCAGCATATATACCAGATTACTGGATCTACTAGTTATATCTTCTAGCTTCCACTTTTTTTTCTCTTTTTGTAAGGAATCCTCTGTATCTGGTCTTTTGGCTAAGGTCAAATCTTATTGTGATAATACTCAAATATGTCGTGAAAATTTTATTGCACTAACCTAAGTGATGGGTGTGGGTAGCAATACTTAAAGACACTCTTATATGCCTGTAAATAAAAAACATGCTTCAGAAAATTTTGAAGAACGACATTTTAAAACATTCTTGTCAGTGCGCTTATGCTTTATAGTTAACGCTTAAATTTATTGAGGGGTATTATATATAAAAAAAATCGAATACCTAGCTGATTAATACTATGTGTATTCGCCCTTGTGAAAATTAATAATAAAAGCTGTTACTGTGGCTACTTTATATAGTAATGATGGTCTTGATAAAGAGTATAACCTCCTTTTTATCATACCATATTTTTTTATTTAAGGCTCGTCAACTTCAAATATTAATTACTTAAATGAGCTTCTTCTATAATGCTTAATACTATACTAAGAAACGGATATACAAAAAAAACTTTATTTTTATATAATTGATATTTAGTATTCTATGAATAATAATGAATGATAATGATGCAGATGAATGTTTAATGGTGAATTATGAACAGTGAAATAATGACATGACAGACGGGATATATGTATTATGTTTGTGACTGACAGAAAAAAAAGATTGGGGGGGTTGTAGTATTAATAAGCTGAAAAAAAGAATGATGGAGTAATGTTTTACATAATGCTAAGAAGGTCGATTTTTCAATAGCCATGCATGATTTCATCAATCATACTATTGAGCCACCAGAAACGATCTAGAGTTGGTAGAATCGTAAGAATAGTAGGTAATTCTATAGAAGTTCCAGATGATGTGCTATTTTGGTTTCGTTGAGTCGCCGCTCGTTTATCTGCAAGTGATTCTAAACTGAGTAGTGAAAGACCATTAGCAGCAGGAAATTGAAGTTTTGGTCGTCGGGTTCTTGGGGGAGGTGGTAATGATGGTAGTGGTGCAAGTACACTCATTCGATTTGAATCGTTTGATAAAGGATTAGTGGATGTTGTCGGTGTTGTTGAAGATGTAGAAGAATTAAAGTCGCCCAATTCATTGTGACCTGATAAAGTACTGGTGGTATTATCGTTGTTACTATTATCATGAATCAAATTGCTATGATGATCGTTGATATTATTAATGTCATGGGTTCGACTTAAAGGTGATGATGGTGGGGTTGGTTTGGATGCTGTTGCTGAAGGCTGTGACACTGCTGCAGTTGACTGATAAACGCGCTGTTGTGCTAAATATGTTGATTCAGGAACACTGCGCATTGTTACGGCACGATATCGAGCGACAGCCTGATCTGTGATGTGATAAGCAAGACTTCGGTAAAGTGGTAGTGGTACGCACTTGACCTTCTCTGTAAGTGTTTGATTGATTGCTGAAATAGTCCCTGGAATGGTAACCCATGCACGGAATAGAATAAGCTGACAAGGTCCCAAAGTTAATCCAAACGGAGGAATATCGATAACTTCACCATACAGTTTTGCAACATTTGCCAATGGTTTACCGTAACTTGTCATTTCAACCAATTTGCGACATGAAGCTTCCAGAGCGCGAGTAAATCTTGTAGTTGATGTCACACCGTGTGTGCTTGAAGGGGAGAGAGGTGGAACCATATTGGCGCTGGATATAGGAGATATACCAAAATCAGGAAGTGAAGCACCTGAGCTTACCAGTGTTGATGCTGCATCACTAGATGCTGCCCAATCTGTTGATTGTCTTCCTCCTATCAAAGTACTACCACTTTCACGCGGTAATTGAATATGTGACTCCAGTGAACACATATTTTGCAGAGATTGACCATGTAAACTAAGAACACAGTTTCGTTCTTCTGGTTCAAGACTGGGAGGAACTTCACCGTCTTCGTAAATAAGTTGAACCATAGGGAATGCATGTCTTCGTTTTTTGTCGACAATAATATGAATATTGTGAGGATTATTTTCTTTGTCTTCTTGAACGAGTACAGAAAGTCCTAAGAAAACAGTACTACGTGTGGCACTCTCGGGGATTGTGTCATTTTCTGAAGCGACCGAATTTCCTGAGGTACTTTCTGAAATTGACGGAGAACGAGGTGACGAAATTCCAAAACCGGATAAGTTGATAGTATCATTTTTAATTGGGTGACACCTTTGTTGCTTTCCCTGTTGCTGTTGCATCAACATTGATACAGACAGTGCCATGTATCGCATATCATTAAAGTGACTGGCCATGTGTTCTGCTGGTATTTGTAGACGTTCACCCATTGTTCGCGAAATAAATGTTGCTTCAGCAAAACGATAACCAATTGCGAGTAATCGTAATAGTTCTTTTTTGTCAATGCGTTTGACGAGGAAAATATGGCGATCTTCAGATGGAATATCATCTTGTGACGAAAGTCGTTCTGTTGTAGCTGATGGAGGTCGGCTAATACTTGTGTGTGATGATCCACCTCGATTGTTTTGTTCGCGAGTATTTGGCAACGAAATTTGGCTATTTCTCTGTACATCACTGGATGGAGTAATTCCTTCTTCGAGAATAATCGCATTGTCAAATGTTGATAGTGAATAATTGCTTGGGAGTCGTTTCATTGGTTTTTTGTCGAGATGGAAACTTCTGCTGAAGCGATTGCCTTTTTTGTTTCCGTTGTGATTGTTTTTGCCATTTTTGCTATTTCCATTATTTTTATTTTCGTCATTGTATCGGGTATCCATAGGTCTGGTGGAATCCCGAAGCATAGTGCTACTGCCATCTGACTTCGACGAACTTTTAGGTTTTCGACGCTTCCAAAACCCGATGCTTGGTTTTGAAATAGTGTTCGTTTTAATAACATCGTCGAACATGGTGCCTAATTCTCCCAGAGATGGTAAGCGTAATTCATGTACAAGTTCGCGTGCAGCATCCAAAAATAAGCTTTCGACAATATCGTGGGGATCGTTAGTTCTAGTGGATGATTGTTCTGATGGTCGATCACTGAACGAGGCACGCCTAGCCCATCTTGTGGTGACATCAAACAATCGAAGAAAAAGTGGGTTGCTGGCTGTAAATTGCATGTTTGAACTCTAAAAAAACGTGACCCACAAAAGGGATAGTTAATATTTAATACTCAGTTTTACAATGAGGGTGGTACCAATCACTCGGAGCTAATTATTACGTGCATATACTGCATGTGAATGTGCGACAATAAGATGAAAAACCCCTCTTTTTCTTCCACCCCCAAAAATAAAATAAAAAAACTAACTCACATTGACGTTAATATCACCCAAAACTTCTTTCATGGGTACAGTACCATCCAAATTGACCAGAATCCGTCCACTTTTGTCAAAGAATACCACATCAAGGAATAGACGTTCACTTTTCTTGGCTTGCGTTGCGATGGGTAAGTGGGCCACACTTGATTTTAAGGCAATATAAAGAAGAAGTACGCAGGCAACAACGACAATAGCGGATATAATGCCAATCAAAGCCGGACGTCTAAGTGCGGGTGTTGGCGGGATCTCGTTTGGGGGCAACCTATACTCTGTGCCTGCCATGGCCGTGTAATGCATACCTGTAGAAAGCACATGTGGTTAAACTCGTTGAAAAGTTTATCGTATGACATTTTTTTAGTTCTTTTACCATACCACAAACAGCAAGAGCCATTATCATAGCTGATCCAAGACGTTTGTACCACTGATTTGTCCAATTTTCTCGAAGCTTAAAAAATATATACAAAGCAGCATTTACTGCAGCACATGCAATAATTATGGCGCCTGCAATGTATGGGATTTTATATGATAGATGAAAAAAGTCAATTGCGAATTGGCCTATTCAAATTGAAATAATTAGAATTGAAACACATTTTTTCCTATTGATTATTCATTTTATATACACTTACCAAGATAATGCATGACCGCAATTCCAACCTATAACAAATATGAATATACAATAATACAATGAGTATCAACAAAATAAAATACATATAACTTTCTTGGAGCAGAGAAAAAAAAACAGACATACACCAGCAATAGTACCACTTGGAATAATTCGTATGACCTTGGCTTCTTCAGTGACGCCAACAAACGCGAACGAAAGAAACATGACAGCAATAGCTACTACCAAACTGGCAAACGTATATCCTGCAGAATAATTTAAATGATATTTGGTGCCATCGTAGCGTAATGTTAAACTATTGTTTCCAATAAAATGCATCGACCATATAGCTACACCGCCCATAGACAAAGCTGCTGCACCTAGCAGAAACCTAATAAAGTTTATTTCACATTTTTTTCCGATGTCAGTGTACCAGCGACCAGATCAAAATTTTTTTTTCATTTTATTAAAAGAGGTATAATGGCATCAATGTTGTATGAAAAAATGAAAGTACCAGTTATGAATGCCACGAATATGTGTTCTCCTTGCGAGTAATTCGAGAGTAGTTTGTGCGCCTACAACGGAGATGATATAACTAACGAAGATGATGCCACCATTAAACTCCTGTGTTGCCACAAGGTCTGTTTCAGGAACATCCATTAGATACTATGTAAAGATGTTCCCTCTTTCTTTGAGAAATAGGAATAATAATGAAAAGTGGGGAAATCCGAAAGAAGAAAGAAAAAAATCGAATGATTCCTCTTGTTTGTTGCACTATTATTGTTGCTGACTAGCCAATCGCGGTGTCTAGATATGTCCTTCAAAGGGACGTGCGCGGAGCTTATCCAGCTTAAATTCTTGAACTACCGCTTTTTCCTCGCTGCTATATTACCAAATAATAAACTTCTCCGAGAAGGTGGGTCCCATTGTCTTTTCAAAAATATAATAATAATTTACATATGCAATTAGTTTGAAAATATTAAATATGCCTTTTATCAACCATGAGCTTGTTTCATATCTTTTCAGAATGTAAAACGACTTCTATATCCGACTGATGTTTCGGGACTTTGTTTAGACACCTTTGAGAAAAATAAAAAAAAAAATTTGGTTGGCTTTCCATAAACTTTATTGCGCTCATTGGTTAACTTTCTAATGCACCTCATCCTCTGGTACTGAAAAAAATTTGTACTACACAAAAAAGTCCCTTTTTGTATACCAGTATACCTTTTGCCGTTAAAAAATAGAGAAGATGATCATTTCCTATTTTAATGATTTATCAACTACGTAAGATATTTGTAGGTACAGTGAATATATTAATCCATTTATACGCAATTGATCTACGTTATTGTTTGCTTAATGCGGAGTAGTGAGAGGTCGCGCGGAAGCTGCCTGTGAAGGCATAGTTTCCAATGTCTTTTGTAGTACAAAACTGATACTTACTGACCATTGTTCTCATTTTTCAACCTGAAAAGGAATTGATCAACGTTAATGAATTTAAGATAATTGCGCCTGTGTGATGGATCAGCCTCTTCTTGTACAAAAATGAACATTGGCAACTTAAATAAGCTTATCATTAGCTATATATATCTCATTTTACTGTTGTCGCTCTTCTTGTCCATAAAGAAGAAGACCTCCTTATTCAAGATTTGTTTCTTTATTATGATTTCCGCGTGTTTTTCGACATTGAAAAAATAGCACCGCTACAGCTGCATTGGCGCGGAAGGAAACTAAACTGTATGAGCAACTGAATATGCCAACCGGAAAAAAATTATCTGGGTTGACTTCTTTTAAGCCCAATTCATATTTGTTTTAATTTACAAAGACGTAGAAATGCAAAAAACCTACTACGTGGTATTGTCGCATGTAACTGTTTGGCTGTGATTGTAATACGTTCAAAGTTAATAGTTATTTGTCCGCCTCGCACAATTACGTTTTGTTTTTTTCAAGGAACCGATGTTTTATTTACCAATTATCATCAACACTAACTGCACTACTGCACTAAAAATAGAGCATTTTATACTATTTTCAAAAGAAAGAATAAGTGGTTATTACCGTTGAGATACGATAAATAGCATAATATAACGTATGTTTATATTGAGTATAATAACAGCAAAGCTTTCTCAAATTAGCCATCCGCTAGTGATTGTACATAGAATTTTATTTTAGTGAACTATTTTGTTATATAGTTAATAATGGGTAGTGAATTTCTTTTTATTCTATTCGCTCTGATCACGATATGAGTACGCTTTTCCAACTTCTTTGGTTTATTAAGAATAAACTACAAGGTAAATATATCTTTTTGATTATTCTCCAGACTTCATTCCCTTTTAAAATAAATTTATTACGTCCTTCACTATCAAAAACCGAATAATTGGATATATAAGACATGTGTTTGAAAAAGCGAAACACCGATAACAACAAACGTGCATTTCAGATTTCCATACTTCTCCGCCGATTTTTGTTTATCACTGTCTCTTATAAAGATTAATCAAAACTTATGCCGCCATTCAGTGATACATTGGGGGTCCTAGTTCATTAGTGGCGCCTTTGTTTCTATCATAATTGCTTGTACTACCACGTTGATTAATTCGACAGCTTGAAACATTTGTACTTAACCATTTTGGGTATACAGATAATATACGTAAATAGAGCATCGGATCGACATCGTGTATACACACCATTAGTATGCTACCTAATTCCATTATTTAGTAACAACATGTATTTGATCAACTTATATAGATTATTATATAGTCATGTGTACCCAGTTGTATATAATATTAGTAAATCGGACTATAGAAACCAATGGCTAAATTCACAGAAAAAGAAAAAGATGCTTCCAAGAAAAAACTTAAAGTATACTTCTTTTCTTATCAGCTTTTTTCCAACTTGAGAATAATTAGATCGATTTTTTTATGTACCTCTGATGTTGCTATATTCATTTCTCCCAACATTGAATAAAGATGTTCTGACCTAAAGAGTTAATTATAGCAGATTTGCTATGGGAAACTTCGCTGTCACATATAGTTATTTTGAATATGCAAAAATGCTACATAACTATATTTGAACTTGAGATCCTTTTGAATTGGTATCAAAGAAACGGTATATGTATTATGATTGATCGAATTTTCAACACTTTTGATTCATATTATTATAAGTTGGAAATTATAAAAGTTATTTATCTCTACTGTTCAAACGTACTTGAGCAAGTTATTTCAAGAATAAATTTGAAAGTGATATTGGGCTCAACACATTTTCAGTGAGTCCTGGTTTTGTGCATTTATGTAGTTATATATATTCTGCAACTTACACAGTAATATTTTTAATTTGTAGTGGGAATATTGCAAGTTGCCGCTTATTTTTATTCAATTCCTCTTTACCATCCAATAAAGCAACAAACTTTAAGATTTCTCTTACTACCTATCCCAGCGATTAGAAAAGTAAGAACATATTATGTTCCAAATATCTGATTGTTCAAACTAAGCCGTAAAATAAAGTAATAGTGACAGCATCGAGAAGTACTTTCGTCGAATATATAAGATTAGATTGACTAATAATAATGATAATAGTTACAACACTGTACGCATCAAACTTATTAAATTTTGGATTAATATGGTTACTTTAAAAAAATCATACCATTGATGACTTGTATCTCCAATCAAACATTCTTATATTTCTCAACCTTTTAAAATTGATGGTGATGTGGAATGACAACAGTGACGTTCGTATATTGAACGCGTAGCCATAGTAACTCCGTTATTGAGCTGTTTAACGTCATTACTCTTATAAGTTTTATTATATTATTTATGAGTAGAAAATATGAAGAATAAATAGAAAGCTGAACAGTGAAGCATTATATTATTTTGACGATTCATGTCATTTCCACGTTATGCCCATTCATAACTACTGTGCTATTGGATCCATAGCACTTCACAAATGGAGTAGCCAATAACGTACCTTCATCTACATATTATCATCTGTCAATAGCTGAAAAAAGAGACATCAGCAGGACACCATGCGACCTAGTTCCGCGAAATAGTATCATTCACAGTATTATTTTTGCATATGATTATGAAACAAGGAGCAAACGACAATAACCTAATCTTTCAAAAGTATCCACTAGCCTTGCATAATTAAGATGAGTTTGTAAGGTATACTTTGTCATATTAATGAAAGATTTATCAAGCTAATGTAATCCTTAACTTAAATCTGAAAGCTGAAATTGAACAGTATTATCTCTTGTTTTCTGTGGTGGAGGATGTGTTGTCATATACACGTCTCAAAAAAGATGTACAAGATAAAGAATAAGTAATATGATTAGTGCACTTTTAATAATAATCTAAAAAAAGGTCCTGCATATTTAAATAGTCATTGAGTTTCATTTCATACATGATTTCGGTATGGCGTTGGTATTGAAGAAGTAAAATTTTATTTTTTGGGTCTGTCCCAAACCCCAGTCACTTTACTATTTAACTGATTTTTGTCTTTTGAAGCGGAATCGGTGGTTTTCATCCGGTAACCCGAACAAATGTACAAAAGAACCCAGCCTTTTTTTTTTTTTTTTACATTTTAGCTTTCTCATGATCATATGAAAGAATTTGTACAACGTATACAGAAAAAATGGGGTGGGGTAAACGCAGTGACGATGAGCTGTCAATCACACATCAATGTGTTTATTTACATTTGCGATAAACAAAAACCTATTTGTTCAAAAATATGTTTATGCCTGTTATTATTATTGGCAATTTTGCACTAAAAAATTGTTCAAAATAGTTAAAGACTTCATGTGATTCTCCCCCAAAAAGCGAGCAATTTTTTTAAGGCCTAAAAATTTCGGTTGGTTCGGGAAGGCTCCTTGTAAAATTCTTTTACAACACTATCTATCTTCGTTACGTCAAAATGGATTTCTGGGGAATTCCAGCCAACCATCTTCAACTGAGTGTCACCACTCCGCCCTTTTATCAGAAAGGGTTTGGGGTTGCGGCATGTGAAAGAAAGAACTTTTGCAACTTCTCTTTGTAAAATGAATTAAGCAACCTTTCTTCCTTTTTCTCTACTTCTTGTCTTTTACCTTTTTTTTGTATATATTTGTTTTACGTTCATAAGCAATATAAAAATTATATTTTATAAATTTGCCATAGATGATACCAGACTCGTTCATTGCGAGAAATGCGATATATTCGATCGCCATAATGCAGACGGCCGTTGCCCCATTGGCATTCATGTATTATGTCTATTATCTTGCCACCGATGAACTATTCTTCAGTTTTTCTTCTACCATCGACACTTTGTTATATTACTGGCTTGGTTGTGAGCTGATATTTTATGTCTTCTTTCAAATAACACGTAACCGAATGCAAACACCATTACCACCAGTATACCCGGGACCCAAAGAACGTCGTACTCTCTATTTCAACTGCATCAACAATATAGTCGAAGTTGAAGAATGGCTCGTTGGATGGTTTATGCGCTCTCATAACCCAGAACAACAACCTATGTTTGAGGAAATCCGCCGGGAAAATTTGGCAGAATGGTAAATAAGCATGCATCAAAAAAAAGACAATGAATAAATGAATGAAAAGCTATAAAGCTTTCTTTGTGTTCGTATTTATTAAGAGACCTTTCATTCTAACCCCCTTTTTTATTTTTCTTTTAAGGATCGCTTGGGCATTCTTTGCACAACCCCTTGAAAACGTATTAGAAGATGAAGAAGCAACAAATGAAATGCAATGGATGATTGACCATTTTTCTGACAAGTTTGGTGTTCATTTTGCCCCTGGCTACGACGAAGACATTATCGCATTTCGTCTCACATTGGATCCGGTACAAGCATATCATCGACCACTTGTTTTTTATTTGTCTATTATTAGTATGACATATCTCAACACGTTTTTACTTTACTTTTGGGGCTTTAAAAAATTTGGTCCTGATATACCTTCTGCATTATCATTGTGGTGGAGTACGTCAGAAAATGCTTCGTCATCTCTCTCAACACAAGCAGCTGTATCATCGTCAACAACATCAACAAAACGCGTTGCCTATTGGTATCGCGAAGGCAAACGAAGTGACAAAAAACCAATTGTTTTTATCCATGGTATCGGACCTGGATTACTCCCTTATCTCAAATTTGTGTACCACCTTCTCGATATTGATGCGCCTTTGTTTTGCGTCGAACAACCTTATGTATCCATGCGATGCACAGAAGATGTACCATCTATGCACGAAACTGTGCAGGATCTGGAACGCATGTTACATTATCATGGTTTCCATGATGCTGTCTATGTATCTCATTCCTTAGGTACTGCATTGACATCATGGGCTGTCCAGCATATTCCAAGGACCGTGGCTGGTGTTGTAATGCTTGATCCTATTTGTTTCATGCTTCATTACAGGGACATTTGTGTCAATTTTGTTTATCGTATACCAAAGACAGCTAGTGAGGTAAGAGTAAACACAATTTTAATCATATTATTTTTTACTTCAACTTTAATTCAGTCGTTTCTCTTTCTTTTTTCCCTTTTATTCATTTCAATTTTATTCATTCCCTTTTTTTTCATTGGCAATTTGTCGTTTCTTAGTCCATCGTCAAGTTCTTTGCATCCAGTGAATTATATATCTCGTATTATATTTCTCGACATTTTCATTGGTTTCAATTGGCATTATATGTAACACCAAAACATCCGCCAAGACAAACACGATCGTCCACAAGAAGGAGGAAAAGTCAACATCAAAATCGTACTATTCGTATGCCACGTGCTACTAAAATATATCTTTCTGAACACGACAATATTGTTAATTCTTCGCGTGTACATGAATATCTTTCGAATAATGGTATCAGTTCAGAAGTAATGGCTGGTCTCGATCACGGATGGTTTTTATTCAAGTCTGTCTGGCAACAACAAATTCTCGATACCATATCTAATTATGTTTCAGCGAAATGAAGCAACACATTCTTTTTTTTACTCAAGCTTTTCACTCTTAAATCTTGTTTGCAAAATTCCTGTATAATAACTAATTCACTCCTTTGTACATATAGACTTTACCCAAGCTAATACTACTTTACTAATATTACAGAGTACTACTTTATTTATAATACCAGTTATATACTTATACACCTCTACTTTCGCCACTTTAGTAATTTTCTTATTACCTTGTTCTTATATTATTTGTGGACCTTTTCATATACATACATATTATATATACACACTCTTTACGTATTAAATAATTTAATTAAACGATTTATTTTAATTTGTTTACACGGGAACGCCTATTCTCTGTGCCAAACGTTGGTATTGTTCTCTTGCCAATTTTCGTTGTCTCCACAGAACTAGTGATACCGATAACACGGCTACTAATATATTGATTGTCTAATAAACCAATCCATATACATATATATTAACGCATTATTCTTTTTACATCCATCCGATCTCCTTCACGTCCCATCCTAAGCACTATCATCCCCCTCCTCTTTTTTAACCTTTTCTCGCATTGGTTTATTTATATATACCTCAAACTTAATAAATTTCCAGCGTTCAATTCGTTTCACATGTGAACAACCACGATATGTTGGTAATGAAATTGCATCATAGTCATAAACGGTTGTTTGGTTTCGTACGTTTTCAGCTAAATCTGGATCATCCCATTCACATCGAACGCGTTCCTTATTTCCATATTCTTGACAATATGGTGCAGATTTCTATATATTTTAAATTAACAATATATATCAATTTAGTAATATATATAGATTATTCTATATCTTTTGGTTGGGCAAGAAGTATTTATTCACTTGCCTGTTCAAAAGGTGTGCAAATGTCACATTCACTAATAGGTGTACAAGAATATGTTGGTTCCGCAACGTCTTCATGTGAATGCGTATAGTTCCCAAGATGATTTGATATTGAGTCATCGTTTCCAGGTACAAATGGTGGTGCTCTTTTCTGTATTAAATATGTGTTACCAATACATGGTTGCGTCAACAATGTAACGAGACTATCAAGAAATGAAAGTGCAAGATATAAAACTATTTTAATATTTATTTAGAAAAAAAAGAAGAAAACATCAAATATCAATTATTATCATACCTTATTACAATAACAATGCAATAATGTAAATGTAAGTACATTATTTTTGCTTGTGTGAAGGGAGCTGTTTTTGTTGTACTACAGTTTTACAAAAGACCAAAAAAAAAAAAAAGAAAAAGAAAAAATTCAAGTTCAAGTGGTATTAGCTTTTTTGTTGCCATGAGATATTTTATCCAACTTAAATGGATACAACAAACAACTTTGCTTTTATCTAGAAATATATATATTATCATGTCTTCATCAACCTTTCACTTAACGACATACCTTTTCTATCAATTAATGACGTTAACACTATTTCACAGATCAATAAAAATTAATAAAGAACTACTAGAACTTTTATGAGCCCAAAAAAAAAAAAAAGATATTTTGACTTGTCATGGTCAATACTATAATTAAATATTTTTTTGTGTGCCCTGAGAGCTAAACCTAAATGCTATAGGTTTGACGGACACAAGCAAAGTATAAATAAAGAACCTATTACTTTGACAGCTTTACCTCCGCTTCTTTTATACTTTTTCTTAATACAATGCAACGAAAATCGTTATGGGGATCTTACAAGGCTCTTAGTCCACGTACACGCATCTTGATTGGTGTTGGTAATATATTTTTATACATAAGAACGATTGGTTTTTTTTATTTATTTAAACGCAATGTGTAAACTAATTTAAAAATGTTTGATTCTTTTTTAAAAGGTGGAATGATCTTTTCAACTGTTGGGATCTTGGGTTCTGATTATATTGAAAATCAATTCCCTGCTACCGAAGACGAAAAGTTAAAAGCAGAAGCATTATCACCAATAATTGTTGTCGACCACACAGATAAAAACACAAGTCAATAAATTTGTGTTTGTGCCGTTTATTGTTCAAAATATATTATAAAAAAGCTACAGAAGATGATATTGATATCATCATCGTCATATGAATTCCTATGTTACTTTTCCTTGTTAAACCTCTCTTCCCTTAATTTCATTTACTGTATCTAACAAGTTAACTCACATTCTATTTTCCAGTAATATATGAGCAAGTAAATAAAAAAAATCGTGATATATTGTGGGGGTTTAAAAATGAATTTAGTAAAGTAGAAACCTAACAACAGAACGGGTGTTTTGTTTATTGAAAGACAATGACCGTCGAAATCAAAATACTTTTTTTTTTTTTTGAATTCTTTAATAATCGACCTTATTAAAATATGGCTGTGCAAAAGGCTTGAGCTTAGTTTTTCTGTTCTGTAAAAATATTTATTTATACTAGAGGGATAATCTTTTTTGTCCTTCAAATCAATATAAATTGGATAATTTTCTATATTATCGCCTTTGGAAACAAGAACGAATGCAGACGTTTTGATGAACCGAAACGATAAAAATGGCGACAACAATGTTTTCTATAACAGTTTTTTTTTTACTGCTTATAAGTTATACCACCGATAGTATTAATATTGACGACAATCAAGAATACAATCCAGTATAACTATCACAAACCGGTATCAATTCATTATTTTCATTTTATGGGGATAATCTAACTTACTAGTATGATACTCGTTTGAATCATATAAACTTGAGTAAACCGTCATCATCACTACGCCAGAAATATATTCGTTGTATACGACCGTAATAAACTATTAGATGAAACATCCGTCGTGCCACCAATAAAATACAATAGCACATAGTTCGTAGTACGTATTCCATGATCCCAGAAATAACACCTAATGATTTAATATTTAGTCAAGGGATTTTTGATTTGGAAACAGAAGAGCATTAGATCAAGGTATAAGGACAGGGCCATAAAGATGATGGCAGACGGTCGAGTAACACAGCATTAACTCGACTGATATCAAATACACTAAACGACGTGACGGATAGGATTTAACAAAAAGGTGAGGGGATTCATCAGAAAACCAGAAAAAGTATTATGAATTCCATAAAAATTACGAAGACAATCAATATGATAATATTGAGTTTGAGTGTCATGAATATGAAGATCCATGAAATCGACGGAAATAAACATTCTTATCGTTTAAAATTATCCAAGATTAAATGGATACTAAAGGCTATCGTCGCTTGACATGATCCTCTTGGATAAACATATCTAGTTAATATTGATCATATACTGTATCAGAGTTAATTCAGGTAGTAGTATTAGATGACTATCCAACTTCTTATCTTTGAGATTTATATTCATCATTTTTCTTTTGAAGAATCAAATCGTTCAATATTACTTGATTAGAATATCTATTAGCATTTGTTTCATTTCCCTCTTTCTACTCGCAGACACAAGATATTTTTACTTGGATTCACACATATATAATTCCTTTTAAGTATTTCCGTTTAAAATCCTTATCCATAATACCACATAATTACTTCTATAATACATTTACATATGTACAATATAAAGAAAATACTCATAGATATTTTTTTTTAGCTCAAACCATACTATTTTTCTAGAATGTTTATTATTTTGGCAAGCCTGTTAATTAAATAAGTCGGATTATAAGGAAATCCCCCTGATTGTAAAACTAACATTACACTTCTTAACATATCCACCACTTCCTCTTGATCATCTCCAAGTAAATTACATTCTCGTGTAAAATCTTGTGGGTATCGCTCCACGTACTTGAGGTACCGAACAAAAAACAGAAGAAACTCAGTTTCATTGGAAAGAAGTAAGTCTATTAATAAGCTATGATCCATACCAGTACGTCGACAGAAAAATAAGAATAACTGGTTTGGACCGATACCAATTTTATCCAAGATATGTTTGATACGTACAGTCATACTACTATTATTATCGTTGGATTATTAAAGGCACACTGAAATTTATTCCCCCCCCCTTCCGCCCAATGTTTTGATTTATATGCAAACATGTATATATATATATATGTATGTATGTATGTACCTTTGTGCTTTGTTATGTTCAAAATTATTATTTAGTTTTTCATACATACTCAACATATCGAGTTGTAAATTAACAGCATCTTCATCGTTGTTTCCATGTAACTCGAACAAAATTTCAAGAATATTTTCTGTTTCCTGATACACTATTTTCCCTCTCGTTAATATTCTTATATCATCAGGCTAAAAGAATAATCCGTCTAGTAAAAAACATATCTTACATATGGAATAATCGACGAGCTCCTGAAGTTGATGGCTTAAAGCCTCGTCTTTATCGCCAGTATCATCGGATGATATATCTACTAATGCAGCAAGTATGACAAAGAATATGTGTGTTGCTTGTTTCAAACATTCCCGATCCACAGCTATTTTTCTATGGTCACTTTTACCAACATCTCTTTCGTCTTCTTCGTATGTTTGATCATCAATGGTACTATAAAAAAACTCTGTGCGTTCTGAATCAAATAATGCATACAGTTGTTCGCGTGTGAACCGTTGATGAAGTTCTTTTGTGTATATAACGAAAAATGACAAAACTGTTTGTATCTATCGAAGTAGTAAAGTTAACCAGTTAAAAAGAATGATTCACAAACAGTTCTTTTTGCAGAAAAAAAAATGTATAATAATGAGAGAACTAAAAAAAAATAGAAAACCAGTATATATATCTATATATATATATTACCATTTCAAGATTTCTATAATAACGTAATATCATTCCAACAAGTGCTAAGGAACGACGAGCTACAGTTACATGTGGATCCAACCAAAGTACACAAATCTGTTAGGTTAGCAGTTATCTTTTTTTAAAGGTTTTTTTTTGTTAGTGAAAACAAGTTATTTTTTACCTACCTGGTTCAAATGTCGACTGATCCATATCCATCCCTCCTGTGCTACATCATTTTTATCGCTACGTTCCATTAGCATTTTGCATGCTTTTGAAATATCCATCAGTAGTATGACTACTGGTACAAGATCAATCTAACAGAATATATTAATTATAAAATTGGGTCATCTGAAATATGTAATACTTTTGATGAAACTATTAAGCTCTCTACTTACTCCTTGTCTGGTCTTTAACACATATTGTATCCATCCAAATACATTTTCATTATATAACCATGTTAATAATAAAGTATATCCAACATGATTTTTATCGTTGTTGTCATCATCATCCATATCATCGATATGTTTTCTATAATCTTTTATAATAATATGACATAGATCCAAGTACAAGGTAGTAACCGGAGTCCACCGAGGGTGTGTAGTGATCGTTTCAACAAGTTGGCTTATCCATAATTGCCTGGCTCTACAAAGTTCTTGTTGCGCGGTCTGTATTATATTTTGAATAAAAATAACATTGTAAATATTAAGTTTTTCAGAGTAGTACAGTTCAAAAAAAATACAATACGTACTGCTTCATTAGTATTGTTTAACGTCATGATTTGTTGCAGTAAGCGTGTTGTCATATATAGTTTGAATGGATCGTCATCATTTTGTAAGATACGCTCCTTTTTATATAAAACCCCATTAGTTAAGTGTTTTATCATATACTTTTTGCTCATAAAAAAATAATTAATACCCAAGGTGAGTCATTAAGTAAGCGTAACGCGAGATTAGGAGATTGAGAGCTGTTCAATGCATAAAGAGAATGACTAATGTTGTCAGTCATAAGCAAAATATAAAAAAAAAGGAGAGAAAAGGAAAAATTAAACGAGGTCAATACTAAGCGGAATCTGGTTTCATGCATCGCACACCAGTTTAATCATTGTCATATCAATATGCTAAACTGATAGATGAAAAAAAAAACGGTTTATTAGGGTCAATTAGAACTTTTTGGTATATTTGTTTCCAAAGCATTCTATCTCAAGTAGAAAGAGGAATTGTAATATAGTAATAATAATGAATTGATCCATTAATAACAAGTTAATATCGACAGACATGGTAAGTGTTCGTCAGGATTTTAATTCAACAAAAAAGAAAAGATAGAGTATGCTACGTAATTTGAATCAAGACCTGTATATTGGATCCTTGCGGTTTAAGGAATTATTTTCAAATTGAATTCTTTACCATGTATGCTGCGGACTCAATTGCAGGATAAAATAATAATATATATATAACCATCATCGTAACATTTCTTTAATATCAAACCTTTTTTTTTTCTTTTAAAAAATATCATGGTCAAGTTATCGTTTAGTTCTCTTTCTTTTGTTGCCGCTGCTCTTGCTGGAAGCCAATTAGTTGTAAATGCTTTGGATGCATTCATTTCTGAGCCCATGAAGGCCAGCTTAAAAGAAGCCAGTATTACTCCTCAATGTAAGTCATCAAGTAATCCTCCTATTAATAGAATACTGTTTCGCTATGGTAATTCACCATGACAACAACAAAAAATACTTAATTTCTTTTGTTGCTATGGATACAGTGCTACCAGAATTCGAACCTGAATCATTCATGAAAATCATGTACGGTGACAAGATGATCGAATATGGTGAAGAAATGAAGCCTCATGAACTTGTTGACCCACCTCATATCTGGTTCCCCGCACCTAATATGAATGCACAATATACACTTGTATTGGTAAGATCGTGGATCGTAATAGTAGTCCTACAAGCGTATGGAACGGAAAAAAGAAATATTACTTACGAGTCTTGTAAAAAAAAAAAACTTATATAGTTCGATGCTGATGCGCACGTTCCATTGGTCCGACATTGGATTGTTTCCAATATTGAAGGTAACAAAATATTATTAACACATTTCCCATTGTTCTTTTTTTTTACTAAACATGAAAATAATAATTTGTAATAGGTGATAAACCTGGATCTAGCATTCGTGATCCCCCTCCGGAGAATAATTATACACCTTATCATGGACCTACTCCGCCATTAAACAGTGGAAAGCATCGTTATGTATTTGCTTTGTATGAACAAACAACAGCAAATCAAACCATTACACCAGTTTTAGAAGATACTGTACATCACCGTGCTTATTTTGATATTGAAAAATTCAGTACAGAAAATAACCTTAAACTTGTGGCTGCAACTTATATGAGAGCTGAACATGAAGATGGGTTCGAAGGTAATAGAACAAAAAAATAATTTTTTTTTTTTGGCTAGATTTGTTTCCCGCGGAATTATTAATATCGCTTGTTTTATCATCTCCTTTTTGTTATTTGGGACCTCCGTCTATCCGCAAACGTGATTTCATGTTTTATAGGATTGGCAAGTATGCATACTGAAATTAGAAGTTCGTCAGTAGTAGCAGCTGCAACACCTACAGCATAAGCACCAAAATTGATAAAGTTAATCATTTTATCATTACATTATTTTCTTCTAAACTTTCTTTTTTATCAAGTTATCATTGTTTATTTTTTTTTCATCGGTATTATACCGTTTTTTCTCCTCGTTTTGGATAAACTTTGTTGGTAATTATTATTTATTACGTACGCCAAATCAAAAAATACAAAAAAAAAGAATATATTTTATATAAATCAAAAAAAAAAGACGATCGTTATTTTTACTCGGTAAAACATTTTTAAGATTGATGTTCATGCAATATAAGAAGTAGTAGAACGGATAATATTCATCCGAAAAGTTATTCAGTTTCAAATCTGTAAAAGAAGTTTAAATTTTTGTTGAGTTTTATGTAAACTAGATTAAATGCGCTGGGCTGGGCTAGGTCGGGTAAAAAAAAAAGGAAGGTTTTTGAGAGTTAGGAAGAGACGAAGTAACTTTTTTTTGTGCAACCTTCTATGACGAACAGAGCAAAAACAAAAAAAAAAAAGATTCGGAAACGAAAAATAAATAAATGATTTGCAAGCGTCAATCAAAAGAAGCATTTCCATTTAGAGCGCATGAGGTGATTTCACATGAACCACTTGAATTAAGGGTTTTGCACTTTTTAGACCATGGTACCTGATCGTAACGTATAATGTTTTTTTTTCACACGTGGCATTTCATACACGTGGAAAATACTCCAGTCGTTTTTTTTGGTTAATCAACATTTATTACATCAGTCATAAACATTAGCAATCATAGTCAAAGTTATAGTATGAAAAGAATGGGTCATATTATTGTGGAAGGTGAATGATCCACTTCTTTTTATTTATCCAAAATTCTCTTGAATGTTTTACTCTTATGGCTTGTTTTAGATAGCGGAATATGAAACACGCCTTCCTCTTTTAGACACCCTCTAATACGGGAAACACAGAAAGTCTGTTCGGCCATTCACGGAACCAGTCTTTTTTTGTTAGCTTGGTATGACCTCCTAAACGTTCACAAAAAAAAATATATGCTTGTGCGCACAATTGCATTAGATGAAATAACAATTAGAAACATCGTGAGGGTGGGAGTAGAATAAGTGAAAAGTAGGAGAGTTAGAAATGACGGTAAAAACAAAACGGGCGTAAAGAAGTGGGGACTGTTTTATTTGTGTATTGTTTATGCGCGCGCCAATCTGTCTACTTATGACCCTTAAATTTTTTTTTAGTTTAATAATAAAGTATAACAATACTTCTTGAATATCTCTTTTCATTCTCTTAAAAGAGTTCCTTTTTATTTTATTTTTTGAAGCGAGGTTCCTCGGTTGCACAGTGGAAGGCCGTCATCGGCTCATTCCAGTAAATGGATGGCTAATTGTAAACTCCGTAAAAGGTTTCTTTTTTAAAGCAACCGAAATTCAAGTCAAACTTTTTCTTCTTTTTTTTTTTCCTTTGATCCTTCCTCCGGTTTTTTCTTATTTGCATGCTCTTTTGGGATTTGTTTGTATAACAATCTACAATTCTAATATTGGGCTTTCATCCATTCTCTTCTTTTCTTTTCTTTTTTTTCTCCTCACTTCTTTTTCAAACATTCATAATAACGCGCTTCATCCCTTATTTTTCTCACTGACTACATAGTTTTCTTCTCTTCCTCTTTCTCTCTCTCTCCACTATTAAAAAAAAACGCTCCCCCACTCTTCTTCTATTTTTTCTTTTCTTGTAAAAAAAAAAATCGTGTTATGAATGTCGTCCCGTCTCACACTTAAAGATTTGTTCGCTAATATGCCAGCTAAGGCAGAATCGCTTTTGAGTCAACTCACCCCAGAGCAAATACTCTTAATTGAGGATACTATTTCAAGAATTAAACGAAGAAAAACCGATCATGATAACAATAATAACATCAATAACAATAATGACACAATCAAAAAAAACAATAATGCCTCTGTAACGATAACGACAAAAATTAATGAACCTAATAATAATAATAAAACAAACGCGACAATGACACCAACAGCAACGGTAACAGCGACAACGACAACGACAACGACAAAAAAAGTAATGACTAATGAACAAGAAAATCAAAGTACAGCTACAGCAACTGCGATTGCGAATGCACTTGCATCTGCTATGACAACAGCAGCCTTACAACAAGCACCATCCTCTTCTACTGCCTCAAATACTTCATCATCACAAGCAACAACACCAACACCAGCGAGTACCAAATCTGATGTGGCGATTGCACCAACAACAAGACAGGAACCTGTGGCAGAAGTACGTGATGGTGTGGAATGGGTTTCGTTTGTTTATTCACATAATCGAACGCTTAAACGTTATAACATCCGTACTGATATTCATACGGTGGATCTCCAAGCCATTGATCAGAAGTTTAAAGAAGACAATTGTGTAAGTAATTTCAACAAAAAAAAATATTTCTCCGACACGTGCGCTTTCCGGACGATCCGATCCCGAAAGTCACAATTCAGCGGCTAAAGCTTTATTCGCGCTGAATTTACCCCGCGTTAAGGCGGAGTGAACCTAGTGTGGGTTTGTGCAACGGGGCCGGTTCGTCTTTATTTTTATTTTTTCGATGGAAACTAAAGAAAAAAGTTTTTATTTGAGAACTTCATTGTTTTATTAACTTTTTTTACTTAAATATTAACATGACAGGTCTATCCTCGAGCTAATCTTCCCAAGGAAACATATCGTGGTAATAGATGGGCTTATGAAACTGAATGTAATGTATTGGGTTGGAAATTGGCTTGGCTTAATTCCGGTGAAATTGCTGGTAAACGCGGATTAATTCAACGTGCTGTTGACTCATATCGTAATCGATATCCAAGTATGCGTTCAAGACGTGTTGCGCGACAAGAAAAATTACTTAAAGGTACATTGCGCAAGCGCAAGAATCGTGAGGACGAGACCTCGGAGTCTACTGCTAATTCAGGTATGGTGAAACAATCAGCGCCAACTGGACAACAAACAGGAGCTCCGCTTTCAACACTAGCAGCGGCGATCGTCAAACCAGCAAACCATCCAAAAACATTGGTGATTGAAGATGGTGGAGCACGTCTACGAATCAAAATTAACGTAGAAGGAACAACATTGGAAGAGATTCCATACGAGTTTCGTAAGACAAACTGTGTATTTCCGCGTGCAATGATTGTCAACCAGCCAGCTCAAGCTTCAACGCGTTGGTTAGAAGAATCTATATGCAATGAATTGGGATGGAAATTGGTATGTTTCATTAAATTGAATGGGTATGATGTGTTTGGATTTAAAGTTTTTGTTATTGCTATTATTATTACTTTAAGTATATGAAAAAGGGGGAAAATACTAAATGGTATATGATCTTTTGTTTGCTTATTTGTAGGCATGGTTAAATCAACGACATCTCGCTGGTAGAAAGAACTTATTACAACGAGCACTTGATACATACCGAACACGTTACATGCCAGCACTTCAACCTCGTAAGAATTCAAGACGTGGACCTAGTGTTCCTGTACCTCAAGCCCCGCTTATGCAGGCCACAATCAAAGTTCCAACCACGACGACGACACCACTCACTGCATCTGCACTATCAGCACAAAATGCTTGGTATGAGCAACAAGAACAACAACCACAATCACAACCACAACAAAAAAGCACTGCAGCTATCAGCGGATACTGTAAAGTATCCTCCGCCGAGTCATGCACGAGCGGTACGACAGCATCATTAGACTTTGGGGATTGTTTCTCGCTGGCCGACGAACCATCATCCGACGACGCGATTAACATTGAACAAGATGACGTTGCAATGATCACACCTCCCTATTCACCTAAAATTATGACAGCAGGAAAAGATTGTTGTGAAGTTAGTAGTATGAATACTCGAATGACACCATGTTCTTGTGGTGATGAATCAAGTACTACTATCAGTAGTTCTTCAGCATGCACGCCCAGTCCACCTGCGTTTTCTACATTCTTTGGTACATTACCAGATGTCGATCATTTTGATTCATTCATGCTTCCTCCTGCAGGTGATATGTCATTATTTGCAGATACACCGGATCCTATGCCCAAAACTACGACTACTACTATTACTACGAATTTCCCAACGCCCAATTTCAAGACTTATGATGTTACCACTATCCTTTCCTCTCCTTCTTTACCTTCAAGTGCAGTACAACAACAGGATCTAATTGTGAAAATGGAGGAAGATGAACTTTTGTTACCACCATCTGAATATGTCATGTCAAATGATAGTAGTACAGCTCAACTTTTTGATCTATTTTGATTCCATTCCATTTCATTTCTTTTTCTTTTATTTTTCATCATAATATTTTTTTTCTTTCATTTCTTTTTTATTTTCTCTTTTTCTTTCAGTGTTTATATTTTTTTTTCATTTCTTATGTGTTTATCTATCTTTTTTAAAAAATTCCATTTTCGTGTACATATGCTTTTTCTCTTTTTCATTTCATCCTTCATTTTTTTTCAAAAAAAAAAAAATTACTCATTTAAAAATAATATTATTCCAGTTCCCCCGCTTCTTATTATCATCGTCACCCTCCCCCCCCCCAAAAAAAAAAAAAAAAAAAAAAAAAAGAATTTGTATTGACATTTTTTATTTTTTATCCATTATCATTATTATAATTAAAAAGTTTTTTCTATATGTTTTTATTCAATTTAATTTTATTTGTCAGAATCCAAAGCTAGGAAATTTTTTTTTATTCAGGAACACTACATGTGGTTCGGATCTTAACAATGTGTGTGTACCTGGGGTTTGAAAGTGCATGATTAAAGAAAAAAAAATTTTTTTTACTTGTGCGCATTTTAGTCATAGGCACACATGAGCAAAAAAAAAAAAATTGATATGGTAAAATACTCTTTAGGAATAAAAGAATTCCCGATCCACATACCTCAATATGACTAGTCTCTTATTAAATACGGTGGTATTGATAACTTAATTAATAAAAAAAAAACATCAGACCATAAATAATACTATTTGTTTTATTAAGAATATACTTTTTCATGTCTCCTATGTTTATTTGGAAGGTTATACAATATATAAGAATTTAGGATAATTTTATAAAGAGATTTGTGTTATTAAAATGTTGTGGATAGTAAAATTACCTGTCGGACATGTTTATTATAGCCATCTTTTTTTTTTCTTATCACCTTATAAAAATAATGATAAACTAGATTCATTTTTCTTGTTTAACATTGTACGGAATTTTTTTATCTCTTTGATTATTATTTGTCATCACGTTTCATTTCACTCTATTAAAATATCTAGTCTTATGTAAGGATTATTATGTGTATATCAGATATACATCCTTCTGATATGTTATAAGCCACTTGGTGACTTTTGGTTGAATAGTGTTTTAAATGTTGGCTGTTTAGCATCTAATATATCAATACAAGAATCAATTAAAAATAATCTATCTTTTCGGATTATGCGGGAGATGGCTGGAAAAATTTTCTTTTCTTTGTTGAAAGATGAAGAATGTTTTTGATTCGAGATAATATCTAAATCATATCTCAAGACTCCCACTATAAGTCCAGTAATTATGACTTTTTTTGTTACAAAAAAAGAAAATTATAATATACGGTAGCTAAATCTGGTGTATGAGAAAGTCTGGTGGATTTATAGTATAAAATACTAAATGTTTTTCATAATCATTTTTTTAATAGGAATGTTTTTATGTTAACCTAATATGTTATTTTTTTTATGACGAACAAGATAATATCATTACGCATTCATTTCCTTCTATAAGATCAAGTTCAACAATAGGAGTAGTTAGAGGAGACTCATATTATAGACCTATAATGATGATGTAGAATATCAATCCATACCTGAAAAAAGTAGTAAACCAGCCTCTTTTTTTTATTACCAGATATATCTTCTAGAACCATGGGTAAATAAATAAATAAAAATTAGGTGACATTACATACAAGAAGATACATGGGAGCATAATTATTAGAGAAGCACAAAGATACTGTTGATATGGCGAGATATTGTGTAATATATCTATTGAAATTATAAGATAAAATAAAATAAATAACAAAAATTATATTTCATCAGTTTACATATCATAATTACGAGAACAAATAGCAATAATTGCCACATTCGTGGGTTCTTATATTCTAATTATCATCAATTAGGAGATTATGGTACTGTTTTGGCCGAATAATAATCACCACTTTGGAAATAATGAAGGCAAATATGAAAGCACTTAAAATTTTCTTGTTGTGGTAAATGTTAGAATCATATATAGATATATAACTATCACGGATTTTTTTTTTTCGGTTCCATCCTAAAAAAAAAAAAAAGGAATATTCGGATGATTTTTATGATTTGGTAAGAAAAAAAAGCAGAACAAGTGAAGCAAAAAGACTAAGGTGACAACTTTTTTTTGTTACATCTATAACATTTTATCATTATATATAACTTATAGCGTAATTATAATTTAGATACGTTGAAAATTCAAAAGAATGTATTTTATCTATATTCTACTTTAACAAAACTTATACGGCGAAAAAACAAGAGTCAATAATATTTTTTTTATAATCAATAAACATATTGATAATAGTAAATGTATTACGTATTGTTTCTTATATTTTTTAAAAGATAGCTATTTAGAAAGAATTAAGTACACATTCTTTCTTATTATACATTAAGAATCATATTATAATGTTATTTCTTACCTATTATAACTCAAATGATAGCTTTTTATAAATATATTAATTTTGACTATGATATGTTGGTATTAAATAGTTATAAATATGATTTACTTAGTGTAGAACTAAAAAATAGCTGCGCATGATTTTTTTTTTATACTCTGTTACTTTAAGCTTGTTAAACTCGGTAAATATTTATTTTATTTTATTTCCACAAAAAAATTCCAGCTATTGCTTTTCAAAGGATCCATCCTTGAATCTGATCCTTTGATCCATTAAACTTTCAAGAAATAAAATTTGGTTGCTATTCCAAATCCCTATAGCCTGTTCTAGCAGTTAATCCTCGAATTAAAGGATGAAATAATGCACAGTGTATTATCCACAAAAAAAGGATATATACTTCTAAATTATTTAATTAAAATAGTTTTATTGGGTGCGATTTTTTTGAACTCCCTGGCTCATTGATTGTTTAATACTGGGACAGGTATCTTATTGGCGTCTAATCATTTGACATTTCGATGATTGTTTCTTTATACTATTAGAAATAATAACATGTCCTCGATATAGCAATTAAAAAAATAGTATCATAGAATTAAGCATCCTTCGAACTATGTATTTGAGAAACAGTAGCATCATTGTAGATATGGGATACATAAAGCAATAATATAATTAACATGTCATTCATCTTATTTGTAGTATTGTTAATTGACATGTGGTTAAATCATCCTGTGTTGAAATTATATTATGAGAGATATCCATAGGCGACTTTATGAATGGTTGATTTTTGTAATAAAGTAAGAAACAGCATCAAAAAACTAGCTACAATACACCTATCATTATCTACTAGTAACACCATATCTTCTTTTAAAGTGTTTTCGAATTTTCTGCTTGACAAATGAACAGTGTTCATTAATTATTGAAAACAACATTTAATGGCAGATATTTGACTAGAAATAAAGCAAAATGTTTCCAACATACATTTGTTTTACAGCCTGTTCCTTCTGTAAATCTGTATCAACAGTTATGCTGCCGACGAAGAAAACATTATTATACGGTATTCTCTATTTTTGTTGATTAGTGTTGTTATATTTAATGTTCTTGAACCAAATAGAATATGCTACAAATTTCCCATGTAAGATGACGTTTAGTGATGTATATTATAAATTGCCAGCGACAGACTCTGATTTTATACAATTCTAATTCTGTTGAACATCAAAATGGGCGACTCTTGGGCGACTCTTGGGCCCGCTTTGGCAATCTTAGCCTAAGACGAAAATCTCTACCAACCAAGTATCATAAACATCACAAAACATGCTTTACCAACAAGACAAGACTACGCTTAATATATGTGTGTTACAAGTTATCACTCATTCACAAGACATGGTCAATACACATGGAGAGTCTTGAAATCAATAAATCAGACACTGCTTTGAGTTCTCTTTTTATCGACGTCCGTGGGGGATCTTGTGTCGCAGTTTTTTTTTTTCACAGTACCTGTGTCATATATTCAACAAGGTATCATTTCCGGAATAAGCTAGTAGTTAATGCGTAAATATATAAAAGACACTTGAAGCAATGGAAACGTGATTGACTTAGAGATGGTCCAGGTCGAACATGTAGAGGATGAAAAGTTTCTGGAGTCTATTCACAACTACGTACGAATGAGAAAAAGTTGCCTATGAGGCAAAAATATGTACTTAAAAAAAACAATTGAAGATTCGTTTCATTTTGACCTTATTTTTACCATCACCTCATTTTTTAATATTCTTTTTATTTCCATTACGTATCATATACAAATGTTTTATTTTTCTATCTATCTACTTAATTTCCTTTTGTTTTTCTCTCTACCCTCCATTGTTCAATTTTCTTCAGAACAGTTTTTACATTGCCCATAGTTTCTTATTAAAATAAAATCACAGATGAATGTAATCAACTTATTGCTTTATATATAGTTTTAGCTTTGAACATTATACTATAAGAAATATAGAAAATATTAAGTTATCAGAAGAAAAATCTCACAGACTATGGGTTATATGGTAGTGGGAAATTTGTTTAGTCATAAAGATCATTTCTACAAATAAAATAAAAAAATCGCAGCAATAAAGCCATTTTAATCAAATACTCCAAAAATATTACGTATACCTTTTTTGTGTATAATATTCGAACACATTGGCACTCCTGCTCAGCAACAATCAATGTATTTTTATAATATATATATAAGCAGATTAGTTTTTACACTATCAACTAATAGTTAACAGGGTTATTCAGAAGTGAAAAAAATAATCTCACAGTTTTTTGATCGATGCCTAGATAACAGGCGATGTTAATGGAACATACGTGTAGCCATAGAAAGCACTTCTCACTTTAACGACCAAACAAAAAAAAATCACACAGGTGGAATTATCCTCGGTTAGTATATATATGAAAAAAAGAGAATATGAAAGGTTTTTCCCATAATGTTTATATTTTGAATAGAAAACAAGTATTATACTCTTTCCCTCCTTTAATCCATTCTATTATTAATATAGTATACGACTAGTTGTCACAGAGGAAGAGTGCTTGTTCATAATATATAATAGGAAAACATTAAATGCTTCGAAATGAGAGTATTGCGATGCTTGTATTTTTTTTTTTTAAAAAAAAACTCTTACCTAGTACTTTTGTATTTCCTTAATTAATTTGACGGGTTATTTAATTTTATCTATTACTGTATTAGTTAATAGAACGCTTGTTTAAGTATATGTTGATATTACAATTAGTGAGAATGCATTTGTTAATCCCCTTCGTTCCTGGCTGTTTTTCACTGATTAATTACATTATAAGTGAAGCGATGATATAATCCTACTTTTATTTAAGAAAAATTCTAGAAAGTACAATTCATTATCTATAATAAACATTGCGCACGTCGATCATCAAAATAACTTATACCCCTTTATCCATCATTCATCCCGTGCATTTTCTATTATTTCTTATTTAGGTAGATAGAGAAATCAGAATTTTTATTTAATCAATGGTTAAATCCTTTTTTGATCTTTATCTTTCTTCATGATCATCATTCAAAATGATATTTGAATCATGATAATATCTGAATCACAAAACTAGTACTTTTTGAGAGATCGAATCAACTAATAATAAAAACGAGTAATTTATTGCAATTGCTTCTTCTTATTCCAAGTTAATCGTCATAAACCATTGTACTATATAATATGCTGATTTTAGTTTCCACATCATGATTGGGTCATTTCTTCTAGATTGTTATATAAAACATTTCACACAAAAACTGCTTTTAGGCAATCATATAAATACATATTCTTTTGAGTGATACAATCTTATCAGCAACAATAGAAGTGTTGCAGAGTCATCATAATAAATATACCCCTTTGTAATCGAACGAACGATGGAAGTATAGTGTAGTACAAATGATACCAGTAGATTGTCACTATATGGTTCGTGCAACCAATTTAAAAACCACATTCATATCAAAATAAACATCATGATGTAAACAATGTTTACCACCAACTGTTTCAAATAGTATCCATCTACAGCATAGATGTATGTATATATGTATATATGTGTAACAAACAATGTGACTTACACATCCTTCCATACAACCCTTTCCCATATTATCATGTTTTGACATTTGGGAAAAAAATATGCCCTTCTTTTAACATATATCCAAGTATGGTACGCACAAAGAAATCAGCAGTAAATAGTAACTCCCAAGTCTTTCAATCGCCTTCCTCAAAACAGGGTAAATATTTTTTTTAGGGGGATAAGTTCGAACTACTATCCTAAAAAAAAATAATGCAGAGTAATAATTTTTGACACGCGTTTTCGACATTCTGGTTAATAGAAAACGACATTCTGTCAGTCGATCATTCGTTGCCATGGAATTCTTTTTATAACAACGTAAGTATTTTAAAAATAAAATATATAATTTTTTTATAACACTTGATAAATATAGAAAAAGCTAGACTAGCAATGATTTTTCATTTTTACTGAAGGTGATATGCTCCATTTAGGGCTTTCAAATATTTGGAGAAGGTTTAGAGACCACGCTATTACAAGAAGGTGAAAGGTATACATGTACTACTTATTAAAAGAAAACATAGTGTATACATATAAAACAAAGAATTGGGGGGGGGTACTGTTAAAAGATAAATAGACTTACATGCACATTCATGTGTACTATAACATTTAAGAGTTCCTGACGCCAATGGAGGACAGCATTTACTTGAATATGTACATCGAGAACGGAACCGCAAAACACAAAAAATCCGTGGCATTTTTAATCAACTCACTCAGGAAGAGGTGGATGTGATGCTGATGGATTGTGGATGTAATGAGGTATTATTGATAAAAGTATTGGTTACTTGGAAGCTTTTGATGTTCATTTTTATTTCTTGGAAATATACGTATATCATTTTGCTGGGATGGGGTAAATGATAGGATGAAGTGATCAAGCGGTTACAAACTCGATCCGACTATCTTGAAGGGATTCAACGCATTGTTTCAACAATTTTACAACCTTCATGTAATCTTAACAATTTAAATTTACATAATACTTTGGTTAATAGAATAATAATGGTGAATTAAAAGCATTTTTACTAATTATCATTTTTTTTGTATAAAGTAACAACAATTAGACCTTCTGAAACCACACACAGTAATCCCACATCTGTATCAATAGTTCCTATCCCTGCAGCCAAGACACCAAAAAAGCCAAAGGCACAACCAAAATTAAAACCTAAACCACAACACCAAGAACAGCGGTCAAGTACCGAGCAATCAGGATCATCCGAACAACTTGTTAAGACTGAATCACCTGTTGTCGCTGCTGCTGCGAAGATATCTGTTAACGAACAGACTAAAGTCATGTCAAGTGAATCCAAATTAGCGACACGTTCATCTCCTACTCAGGATACGGTGACTTTCTATAAACGTGATTCAAAAAAGTAAGTAGTTACTATTTCTTAGGAAATTTAGTTTACAATGAATATATGGAAATGGGTAACTAACAAAAAATGAGCAATATATAGACGTTCCCGAATGATAGGAAGATTAGCACTGGATGATGCGTTAAAGCAAGTGACGGAGAATCCCAATAAAGCATTTGAAGGCTGGTCTCAAGCACGAATTCGAGCATTTAAAATGATTGAACGAAACCCTAATAGTTACTATTATCGATTTAATGCACCAGGTGAAGAACAGAGTAAAGGTCCTTGGACTGAGGAAGAAAAACAATTGTTTTTCAAAAGACTACAAGATGTAGGTGCTAATGGTCAATGGGGACTTTTCTCGACAGCTATACCAGGTCGTGTCGGTTATCAGGTATATTTTGTCTTTTATGAAGATAGATGTATAAAAATACTGTAAAGAGAGCGAAAGATGGTTGTCATGTTAAGTTTTGATATCATAATTTGTCAATTCTTTTCGTTTTTCTTGTTGTATATAGTGTTCCAATTTCTATCGTCTGTTAATTGAATCAGGGCAATTACAAGATCCTAACTATGTTGTGGATGAAAAAGGAAAAGCACATTATCTATTTGATAAACGAGGATCAGATGGTCTCGTGGAGAAAACGTTCCGAACACATAGCCCACATACCTTCGAAGGCAATAATTATACCAAGAAAAATATCTTGCTGCCAACTACATTAACAAAAAATAAGAAAAAGACGAGTAATTGTATACAAGATGATGATGGTGACAAATCTGGCACGTTTAAAATGAATTTGCGATTATCCAATTTACGATCATCTGCAAGGATTGCTGCTAAAAACCATACTAGGAACAACACAGTTCCATAGTAGAATAAATAAAGATATGAGTTGTGATTTTTTTTCTTTCGTGTTTCTTTTATTTACTTATTGTATTATTTTCGACTATTATTAAAATATATCATATTCAATTCATCCTTATATGCGTAACATATTGTCATGGCAACATCAATTATTAAATCATTATATGTTTTTTCAAACTCATGATTTTCAACATACGCTTTTTAGTACAAGATATGATAGTAAAAAGATAATTGAATGGTTAATATTTTATTAAGAATAAGAATTGACAACTTTTTGTATGAGTGAAAGTAAGATAAACCTGATTCTTTTTTTGCATATATAATTAAAATAAATTTAAGCTCAGGTTGACAAACGAGCCTGAAAAAAAAAACCTTTTTTTGTTCGTAATCGTACATGGCTAACCCAACA
Source organism: Circinella minor (assembly GCA_016758965.1). NCBI lineage: Eukaryota > Fungi > Mucoromycota > Mucoromycetes > Mucorales > Lichtheimiaceae > Circinella > Circinella minor. The sequence continues at coordinate 169,659 of JAEPRB010000022.1, read as the reverse complement.
GAAGACATTTTAAAAATTAAACGTGCCTTACAAAAGGCTATCGATAATGGAATTTCTCAGGTTAGATTTTTTCTTTTTCTTGCTTTTGTTCATTTGGGTTATTCTTTTCCATGACACAGGTTGTTACAATATTAGGCCACACCTTTTCTATTCTTTCCCTTTTTCGTTTCGTGTGGAGAAGGCTTTTTCTTTTTGCGTGGCTGCAAGTACCTTTATAGACGCGAAATTTAAAAGAAAAAAAAAAGCGTTCCACCACTACCAGTGAAAAGGGATTTTGAAAAGAAAAGAGTGTGTTTGTTGATCAAACCATTGTGAACGTGTTTACTGCAACCAACTTTGGATCTTGACTGAATTTTCCGAATATTTTTTTTTTCATCGATTCGGTTTTTTTTTTTTCAAGATCCTAGTTAGTTTCTGGTAGCTTATCAGGTCAGCTATACCTAATCGGGATAATGTTTCTAATTCCTTCTATTTCTATTGTCTTAATTTAGGATATTCTCGATATTTTAAATCAATTGGCTAAAGTGACAGCCACCCAAGATATGCTTCGAGTAAGTCATTATAAAATAAAATAAACGGAATAAAGGGGATAAGGAAAACCAACATAACTGACAATAAGATAATTATAGAAAACCGATATTGGTAAAACTTTAGGGAAATTAAGAACAAATGAAAATGTTCAAATTTCACAAAAGGCAAAGGATATTGTCAAAAAATGGAAAGATGATGTGGTTCTGAGTACCAAGGCAAAAGCTACCACTGCTGGATCCTCAAAACGTACGTTTTTTTTAAAAAAAAAGAAATGATAACTATATAATATAAAAATCAGGAAATCATAAATGCTTTTTTTTAATTTGATAGCTTCCACAACATCATCATCAACTACCAGCAATACTACAATGTCACCATCATCCAACACCACATCCAGACGCACATCCGCAACATCATCACCAAAGACTCCCACTACAGAATCTGGTCCTCCTAGAACAGTAAAATCCGATGATGTCAAATTTGATTCCACTGGAAGCGGACCTAGAGATAAAACAATTGAATTAATGTATAGTGCTGTGGGATTGGGTAGCTATGCAGGTATATATAGCTTTTTTTTTTTTTTTGAACACGCTGCGACATATAGTTTTGTGTGTCGTTGCACAAAAAAAAGATAATAAAGATTTTAACAATGAATCGACTTTTTTTTATAGATTCTGTCTTATTACTCAAACGAGCAAAGGCAATTGAAAACGCAGTTTATATTGACTTTGGTGGTGTCAATGATGGTTACAAGAATAAAGTGCGATCACTGGCACTCAATTTAAAAAATAAAGGCAATCCAGGTTTACGGGAGAGTGTTGTAAGTGGCGAATTACCTGTTGTCAAGTTATGTACTATGAGTGTAGAGGATATGGCATCGGAAGAATCCAAAGCTCGTGACAGAAAGCTTGCAGAGGAAGCATTGTTTAATGCTAGAGGCGCTGGCTCGGCTCAAGCTGAAACAGATATGTTCATATGCGGTAAATGCAAAGGTCGTAAATGTACTTATTTCCAAATGCAAACTCGAAGTGCTGATGAACCTATGACAACTTTTGTTACCTGTGTTATTTGTGGTAACCACTGGAAGGTAAAGAATGACAAATAAAGGCAATAGGATAATAACAAAATTCAATTATACTAATTTATTTATATATTTTTGTAGTTTTGTTGATCCAAAAGTTCAAAACAGCTTTGCCCTGTTCATTTTTCTCTTCATTCTCTCTCTCTCTCTTTGAAAAACACGCATTTAATCAATAAAATATTATTATTTCTCATGTTATTACTCTTATCATCGCACACGTCTCGTTATTACGTTATTTATGTTGGACTATAGTTAAAACTGGTGACATTGTGAGTGTGTATATCGCTCTCATCGGAATATATGAAACAATTTGGTTAATGCTATGGTTTTTTTTTATGTTTTTAATCAAAATTTGTACATGAAGAAAATATTGCTATGAATCAAATAATACTACTTGAATTTTAATGTAATATAATCTATTCATATTTATTGTGCCTCCTATCATCCTTGTAAGTTAACTTTCTCAGAACTTTTCTTGAGCTATTACAACATTGACAAAAATTATATACGTTTGCTTTATATGTGCTACCATATACTGTGATTTATTATGTTTACTGTATATACTATTTACAGAGAACTATAATATATTATTAACATCTGCCAAACAAGAAATGTAATCTTCAGCCATTACCAAGTGTTTGGAGAAACCATGCAAGTAGACAGGAGGAACAATATTGTCGGCTGGTAAATGTAGTGTACATCACACTCCCTTTTGTACACAGTTATTCTTGGGCTGGAGGATCCCATTATAATGTGTCGAACTCTTCTTCCAAGACGTGGCGCAATATTTTTCGTTGTATTACCTTTCCATAAATAGTATAATTATTAATCTCGAGTGTTTGCAGAAATTCACAACTCTGTTTTCCCTTTTCTTTACAAAGCAAAAAAAAAAAGAAAAAATGGCATATCGTAAGCATATACTTGTATTATCGCTGTGGATTATTACAATATATATTTGCTATTAAACCTATACAATATTTAAACGAATATAATCAAAATAAATAAGCGGACCGGTTTATCTTCTTCTCAGGTGGTGGTGCTTGTTCTAAATCACATTCTATTAGTATTGCATTTGAGGAAATCGGTTATTATAAGGATAAGTTCCACTATGAATATGAAGTAGTGGACACAATAGACATTCCATCTTGGTAATATAAATAATATTTAGATTTACTAATCAATTAGATACACAACGCATTATTAATTAATAGACAAAATCTAGGTATTTCCAGATTAATCCAGATGGTATTGTCCCAACATATAGATTCAATGGATATATAATTCCTGACTGGCGCATTATCCTTGAAACTGCTCACGAAATCGCTATAGATAATACTGGCTTTAATCAGAAAATAAAGTAAAAAAGCTAGTTACATTTATTTAAAAAATATATTTTATACGTAAGTTGCGTAATGAGATTTTTTTTTATTTCTATTTAGATTAATGCCAGATGGTACTCCAGCGAAGCGAGCACAGGTTCGGTTTATAATTAAATATTACACATCAAATATTTATCCTGCTTGGATTAATTATCTTCAAAATTTTAACGACGAATATCGCCAAAAGTATATTACAGCACTTGAATCTGGTTACTCACGAGTATGTAGTAAGATACAGTTCTTATAATTTTTTTTTACGTACCTATATAATTTCATATAAAAAGTTGCACTAAATTAACTTAATATATTATTTAACAGCTCAATGACTTGCTAATTGAACAAGCTTCTTCCGGTCCTTATTTTCTTGGATCAAAATATACCCTAGCCGATGTTGTAATTGCACCGATTCATGCTCGTATTGAACTTACAAACAAGGCCTTTGTAGATGGGGGACTTTCAATCCATGCAATAAAAAAATCTCCTCGTCTTCGACAGTTTTTGAAAGGAATCACTAGTCGACGATCTTTTAAAAAAACATATGAAGGTGATACAGTTTTCGTTGAAGATGTTAAATCAAGATATGGATTACAGCCCACCAAAGCATATATTGAATGGACAAAAAATAATAATTTTCCATCATGTGCAACACAATAAATTTAAAACTCTGTTATTGGTATGTTATTATACTTCTCCTTCATTTAAATTAATAAATATAACTATGCCGAAATCATACCAATTTCTTTTTAAATTAATAACAGTATCATAGCAATGCTTTTAAATGATGCTGTTTATATACTTTGATTACTTTGAGCTATGCTTTTCTGAATTTTAATTATTGACTGACTACCTACAGAAGACAACATCCAAGTAGACTTTTAAAAAGTTATACTGTTAGTTTCTATATATTTTCAGTCGAAGTTTTGTTTTATAATGATAGGATATCTACTAGTTTATTGTTGTACAAGGTAACTTATATAGGGCCTCCTTTTTCTGATTAGTCTAATTATTTATTCACTTTCATGCTGACAATTTAAATCATCACAACAGTAATCATTTAACAGCAAATTTTGTTATCATTATTAGTATTTATATATACAACAATGCACTAATATGAATAAACTCTTATGGCTTTTCAAAGGAAGGAGATTTCTTTTGGTAGCTTAGAAAAGGTGGTAGTGAATAACCATAGTAAAATTTATAAATTCCAACAGACAAAATTTGTTTCGTTCTGCTCATTTCTTGTATATATATATATATAGTACGTATTTCTCAATCTAATATTAATAGACTGTTGTATTTATACTTCTTCATTATAGTCGGTATTGTGACATTCTTATAATTCCAAAAAAAAAGTTTGTCACAAGGCTTGATTGCGCCTCTTTTACTGTGCTCCCCCTCTCCATTCGTTAACTCACTCAGGACAGTAATAATAAATTCGTCAATTATATCAATTTATGCGCATACGTATGAGTGAAATATTTACAATAACTTATTTAAAAATATCTACCAGATGGTTGATATGCTTATTTGATAATAAAAGTACCACAGTTTAAATTTTACTATTTGGTCAAAATTATAGACGAAAATGGATAAAAGCTTTGTTTTATCCATCTACGTACTGTATAGGATAATGGTACAACATTCCTAATGCTCTATAAAATAATTTGTTTATATGTATAATTCGTCAGTTTCACAATGCAAAAAATCATTATGAATATATAAATAGAACGAATTCTTTTCCTTCTTTTCTACACGCAATAAATTTTCTTGTTCCATTTACAATGTCTTCTACAGGTACATACGTGTTTATCAAATACGTACCATCTTTTTATATTGCTATAATAAAAAGTGTATACGTGTATATATAGTAATGTATATATATTATACGCCAAGGTTACTTATTTAATTTATTATCGCTATTGTTTATTTATTAAAACAGACAAGCTTATATTCTATGGTAATCGCCATTCCCCTTATTCTCAACGCGTCGAAATAGCGTTCAAAGAAATCGAAGTCAAGTTTGATGAGATTGTAAATAATATTGATCTATCCAACAAGCCTTCTTGGTAATTCACATTTTGAGCTTTAATTATTATTATTGTCAGATGAAAAGAAAAAGGAATGAGAAGGGTTCGCTATATTTTTTTTTTCAACTATAAAAAAAAATGGCTTTTGCATATAGGTTAAAGGGAATTAATCCCGAGGAAAAGATTCCAGTTGTAAATATAGAAGGTAAAAATATTGCAGAATCGCTTGTACTGCTTGAATTGGCTCATGATCTAAAGCCAGAAAAGAAGTAGGTTGTTTACATAATAACAATAAGATTAAACAATAACTATACATATAAAAAAAAAGAAATGTTCACCCACATTGACAGTTTGTTGCCTACTTATACACCATTGCGACCGGCCCAAATTCGATCTGTTATTGAATATTTTTCACAAAATTTTATTTCTGCATGGCCATCTTATATGCAAGCATTTGTGAATCATACACAACGTCCAGCCTACATTGAATATGTTGAAATTCATTATAACAGAGTAAGCATAATACATTTATTCATTTGTCTTTTTATCTAGCTACTGATTATATAATCATATACTGTGAGTAAATTATATATAAACATCATTCATAAGCATCGATCTAATGTTTTTTTTTTACTCTTACCGCGATATAATCAATATTTTTTTATATAATAATAGCTCGATGAAATGTTACAGCGACAATAATCTACTGGTCCATATTTTCTCGGCAATGACTATTCTCTTGCTGATATTGCCCTTGCGCCATTTATTGCTCGTAACTTAGCCATCAACAAAGAATTATTGGATGGATATATACCAAAGCCCATCACAGATAAACCACGTCTTCAAGAATTTGTAAATGGTATTCTTAACCGTCCTTCGTTCAAAGAAACTTATATTGGAGATGAAGCTGTTGTTGATGGTGTAGCAGCTACCTTGGGTATTAAATCACCTACTACTACTGTTAACCAAGTGTCAATTTGAGCAATTGTTTTCTTTTTTTATATTTATTTGTATAATACAAAAATTGACAATAATAAAGTTATGATTGAAACCTTAGACTTCCGAAAATGATAATCATTTTTATTTTAAGATTTTTCGAGTTAAGAAAAGGTAATATTAAACGTACATGAAAATTACTGGTCGCATATGCATTCAAAGAAGTAAAAAAGAAAAATATCCTTGAAAAAATATGAACATATGAGAGGTGAGGGTGCATTAGTTAGTTCCATGGGGAAGGCTGAAAAAAAGTTAATATTGTATTTTTTTTTCGGTCGTTTAGTAAAAGAGAATAGGGGTAATATTCTTTTTCATGCAGGTGCACCAGTGTACCAGAGAAAAAAGCATTGATCAATATGGAAAAAAGAACAATGTTGATAATTATACATCGACTAACAAGTTTTTTTTTTGAGTCACTTGTTTGTTGCTACAATCACAGTGAATAGCCTTCCTGTAGCACTTTTTTCTTTATATTTTTTATTTGTAATATATAAAGAAAAGCTTATTTTAAATATTGATGAAAAGTGAGCAAGGCACAAATAATAAATAATAAGGATATACATGATATTACTCATATACTATCTTTCAATTTCCGCAATAGAATTATTGGGATCATATATAAAATGCAATCATCATACTACGTCACATGTTGTTACCCTAACCACAAATTATTTATATGATTTCCTCCTCAATTTTTTTGAATGGTAGAAAAAAAAATTGTTCACACTTTCGATCAGAGGATTTGAAAGGTACCTTTCACTTCATTCATATCCCGTGATTTCATCTTACTTAACAATGGAAATTTTATAACCCGGGACAGATGAACAGTCATAACACACAAGTATATTTAAACTTTTATATAATGTATATAACTATCGCAGCTTTCCGCGGGTAATAAATGAATCTATAGTTTTTTTTTCTTTACTATTCTTTTCTTTTTTTTTTTTTTTTTTTTTGCATATATAGTTACAACTAGCTGTATAAAAAAAATATAAAGTAGCGAAAAGAAAAAAAACTTTCGTTGTTCAAAATAATAGGAAGAATGCATAATAGTAATATTTATATTTATATCTACAGGATATATCCATATATTCTTTTCAAACGAATGAAGGCAATCGATCCACCATATACGTAGCAATGTCATGGGTAATAGAGAGCCTTTGCATATGTGTGACCATACTATGGAGCGGATACCGAAAATGAAGTTTGGGTTATGATGCAAAAAAGATCACTTATGGAAAGGTCTATAATAAGGAGAAAGCGAGAGAAAGAGTGTGTGTGTCTATGTTTGTGTGTGTTTGTGTGATGCTAGTACCAATTCAAAGGTTCGCGAATGCATGATGGGTCCTATTTTTTTTTTCGTTTCCTTCTCTTTCTTTCTTACTCTTTAAACCCTAAAACTTTTTTTCTATATACCCACCTCACTCGCTTTCTACGTTTACACAATGTCATCGCCATTGCCTGTCAATGCAAAACACAACTATCATCAACAACAACAGAATCGCGAAAATAATAGCAGTAACCAACTCGAGGAAGGTGGTTTAGCAGGTTCTTTTGATCGAAACGCATCTATTGCCCGTCTAAGTTCATCTCCGGTACCACCTAACGTACGTAGTGCATCTCCACCACGAAGTATTAGTTCTTCTCGTTCATATGGTACTACTGATTTGGAAAACGTTACTACAACATCAAGTGGAGGAGGTTTATTTCGTCCACTTTCAACACCAACCTATAATTATGACGATAATACTGTCTCTGTCGACTTACCAGAAGACCAAGTTGCAAGAGTAGTCAAACGACATTTAGTAGAAACGTCTCCTGCAGCATCGATTCTTCAAAAAGTCAACACAAATCATTCAACAGCAGAAAACAGTGAAGGAGATACTTATTCAACAGCAAGTGGCAGTCGTATTCCTAAATCGGTTCATCAGTTACCTGGTGGTGCAATCACACACGATATTTACAAATGGGCAGAAGATGCAGATGCAGAACAAGCAAAACGTAGTAGATCACAATCCGTGTATATTCCACGTCAAGAACCTTCCGATCCAGCATTGGCACGTCTTAGGGATCCAGGAGGTTTTCGTCGTCATTTTGTTTATGATCAAGCGCAACGGCAAGGAAAAAAACCCCCACATTGGATGACTCGTACCTTTGTTGATTTCTTGGCTCTTTATGGTCATTTTGGCGGTGAGGATTTGAGTGATTCAGATGATGATGATGAAACAGAAGAAGAAGGAGAACCAGGTGAACAGACTGGTTTGTTGAGAAGAAGAAGAAGAAGACGTCGTTATGAGGATGGTTCGGACGGTGAAGACGGTGAAGATCGTGCACAACGTTTGATTCGACGTGCCCAAGAAAATGCTGTTCCAGGGACCGCGAGTCCTGCAAAAGCAGTATTCTTATTACTTAAAGCATTTGTTGGCACAGGTAAAGTAATTAAAGAAGTATATAAGTATTTCATTAACATAGGCTACACACAATATTTTATCAATATCCCTATTTTTTTTCTACCTTTTTACTAATCTTAAAAAATCTTTTTTGTTCTCATCAATTATGACGGTGTAGGCGTCATGTTTCTACCAAAAGCGTAAGTTGTGTAACCTGATAAATAATAATAATAATAATACTAATAATAAGGTTTTGTATTTCCTTTTTGTTTGTTTTGAACGGTATTTCTAAAAGTGGGCAACGATTTTTTTTTATTTTCAAAACAGGTTTTATAATGGAGGCATTTTCTTTTCTACTACACTCTTGTCGGCAATCGCATTAATCTCTTTATACAGTTTCTTGCTTTTGGTCGAGACCCGGAATAAAGTGCCCGTTTCCTTTGGTGATATTGGAGGTATCTTATATGGTCGATCTATGCGAATAGCAGTTCTTACAGCAATCACTTTTGCTCAGGTAAATATAAAACGTCATCACTGTTTTCTTCGAATTTGTTATATTGTATATTTTATTTATATGAAGAAGAGAGGGAATGAGATGGTAAGAGAAATAATACTAATATCGGGATGGGGATGAAACTTTATACAGATCGGGTTTGTGTGTGCGTATATGGTATTTGTTGCGCAAAACGTTCAGGCGTTGATCGAGGCTCTGTCAAACTGTGAAGTTCACGTCCCACTTCCATACTTAATACTAGGTGAAGTCGCCGTCTTCGTTCCGATTGCCATGATTCGCAAAATTCAAAAATTGTCTTCTTCCGCATTGATCGCTGATATATTTATTATGATGGGATTGCTCTACTTGTATTATTATGACTTTTTAACATTGGCTACTCACGGTGTTGGAAACGTAGAATGGATCATCAACCCTCAATCGTTTCCGATGTTTATTGGTACAGCTGTGTTTACCTATGAAGGCGTCGGTTTAGTCATTCCGATCACGGAATCCATGAAGGAGCCTGAAAAGTTTGGAAAAGTGCTTAGCTATACAATGCTTGGTATCACTTTGATCTTTTTATCCGTCGGCTTTATTTCGTATATGGCATTTGGTGACAAGGTTCAAACCGTGATTTTGCTCAATTTTCCAACCACACCTATCGTGAACACCATTCAAGCTTTGTATGCTATGGCCATTTGTCTGTCAATTCCATTGCAGCTCTTCCCTGCTATCCGTATTATTGAAACCGCTTTATTTACTCGATCGGGTAAACATAATCCAGTGGTCAAATGGCAAAAAAATGCTTTTCGTCTTGCAGCCGTGCTGGTGTGTTCATGTATAGCGATTGCTGGATCGGATGACTTAGACAAGTTCGTATCACTTGTAGGATCATTGTGTTGTGTTCCACTTTGTTTCTTATTCCCTCCTTTATTCCATTATAAGGCTATGGCTCGTACACTTACTGCAAAAGTTATTAATATTGCAATTATTATCTTTGGTGTTGTCTCCATGACTTATACTACGGGTATCACTATTGCACTTTGGTCTGCAGGTGGTGAAGAAGCACCTATTTCTCGATGTACTCCCAATGGAAACTAATTATTATAATATTTCTTTATGTGTACCATAAAAGACACGAATAATACTTTTCTTTTTTAAAAAAAATCATAGCTCGTTCCCTCCACTCTTTATACTCTTTTCTCTCTCTCTTCCATTTTATTACTATTTTTTCCCAGCAACAAAAATTCGGTTAGTTTAGAGGCTCTTTTTCTTTATTTCTAACAAAATAAACCCAGCACTCTACTTTCCTTGTCTTCTATTAAATTTCGCGTTTTTTATTTTTAACTTTCTATCTACAAATAAAAAATGAATGTTTCGCAACTATTACCATTAGGTTAGCATCTCTTTTTTTTCTGCACCAATCCCTTTTACTTATAGATCGTATAATTAATTTACTATATTACTGACATAACTATCATACTTTAATTAGAACTTATTGATAAATGTATTGGATCGCAGATCTGGGTAGTCATGAAGACCGAAAAAGAATTTACTGGCAAATTACTCGGTTTTGACGATTATGTTAGTAAGTAGATATATAGATCGATGCAAAGAAGGAAATGAATCACGTATGTGTAAAGAGATATAAGTAATAAATATTTTTTAATAATGTTTATTATAGATATGGTATTAGAAGACGTAACAGAATAGTAAGTTAAATAATTAGACAGGATTATCGTTATAAGAAAAAGGAATAGTCGATCAAATAATACAAACTGTAAAATTTTCAATAGTGAAAATACACAAGATGGTTACAAGACTAGCAAATTGGATCAAATTTTATTAAATGGCAACAATATTTGCGCTGTAAGTGGATATTATTTTTTATTACCATTATTCAATATAATACAATACAACAAATGCTTATGTTATCAATTATTATATCATTACCATTATAGTTGATACCAGGAGGAGAAGGTCCTGTTTCCGCTTAAAATGTCATTTGGAGGAGTTGAATATATTGTTGTTATGAATGGAGGATTTATTTTTCATGAGAGTGAGTGAGAGAGAGAGAGGAAACGAAAAGAGAATAAAGAAATTTATGTTATATTACAAGTTATTTCGTCCGGGAAATATGTCGATCATGTAAATATTTCTTTACAGTTTGCCATTGCAAAGTGGGTTTTGAAAAGTTACCATGAGTAATTCTTAGCGGTATGTCGAGTTTCATGATATTGAGTTTGTTCATTGCATCATGTAATTCATCTCCTCCTTGATATTGTGTTACCATGTAACAAAAGATATATCCTGTCATATATGAATCATAGTGTGCTGAATGTTCCTTTTGTTGTTGCATAGATATAACTTGCTGCTGTTGTTTTTGTTGCTGTTCTTGTTCTGGTAATGATGGTACGGATGGTACTGATGATGGATCTTTTGTATTTACGTTTTGATCTCGGTCCAAAATACGGTTTAAATCATGCGAGCGTTTACATGCTTGTCCTGCAGGACAATAACCTCGTGTCTAAATATAATATACACATTTTTAAACATCTCGTAAATTGGGTGCTAAAACAGATTCTGTAGATTAAGAAAAATAGAAACAAGCGAAAAGAGGATAAAAAAATACATACAGCAAATGAGTGACAGATTTCTAGACTTTTATCATTGTCGTCATGACTATTTTTACGTCGTCGTTTTTTAGGTTGAGTATTGTTTTCATCGTGGCTATCATCAATATATGTTGGCGTCAATGCTTTTTGAACGTCAACTTTGTAGCCAGTACGCTTATATTTGTGATACAAGTAAGCCAAAAACGTTATTTGTTCGTAGCTGACATAATTTGATATATATTTTGTATCATAAATTCCACCTGGAAACGCCTCAACCATATCCGCCACAAATCCCGAAAGTTTAGCAGGTAAACTCGTGATAAAGCTTTGGTAAATGTACATCAAATCAAGTAAACCATTATGAACGATCAATGGAATATTCTTTGTGCGTAAAATATTAAATATATCGAACCATAATTCACGTAATTGTCGTTCTTGTGTATCTTGTAATTGTTTTTGCTGTTGCTGATAATTTTTTTGTCCCATTTTTCTGTTTTTAGCGGTAGATGATGACGATGATGATGATTTTTGTTGCTGTTGTGTTGAAGCGGAAAAAGGGCCCGGACGAAAAGGAAGACCAATACTGTAATGTCGATTAAAGTCGAAACCGCTTTGTGCAAGGAACTTGAGATTCGCTGCATTGGATTGATAAGGTGTTTGATTGTTTAATAAGAATTCAAAATTATCAAACGCGCGATCAGCCGTAATTGTTGTCAAACCCACAGAAAGGATCGAGTGTGATCGTACTACTTGAGCCATGGCATCGTAACGTTGTTCCATATTAGAGATCAGGTCGCGTAGATGCCCAGTGAATTCACAGTCGATAGCGACATATTGAGCATTACTAACTTTGTCAAGAATAGCATTGTATAATCCAGCAAAACTTTCAGTTGATACTTCATTATATGCAACCATCATAAAAAATTAAGACTTTTTTTTTTGTGTAAAGTAAGGAAAAAGTTAAAGGAGCGTCAAAAATAAATATTTTTATTTTATTCATTTTGTTCAACAGCCATTTTTCTCGTTCCCCAACCAGTTACATTTAAAGTAAATAAAGCATATATTTTCATAAATGCAAAGTAGAAGTTAAATACTAAAAAGGCAGGTAAACATATAATATGCTGTGGAAAACGGATTAAATGCGGAGAAAGTTTAACAAGACGTGTTAACATCAACCAAACCAGATATGACGCGAGAATATTCCATTCCGGTAAATGATATTGCAAGAAGCATAAGATGACAACGGACGCAGGTCCACTGAGCAATGTTAATGGGTTAAAAAATTTGTCAATCATAGTATAAGATACAAATGGATGTGTTGTCCATAAGAATCGTTCAGTAAACAATGATCGAAAATCCGATCGCCAAGTATTACGTGTCCATCGCAATACTTGCATTAAAAACCGCCAGTTATCCTTAAACGTCGATAATAATTGAGCCTCTTTACATACTTGCATATACGTGCGCCAACCATGAGAAATCATCCATCGAGTTAAAAACTTGTCATCACCTGAATTAAGCTTGTATTTACCACGCCAATAATCATTAGTAAAATTATGTATAAAGCTTGGATCCTTAAGAATCACTGTACGATAAGCTGCTGTTCGTCCAGAAATACAACAGACACCACCATCAATATGGGTCGATGCAGCCACTTCGATGTTGCGAATTGTTAATCGAAAACCAGCAAGTACTTCCCATACCGTTTGACGTTTACCCAATGGTTTAACTCCTTGGGATGTACCCACACCACCAATCGATTCATCTTCAAAACAAGCTAAAATATATTGTAACATGGTAGGTTTCCAAATAGCATCGTCGTCTGCAAAAACAAGAATATCAGTATTGGTATGTCGTATACCTTCAGCCATTTGTTCACGTTTACTGGCCTTGGGTACTGTATATACTTTGATTTTATCAGGTGCAACAGAATTGGCGAGTTCTTGAATGGGTTCTCGCATGACCTCTTCAGTGACAACAAGAATTTCTTTTGGATTACAAGCTAACCACGAGTAAGCTGCCTCACGGAATTCATCACCTGCATCAATTGTTGGAACAACGATGGTCACATCTTTTTCTGGGTCGTAGATTGGTTTTTCGAGTGGTCGTATTGGCCGGTATACCCCATAGCCTATTAACTTGATAAAAAAAATCAAATATCGATAAAAACCAATGACACCTAATGGTACAAATATCGGGAAAAAATCCGCTGTTAGGTATAGCATAGTAGATTATGTAGACGAAGGAACGAAAGATGATGAAAAAGATTAAAAAGTGTTTTTTTTATTATATGTATTTATATAATTCAACGGGAAAGAATACATCAGGGACCAGTTCTATTTCGAGTTGTCTCGGAAAAAATATATTCTAAATGAACGGCCTGTGTAATTTGATTTACTGTTATCATTTTATATTATTCTTTCAATATTCTAGATAGTGTTTATTTTGAGTACTAGGGCCTCAGAAATAGTGGTTACATGGGAGGAGGGGTATACATAAAAACAAGAAGAAATCAGAAGACTATACAAAGCGATCTTTGTTTGTTTCACCGATAATGCATTTGGTTACCAAGGGGTTGGTTTTCACCTTGGCGTCAGTACTTCATCAAAGTTTAAAAGACACAAATTAACAGGGGTAAGCCATCATTAAATTCTTATATTTAGATTGTGGGATATCATAAATACAATTTATTATTACAAGAAGAAGAAAAAATGAATACGTATTGAATTTTTGCAGCAATAACCCAATTATATGAATTGAATACTAAAATAGTATTGCTCCAATCGAGGCAAACAGGATATATAAAATTTACTAGGTATTACTCAAGAGTGATGATAATTATACAACAATATTATATACATGAATTTAGTGTTGCAACATGAAGTTCTACATCTTGTTTAAGTATTTTGCTTTATGATCTCCTGGTGAGACAAAATTTTTTAAACCCCAAACTCCTTTTTTAAGTAATCTATCAAGAAAAAGAAATGAAAATTGATTATTTCTCGAGCGCTACAGTAAAGATTTATTGATAATTTACTTACTTTGCCCTAGCTTCTCCCATTTTCAGTTTTTCAAAATCATTTCCATATTGTTTACCCCCTGCCGTATAGATAGTAGCCATTCCCATCTTTAACATTTCCACCGATACATTTTTTAATCGATAAAAGGGTGGATGTCGTACATATGCCATTGCAACCTAAATTATTAACAGTATATATATATATATATATATATAACAAATAAGAACAAATAAACCATCATTTCCATTTTATCACACTTGTTTATCAACATCTCATTTCCATACCACTCGTTGATATTGATCTCGACTCAGTAATTGAACTTGTACATTGCGACCCAATACCATCGATGTCAAAAACTCTTTGGATTCACTAGAAAGTGGTTGGGCGGGCATTCCAAAATGAGATCCCTAAACAAGATCAAAATGAATAAACATATTACTTTTGTATGTTGCGGCTATAAAGTGCAACTAACCTCAGGTGCATCAATACCAGCCAACCGAATGGGAATTGTTTGTTTAGCCAATTCTAGTTTACAGCAACACGAAACGATATATGATATATTAAGTGAAATTATAAATATCAGCTTTATTCATGCAGAAAAAAAGTAATATTACCTTTTCTTTTAGTGGGCACTTTTCTTGCCCATCCCCATCCCAAACCGGGTGTATGATATAATCGGAAGTTATCACTATCACCAACAGATACAACGCGACCACGAATAATTTGCTTTTTCGTAAACGCATCTGGAGGAATGTGTCCAGAAGTTGGGAATCTTTTGCCAATGACATGTGTATAAAAAATATATGAAATGGGTAAACCAATACCAACAATGATTGCTATAGGTCGCCAAGTTTTTTGCACGATTTCATCACTCCATGTTAGATCTTCATTTCGGGGCATTTAAAAATAAAAATATGAGTAAAATACAAAAAAAGATATTCGTTCGGAGTACTTCCAGAGTCTTTTCCTGGATCTATTTCTTTGTGCTAGCACACACTCCTTTATTCTTAAATTTTTTTTTTTTTGACTTCCTTACTATTCGGCCAAAAAAGGCTTTCAACATATTCACAAAAAGAATAGCGCATGGAATAATGGTAAAAATCGAAAAGAAAAAGTAGATTATTGATATTGGTGTATCAAAAAGCATAATCAAAACCATTTTTATAGATATAAGTATTATTTATGATAAACTATTTGTATGGTAACAGAGGAGAAAATATTGTTGTATAATGATGGTGGAAAATTTCACTACACGTAAGTCATATTCTTATACGATCATGACTCATTAATCATAATATATGCAAACCAATAGTAGCAAATTATACAAAAGAAATTTATGCATTGAATGAAGGATATATATATATATATATTTGAAATTTATAATCATATACAATAGATAACAAAAATGTATCAAAAATAAGCTACATCTACTACAGCCTTTTCATTTAGTTACTAATAGGAAGTTTAGCATCATCACGCAAATAAAGAGGAATTTGTTCAAGAGGGGCGTCTGCAGTAATGGTTTTGCCTCCTTCCAAAACGTCACCAGTCCACGCATTAGTCCATTTGGCACCAGCAGGTAAGTAAACTTGACGCGAACGTGCCTTGTATTTCAATACAGGAGCAACCAAAATGGAAGGGCCAAATAAAAATTCATCTTCGATAACCCATGTCTTGGCGTCTGTTTCAAAGTCATAAAAAAGAGGACGCATAGGAGGTGTACCATCTTTGGCGGCTCTGTCCATTTGTTCCATAACGTAAGGGCGAAGACGTTCACGCATATGCAAAAAGGTGGACATGATCTTGTAAGGTTCATCACCATAGCTCCAAACTTCATTTTCAGCACCCATTTGTGGCTCGGGCATAGGGTCACGGAATCCATGAAGACGGAACAATGGACAGAACGCACCATATTGGAACCAACGAACAATCAGTTCCCGGAATTCTGTATCGTAAATATTGCCCTCAACAAATCCACCAATATCGGTTGTCCACCAAGGAATTCCACTCAATCCCATATTAAGACCAGCACGTACTTGACCAGCCAATGTTTCGAATGTAGAAGTAATATCACCCGACCAAATGGCCTGACCCCAACGTTGGGAACCAGCCCAACCAGAACGAGAAAGTGAAATAATATCACCATCTTCATGTCCTTCTTGTTTCATACCCTTATAGAAACCCATACCATGAAGCATAGGACTGATATTATAAACCGAAGCACCGTCACCAACATGGAAGCGAAGCATTTCGGGCTGTACAGGTTCAATTTCCGGCTCATCAGCATCTAAATAATTATTCACACACAATGATGAGTTAATTTGTTATAATGCGAACAGTGATAAACAAGAAAAAAGGCGATAGAAACTTACCGAGCCACCAGATCTTAATGCCAAGATCGTGATAATTCTTTTTTACCTTGGACCAAATAAATTCACGGCCTTCAGGATTAGTTGCATCATAATGAGTAATATACTTGGATTCAATAAGAGTAGGGTTATCATAGAAACGATGATGGACATTAAGTCCTCTTGCGTTACGGAGCAACAAACCACGGCGCTCCATTTCTTCAAAATTCTCAGAATCCGGCTGGAGAGTGGGCCAAATGGAAACCATCACTTCTATGTTCAATTCCTTTAATTCATCTACCATTGATTTCGGGTCAGGAAAAGCTTTAGGATCAAACTTCCAATCACCATGATGAGTCCAATGGAAGTAATCAATGACGATAATATCCAAGGGTAAGTCACGTTTCTTATATTCACGAGCCACTCTCAACACCTCTTCCTGGGACTTATAACGCAAACGACATTGCCAGAATCCAGAGGCGTAGTATGGAAGAGGAGGAGAATGACCGGTAACATCCACATAGTTTGACATAATGTCAGCAACTGAGTCACCTGCTGTAATCCAGTACTATGTAATTTTATAATATGAATAAAAATTAGTAAAATTTTCAATGAGAATAATCGATCACTTCTTCTTTTTAATTACAAGCTTATAACAGCTTACATCCATTTGTGGGGACACATCAGCAACCCAGCGTGTCAGTCCCATACCAAGTTCAACACGACCAACAGCAGGATTATTCCATAAGAAACCATAACCTCGACTCGACACCAAAAATGGGATAGTAACATGGGCGTTGCGTTGACAAAGATCAATTACACAACCTTTTTGGTTCAACTTACCATGATGGTGCTGTTATTTGGAACATACAAATACATAAAAAAATTAGATTAATACTTTAATTTATAAGTATATATATATAGACAACACAGGCTACAATAACTTTTTTTTCACACGCACACGTGAGTTCTTCTTAGAATCTTTCTTTACATTTTTCTATTGATTTACCTGTCCAAGACCATAAAACTTCTCATCGTCATAAGCTTGAAAATTGGCTTCGATTTTATATGCGTCGCCAGACAATGGACGAATTACACGACCATTAATCCAAATATGGGGTTGTGCTTCACGAACAAGCTCACGATCATTCTTGACATCCCAAAAAACAAGTTTGCCTTCCTTTTTGGTCACACGGGCTTCAATGTTTCCATTGCGGATAACACCACCGGTTTCAGTGATTTTAATAGCATCTTCGGAAGCTTTGTGTCCAATTTCTTCAGTAGTCAATAAGGCACCAGGTAAATCATCACGAATATGACTAGCTTGAGTAATACGGACACGCAAACTGTATTATGTGGTTATTATAGCAAGAGATAAATTTGTGATATATTTTTATAAGTTGTTAATGATAGCCGAATCAAAATATCATAATGCACATAGTTATTCTCATAATAGAACATGATATAAACATAGTGACTATTATATTACCTGTCCTTTCCCCAAGGCTCAATTTGAATCAACTCATGATAAAGACGATAAGTTAAAGTATTTCCTTTCTGAGCAACAATACCTTCGTTGTTGTTAAAATATTCGAGTTGCAATCTGCTCATATTTCAAAAATAGCCTTGGACAATTGTATATGATACGTTTAGACAGAGAGGAGGCAAAAAAAAAAAAAAGAAAAAGAAAAGGAAAAAGGATGCGAATATATATAAAAAAAATTGTGAAAGAAGAATGGTTAAAAGAAACCAGTTAGTAAAGTGTACAATTATACTTGAATATTATTTCTAAAGAAAGCAAAGTGGGATGTATGAGTGACATAATATGGATACACTGATTTTTTCTCGGAACCGTTATTGAAAAAAGAAGGGAAAAGGAGATTTATCCACTTTTGACAGATGGGAGAATTATGTAAAAAGACGAATTGAATACAAGAGTTGTATGTAATTGACTTTCTTATTAAATTTTATGTTTGTTGTATTTGTGGAGTGAATAGGTAGGTGTAAGTGGTTGTCGAAATATTATGGGGGTGTTACACTAAATAGCACAGACGGCGAGAGAGAGCGGCATTAAAAAAGGATAACCGGACAAAATACATAAATATTTCCCGATCATTATATTACCACATCAATAGGGTCAATAGTTCAACCCCAACCCTTATTATTTCTTACATCCAGGCTAGCCATCGTGTGACAACGAATATTGGCCAAACCAATGATATGAACAGGGTTTTTTTTTGATCTTGTAAAATGTTGTATAATAAAAAACATTTGGACGATTATATAAGTATTCAGCATTCACCCTTACCCAATAGGAGAATAAATATCCAAAAAGGGTACTTTTTTCTCATATTCAAACATGATGACCTAATGAACCAAAGGATAAGATTTAATGGGAAAAAATGGTATACGCTTATACGGTATATGATGAGTAAAAGCAACTATTTCTATCATACTTAAAATGACCACTGTTGGCAGCTTGTATTACCTAGCCAAATTTAATCTTTGTATAATTAATTAGATTATCATCTTTTTTACACACACAAAAATCATTTCGTACGTAAACTCTCAAAAGCAAAAAGGTCAAGGATCGAGTTGCTTGAATTCAACAAGTTTTTTTTTATGAATGAAATAACCATTTTTTAATACTATTTTTGAAACTCACATACTAGTTAAATTATACTGGTGAGAACAAAGTTAGCTTACTTTACTATATATTCCACCGGTATACGTAGTACATATATCAAATTTATCTTACGATAACCAAAAGGCAAGAAGCTTAGCAAAAAGGGTGGCACTCTTATTCTCACTATTACCTCTTTAAAAAAAATCCAAAGCAGTGTTTGTCAAGAAATTTTTAAAAAGCGATGGAACTTTATCATCTATCCTGGGTACTGTTGTATAATAAAGTTTAGATTAGCAATAGGACAAATAAATGTTCTTTTTTACTGAGCGAGCTGTTCTATGGAACAGCATTTTTTGACCCGATCCATTATTTACACTGAGCAAAAAATGAAACATCTTGAAAACTGCAAGTATTCTTTAAAAAGAAAAACTGATTGCTAACTTAATGTGCGCGAATGCCAAGAAGTCAGTATATTTCGATTTGGTTCCTTGTGTAATTATGTGTTTTTAAGGATTATATTTTACAGTACCATTCTCCCTAATCACATTATTATTATATCACACGGACAAACTATCCTGTACTTTCCCACATATAATCAATACGTAAGCTTATATTAATGATAATTTCTTCTTTAAATGCTCCGTAGGAAAGTTTTAAAAGTTCCATTACTGTATTATATTTTTGATATGATATTGATGAATGCTTTTGTCTACTTTAGATCAGCAAGGAAAAAATAACTTTTTAAAAAACGTCTTGTTATTCTGATCTAACGTCTTCTGATATTCCCATTTATTACTGTCTTTTCATCAAATAATCAACAGTGGTATAAGACTTAAATTTTTTGATACGCTCAGTTTTCTTGCTCATTAAAAGACTTTACTTAAAAACTTTTGCAGTATATCTCTGCCTATGTTGTATGTCTTTTTTAGCATGTTCCCACAAAATAATATATTATAACAATTTTATAAACTATGTCCAGAATAGCATTTTCATTGTTGTCACTAGATGACAAATTTACTAATATAATCGGAAAAAAGAAATTGATCGTGTTGAACAAGAAAAGACATAAGAGAAAACTGAAATCGTGCTACTATTGACAATAAAACATAGATAAAAATAATGTGGTTTTTTTTATTACGTAACAAAATGATGGTAGCATCAAAACTAAATAAAGATGACACTAATAATAATAATTCATGCTTACGTATGATTTTTTCATTATACAAAGAATATTACAAAATACGTATTAAGTTGATAAAGGTAGAAATAGAAATTAAAAGAGTAGTATATAGCTGTAAGGGACTAGTAATTTATTTGTTATCATGTGATGAAGTTGATCCAGCGGCTGCTTCTTCAACTTTACCGCCATCATTTTTTTCCATGGGGATACCTTCATCAAGGACGCCACCAATGTCCTCCAATGTCTTTCCTTTAGTTTCCGGGTAAAATAAGAAAGTATAACCAGCGACAAAATAATTTAAAGCCATAAACATGAAAAAAAAATTCGGACCAACGCTTGGATTTTCCAAAGCAATGGGTGATACTTGTGAAATCCATGTGTTGAAAAGCCAATTGCCTAAATACAATAGAAAATACTTTATTAAGTATGCTGAATTGACTGATTTATTTTGAAAATTTGCTATGATACTTACTTGCTGTTGCTGCAGAAGCCCCCATGGTCCGGATCTTCAAGGGGAAGATTTCCGATTGGTAAATCCATGCAACAGGGCTAGAATGTGTAACCATTTATTGTCAGTTAATAGTTTTTAATTATTCCTAATCCCCGGTACAAATAAATTAAACTTACCCCCATGACAAAGAAAAAACAACGGAAACGAGGAAAAAGAAGCACTATTATTGAACAAGATTTTGAAGATGTATGGAGTGATTAGTCAGAAAAAATAATAATACTAATAATAAATGTAGTAGACTTTGTTTCGAAAAAAAGTTGATTTATGTCATATTATACTCACAATGATAGCCATATGAGCAGAACGGTTTTCTGTATAGCCTATGAGATCATTAGCAAGTTGTTCTTCAGTGGGACCTGGAAAACGTTTGTAAACAGCACCAATAAGCATAAGCAACGTTCCTATAGCAATACTGCCGAGCCACATGAGTCGAACACGACCCACCCTATCAACAATAAAAGTGATTGTAATTATGTTGGCGACGGGACCCACGATACTGTAAATAGCATTGACTAACAATGATGTAGTGGTGTCAAATCCAAGAGCTTTGTAGATAGTAGCCCCATAACTATATATGATATTTTTTTTGTCAGCGAACTATACAATAAATGATGATCCACTTTTTTCTAATATACCAAATAAAGCTCTTATAATATAATACTTACTAATTTGCAATGTTGATACCAGTAAACTGAGCTCCGATTTGACCACCACAGGCCAATATAACACGTTTGATGTATTGAGGTTTAATCAAATCCTTTGGATTGGTTGATACAACCTTAAGTTCACGATCAACTTCTTCACAAATCTGACGATATGTCATTTCCTGTTCTTCTGTACTTGAATATAATTTTTCGACAACTTTACGAGCTTCTTCTTTTCGACCAACGGAAACGAGCCATCGAGGTGAGTAAGGTAAAAAGAATGTACCAAAGAATAAGATAACAGCAGGTGCGACTTGGATACCGATAGGAATTTGCCATTGAGCATCTGAATCAATATTATTTGCACCATAGACCACCCTTAATTATATAATAAATTAATAAACGCTTATGATTGATATTTGTTTTTTGAAAAAAAAAAAAAAAAAAAAAAACTCTTTCTTCCAAAATATTTACCATGTTGAAACCAAAACGCCAAATCCAACAAATTGTTGTGCCAAACCAACGGCAAAACCACGGATAGCGGGTGAAGCAATTTCTGCCTGATATAATGGAACAATCATAGAAAGCAAACCAATACCAAAACCAATAATAAATCTGTAGTGTACAATAATATAATTCTTCTGGTGTCAATTTAACTTTTATATGTATTATATACTTATAATATACCCAAGTATTACCTTCCAGCAATAAACATTCCAGCATTAACCGAAGCAGTTTGAATAACACCCCCAACTGTTGAAAAGAAACATCCAACTTGAATAGTACGTTTACGACTGAATTTTGTTGCCAAGGTAGCAGCGATACAAGCACCAAAGAAACATCCTACGTTAAATAGGGCTAAACAATAGAAAATAAAAATTTATAAGGCATTGTCATCATAACTGTTGCTGGTATGATCTACATAAACATAGACAATTTCTCGCATAAATAAAAAGAAGAGCCAAACTAACCAACAATAGCACCTTTGAGAGCTGAGTTTGGATTACCGTGTGCATCCAAGAAGTGTTTCTGAATAAGAACACTAATATAAGACAGAATGGTTTAATATAAGACTTACCAATTCCTCACTGATTACAGTATACTCTGTTCTATAAAATCTTACCCTCCAATAATACCCGAATCATAACCGAACAGAAAACTTCCAAGAGCTAAAAAAATGATTGACAATATAAATATTAGTGATATTAATATTATGATCAATTTACATTTATAATAATACAAAGTATTCATATATTGTACTATAATTTACCTGCAAAAGCAGCACATGAGATATTATAAATAAGACCCATCCGGCAAAAAAAAAAAGATAAAAAAGAAGTTTGATAGTGCTTCTGCAAAGAAGTAAAAAAGAAAAGAAGTAAAAAAATAAATAAACTCTTTATAAAGAAACTGGTGAATCGACAAGAATGGCTTTTATCTTCATCATTCTCTCTTCACTCGCTGACTCTATTTTTTTCCTATATATATTCGGAAGGGTGGGTAAATAAGACTTACTCGAGTGTGGAAATTCACATATTTTTTATGCGTGATCTTTGTCACATCAGGTTTTTTTTTTTAAGAAATACCGCAAAATCATCACGACAAAACAGAAAAAAAATTATAAACCAGTAATAGCAACCATCAACACCATTGTAGTTAAGAACGACCCTTTGTGACATTACTTTGCTTACATACGTTTAAACTTTTTTTTTGTAATTTTTCCATACCTGCCCATTCCGCGGTTTCTCATTACATAAAAAACTTTCCCATGTACAAAACTTGGTACGTAATAAAAATGACTTAAGGAGAATTTAATAAACACTTTTCGTATTTGTTGCCTGACAAAAAGATATGTCCCATTTCCCCATTTAAATTGAACAAGAGTAAAGTATAATCTGGGGGAGAGAAAACGCGGGGGGGGGGAGTACAAAGATTAATAAAATATGATGATGTCGTTGTGTGTGTGTGTGTGTGAGAGAGAGAGAGAGAGAGAGAGGAAGGGTGGGGAAAGAAACGGGCAAGGTTCCTTTTTTTCTTTTAAGAGACAAGAAAATAATTATATAATTGACTATAAATTTCGCTGTTGTAATGCATACAGTAATAATATAGTACTAAGCTTTCTTTTAATTCTATGCTGTTTTGCTTTGTTGGTCCCGGCTCGCGTAAAGGGGGATTACACGTTCTATCATACTTGGCCTGGAAAAAAGAAATAAAAAGTCGAATTTAATTTCGAGTTTTTATTCTTCTTTATTTTCTTCTTCATTATTATTACTACTTCTACTACAGGTTCCTTGACAAAATAAATATGTTAGTAACGAGTGCAATCAAATTATTTGCTTGTGCTATAGCGCTCTCATCGTTGGCCAGTGCTGTACCAGTTGAAAACCGCGATGATGATAGGTAATAATACATATGTTTGTTTGGTGTTTACTACAGGGGATGATTTAGTTAAATAGAGCCGGATTTGGATATTCCACCGCTTTAAGTTACTCTACATACGTGATATACTAAGTATATATATGTACACATAATTTCTTATATTGCTTTTGAATTATTACCGCACATAGTCCTACTTATTTGGACCCAAGTGCAGAAGTCGAAGATCGTGTTGAAGATCTTTTGGGTCGTATGACTTTAGAAGAGAAGATGTATCAATTAATGCAAGGCGATATTCAAAAAATGCTTGGGGACGACATGCAACTTAACTCCACTCTTCTTAAGCCATGGGGAGCAACTTTCGGTATGTAACACGACAAAAATTATACAAGCTGAAATTAACCCTTAACATACATAGAATGCAAGATGACTAACTGATAACTATTATTATTATTATTTAATTTTAGCCGCCAATATTGATCGCGAACCGCTTGCTCGACTCATCAATGAAACTCAGTCATGGATGATTAATGACAACCGTCTTGGTATTCCTACTATTATGCAATCCGAAGGTATTCATGGATGGCTCGACGTCAACGCTACTATGTTTCCATCTGCTATTGGTATGGCCTGTACATTTAACCCTGACCTTGTACGCGAAATGGCAGATGTTGTTGGTACTGAGGCCAACAGCATTGGTGTTCACAATATATTTGGTATGTTATTAAAATATTATATTCCTTTATACTACGTATTGTCAAAAAAATTAGTAGTAGTCAAGAGAAAAGACGTAAAAAATTAACATACTAATATATAATATTAGCACCTGTGCTTGATCTTGCAAGAGAGCCTCGTTTTGGAAGAATCGAAGAAGGTTATGGTGAAGATACTTACTTGACCGGTGAAATGGGCAAAGCTTATGTCGAAGGTGTACAAGGAAAAGCACGCCCTGGTTCACCTAAAACAGCTAAACATCGTGTTGCTGCCATGGTCAAACATTTTGCTGGTTTTGGCAGGTACGAGATGGATGATTCTGCTTTATATTGCTTGTCGACACTTTTATACTTTTTTTTTTTGATTATTGAAAATTATTACTATTGTTGCTTTGTATAGTTCGCTAGGTGGTTTGAACCTGGCTCCTGTCGTTGGTGGTGAACGTGATATGCGTACTATATATCTTCCATCATTCAAAAGAACTATTATGGATGGTGGTGCTTTATCAATTATGAATGCTTACCAGTAAGTGTCACTTTTTAACTAAAATATGTAATAACATTATATTTATAGTCAGCAAAATATATTTATTAATTACAATAACTACTATTAAATTTATAATATTGATAATAATAATAATATACAGTGCTTATGACGGTGTCCCATCTGCCATTGATAGACATGTTCTTACTGAAATTTTAAGAGAAGAATGGGGCTTTGAAGGCTTTGTTGAATCAGACTCAGGAGCTATCGCTAACTTGTGTGATCTTCATTTTGTTTGTGATTCAAGCTTTCTTGACCCTCAAGCAGCAATCAAAGCACTCACAGCTGGTACTGATATGGAAATGGGTGGTAGACCTGTAAGTACATATTAATATATATGCATAAATATAAACAACAGATGTATAATAATAATAATAATACTAATAATAATATATATCTACAGATGCATTACCAAAATATTGTTGAGCAAGTTGAAAAAGTACATAATCAAAGTCGCTTTAAATATTATTTTTTCTTTACTACCTTGATATCAATAACAAGCTAACACCTGTGAATTTTATTATTATCTAGGGTAACCTCGACCTTTCCATTGTTAATGAAGCTGTCCGTCGCACTTTACGCGTTAAATTTTTGCTTGGCTTGTTTGAAGTTCCATATGGCATAGCCGATTATAATTCTACTATCCACACCGAAGAGCATGTTAAAATTGAGCTTCAAATGGAAGAAGAAGCTATTGTACTTTTGGAAAACGATGGAATTCTTCCACTCAATGAAAAGAAGCTTGATTCTATTGCCGTTATTGGCCCTCAGGCTGGCGTTATGCAATATGGTGATTATGTCCCCCATGGTATGTTTGAACGTGGTGTTACACCTTTGCAAGGTATCACCGAACTAGTCGGCGACGAAGTAGATGTTCGTTATGCTGAAGGTTGCAAACTTTGGTCACTTGATGAGAGTGGTTTCAAAACTGCTGTTAAAGCTGCCAAGAGGTCTGATGTAGCAGTTGTCATGGTCGGGACTTGGTCGCGAGATCAAGTCGAGCTTTGGCAAAATGTTAATGCTACTACTGGTGAGCATATTGATCAAAATGATTTGGCTCTTGTGGGTGCTCAGTTGAATCTCGTCAAGGCTGTTCAAGCCACCGGTACTCCTACTGTTGTTGTCTATGTCACCGGTAAACCTATCGCTGAGCCATGGATTAAGTATAATGTTAACGCTATTATTAACGCATTCTATCCTGGTGAAAATGGTGGTACTGCTCTTGCCAATATTCTTTTTGGAAAAGTCAATCCAAGTGGCAAACTCTCGGTTTCATTCCCTACATATGTTGGAAGCTTGCCTGCCTACTATAACTTTCCTAAAAGTGGTCGCCCAATTTCCCCTGGTATGATTCATGCTAATGGTACTTTACAATTTGGTCAACAATATGTTCTTGGTACTCCAGAACCTCTTTGGTACTTTGGACATGGTCTTTCTTATACTACTTTTGAATATAAGAGCGTTAAGCTTTCCAAAACTGAAATTACGCAAGATGAAAAAGATGATATTATTGTCACTGTAAGTTTCATTTTCTATAGCATTTGTTTGCAAATAGCAACACTGATGTCTCATAGCTAGTTATAATTAATATATTTTATTAATTCAAATATGTACACATAGGTCACTGTTAAAAACTCTGGTGATTATGATGGTAAAGAAGTTGTTCAAGTTTATGTTGATGATGTCATTGCATCTGTAGTTGTACCCAATAAAGCATTAAAAGGTTTTGCCAAGGTTGATATTGCAGCTGGTGAAACTGCGACTGTTGATATTCCTATTAGACTCGAAGAATTGGAAGTTTGGGACATAAATAATAAGTTCACTCTTGAAAAAGGAGACTTTGTCTTTTATGTTGGTGGAAGTTATGCTGAACCTAGCTTTAACACAACATTGACTGTTGTCTAAATAGTAATACTAATAATAAAAATAGTACTAATAGCAATAATAATAATAATCATTCCTTCTTTTCTTAATATATATATACAAATATCATGTATCTTTTTACCATTTAAATATAAATATAAATTTATTAACAATAATAAATTCGCCTTGATTCTGTTTACAATAAGTAGCGTAATAATGTCCTCTTTTCTTTTTGATAATTGGTTACATGGAGTAACTTAGTAGTACAGGTTCAAGGAAGGTAAGATCTGCATAAAATCTGTTCGATTTAAAGCATGTATGTACTTGCCCTCGCATTTTTTTTTCCTCCTTTTTTTTTTTGTTTACTCAACCGACACATAAAAATAAAAATAAAGAATATGACACAACAACCTTCCATTCGTAAAAAACGTAAACTTCCAAAACGCGATGTATCAGATTTGAAAGAATTTTCACCAGACATTAACGTTCCAATCCCTGGATCGGAAACTTGGATCTCACCTACTGCCATCGATTCACCAAATGACTTTTTTCCAACCCGCAGCAACAACAAAAATAACCACATCACAGTAGGAACACCTACTAAATCACGATCTCGGCACTATTCTAAACCACTTTCTCGCC
Organism: Circinella minor; assembly: GCA_016758965.1. Classification (NCBI taxonomy): domain Eukaryota; kingdom Fungi; phylum Mucoromycota; class Mucoromycetes; order Mucorales; family Lichtheimiaceae; genus Circinella; species Circinella minor. The sequence continues at coordinate 141,680 of JAEPRB010000022.1, read as the reverse complement.
CTAGTGAAAATTTTTCCGAACGATTACAAAGGGCGTTTAATGATATTAATAATAGTATTGATTCTGGTGGAAATTGTGAAACATTACTTGACGACGACTTTATGAATCGGCATTCTATTGTTCCAATATACGAAAGACAAAATGATACTTCAAGTCCGGATTTTCTTATCCCTGACGAAAATAGTTTACCCGAACAAACACATGAACAGCAACATCACGACCAATTACAGCGATACAATATATTAAATACCATGACAAAGAATAACAATTATGAACCAAAATATAATGTCATACCAAAACAGGTAAAAGATGATGCTCATCAAGGCGATGTTAACAACAAAAATATGAAAAAGAATGAACATTTCCGTGCTGATACTTCGAATATATGTTTACCCGATGAAAAAAAGCTGATGGATACAAAAGTACAAGTAATGATAAAACAATTAACAGAAGAAAACGAAGATTTTTTATTAACACGCCCACCAGGGCCATTACCGCAACAACAACAACTTCAAGAGTTGTTATTTTCTCGCACACCATCATCATCTTCAGTATATATACCAAGTTATGATGATGATGATGATGATGATGATCTGATTGATTCAGCCGAAGAACACCGCTCAAAAGAACAAGATCTGGAAAATTCAACAAGTTTATTATCATCATTACCATCACCACAACAAATTATACAAATACCAGTATCAGAAAGAATCCAGACAAAGTTGAACAAGCGGAAACGACAACCAAAATCATCATCAGCTATTTTGGGACATTTACGAAAAAAAGGGCTCTTGGAATGGACAAATTGAGGAATATAAAAAAAAAAGCCATTCGAACAAAATACCATTAATTTGTTTTTTTTCTTCGAAAATTGACGGGTGGGAAGAAAGATAATCTATCACTAATCTTCATTATTAGCACAATCATCATCATCATCATTTTATTCTCTTGCTGCCAAAAAAACATATCTGTGTTTAATTCAGCAGTTCTACTTGTAATCCTTACTATATTCACAATTCATCATAATAAAAACACACATCATTACGCACGCTTCATATATAATATTGAGATAGGAAAAATAACAGAACTTTATACACGGAATGCTTAAATAATAAATTAATTATATATATATATATACACATAAGATCATTGTAATGATAAAGAGAAGAAAATATACATTTGTGGAAAAAGGAAACAAGAAATTATAAAAGTGTAGATTAAAGAAAGGGCATGATAATGAATAGGACTGTAAATATTAATAATGATATATATTAATCAACATATCCATCTGCAAAATCATTAATGGAGGCCCATGCCCCTTCTTCGATCGAAGAAGATGCTATTCCACAACTATTACTACATCCAATAACACCATCGACACCAACAGCGGAAACTGCTGGTGTTATTACAATCGAATTGTGAGCACTTGCATTCTTTGTTGAATTCGAAGTAGTATTAGGGACGGCAGCGGCAGCCGGTTTACGACCATAGCAAGCAAACCAATTAAAATGGGATTGGTATCTTTCACATTCCTTTATTATATGTTCAATGGCTGAATCTGTCATCATAATTATTGTATTATCCATTCCTGCAGGTTCCCAATCCGATAATTTGCTTTGTGTCGATGTTGCTTGTCGGATTTTTGGATCTAGTGATTTCAAATAGGCATGCAAGTTTTGTGAATGAATTTCACCCAATTGTCCACCCCAGCCTAATGGAATTGTTACTTTTTCTTGATGGACATCGACAAAGCCACCATCTGATTGTTGATTGCACGACACCATGAGTAAAGTGGACATACGATGACTAAGATCGAATTTGATATTGTACGATTTATCGAAAAAGTCATATACTATAAATAAACAGGTAAATAAAAAACCGTTAAAAAAATCAAAAGAGATAATAAACAAGTGTGAGCAATAAGCAACACTGATTATCAGTTTTAAAAAATAACATCAACATTATCCTCATCAGTAGATAAAAGGCTTACGTTTTTGATTGATCAGTGCATCTGTCACGGGTCCAGGTCGTTGCACACGATATTCAACATCACGTAATTCTACGTATCCGTTGGGTTTAAGTACTCTCATGATATCGCCTAATAGTTTCAATACTTGCTCTTGAGTTAACGAGGTTAACATTAGCTGGACATGCAAATAGTCAATACTATTATCTGGATATGGCAAGCCATCAAGAATATTCTGTTGCTTAAAGAAAGCATTACTAGGTTTAATAGTTGAAGGAAATTGAGGAGAGATATCAACTCCGTGAAAATCTACATAATAATGCAACACAGTAATATTTTTAATGTTTATGCATAAAGATAAGAAAAGAAGTTATGTCTCCCTTATTTGATAAAAATGTTATTTTCCTACTCCTATTATTGTTTAAAAGCATTATATTACCTGCATTTGGAAATTCAGTTGCCATCTCTAACACCCTACGTGATTAAGTCCACAAGAAGGGAAAGAAAACTAAATAAATATGCACTCTTTTTCTCTTCTCTCACATGTAAAAAAATGCAACATCTTACCATGTTCCCGGTCCACATCCAACATCAACTATTTGTGGTCGCTTGTTTTTGGTTCTGTTACAAAGTATTGCTTGGGTCAAAATATCATTAATAGGGGCAATCGCATTTCCATTAAAAGCATATTTGAGTAAAAAATGCTATATCATACAAAAAAAAAACCATATATTTTTTTCACTGTCAATAATGTATAAGCAGAGGAAAGAGGTGTATCTTGTCAATTTATTGTATATGTTTTTGCTGCTACCATCAACAAAAAAGGCTTACCAAAATGATTAAACGATCAGATTCGTCATCATCACATACCATTCTGTATGGTAAACCAGGGGCAATCATGAATTTACGCCCTTCTTCCATTGTATACTCGATATCCTGGGGTGGTTGATAATGATAATACAGTTTATCGGCAGAAAATGTGCTTGATGTAGTGGATGATGATGCTTGACTTGTTGTTTGACTAATAGATGATAATCGCTTTCCTTCTTTATGCAATGGATTATACATTCCGTCGGTACTGTTGGATCGACTGGAAGGTCCTTTGATATAGTATGTTGTTGTACTAACATAATAATACGGTTGTTTTGGATTGCCCGAAGGTTTTCGGGTGGTAGTGGTTGTTTGGCTAATAACCTGCTGATCTGGATTCTGTGTCGCCAAGGGCTGAGCAATAGTATTACTGCTGGCGGAAATCGTTGTCTGTGGTTGTTGTTGCTGTTCTCTAGTAGTAGGGGCATTAGTAGATTTTGCGTTATTTGATTGTCGTTGTAAATTTTGTTGCTGGGTGTAATTTGTACTTGATGTTTCATACCAAGTACTTGTAAGTGAAGGCATACTACGGGGGGGACTGGATGCTTTACTAGCTGTTTCAATAAATGTTTGAATAAATGGGTATTTAGATATTCGTCGTCTAGCTTTCGGTGACAAACTAGACGCAACTGCTTCCAATACAATCTCATCGTGCGAGTGTTGATTGCCCATTCTTTTTTTTTTAAATATATTTTAATAGTAAAAAAATGATTGTGAAAAAAGAAAAAGAAAAAAAAAGAAATAGGGAGACATAAAACTGGATGAATGAGATCACGCTTTTTATATAAGAACAGGTTTTTAAAGATAAGACCTTTTTTGTCAAAACTACCTCACTTGTATATGTCAACAATCATGCTAGTGGATTGGCGTAGCAGTTAAATACATATCTTCCTTATCTTTCAAAGGGAAACAAGGAGTATAGTGTTTCATATTCCGCTTAATCTTGTCTAATTTTTTATATCATGTTAAAGTAATTATTAATAATGAGAGTTATCTAACCCCACTCCGATTTATTCAAGCTTCATCTGTGTTGTTCTTTATTATACTTAAAAGAAAAGCAACTTGTTATTTTTTTGTAAAACATTATTAAAGATAACAAATTCGCCTAACTATAATATTACTAAAAAACTGCGTTGACCCCGCTACCTTTTTTTTCGGTTGATCATCTGCATAACAATAACAGAAATCCACATTGGATCTCTTTTTCTACTTCATTTGACTCTTTTCTTGACATATTATATATAATTATTTTACTCTTTCATTGTATATTTTTTTTGTACTAAATAATATTATGATGGTGAGCGGAAAATCATATTTTCTATAGGTTAAAAAATATATAAATTATCAAATGTATACGTACCTCTTTGTCAATTGATCAACAATAATTTTAGTGCTACTATGTTGCTAGTTTGTTATCATCCCTTTTTCCCTGATTATCTCTCTTTATTACTCTGATGTCTAAAAACAAATAATAAATACGGATCGCATCGCATGACACAAACAAGATAAGCTATAATCATTTTTTATTTGTTACTTGTGACCATATCAAATCATTTTGCACTCATTGCGTGTATACTATTGGAACACTGATTATTACTTTACCTATTTTTTTAGTTGAAGCTCATGTGTATTCAACCATATTTTATTTCACTATCAAAACAATACGTGACAGCTAATACAATAAAGCAGACTCTCCTTTGTACAATAACCATATCTCCCCCATCAAATTTTTCTTCTGTACACTATACTATAGTTTGGAAAGCAATCGAAATACCGATTCTTATCATATATACATCGAGGGCGATGTATTTTATACATATTGCAGATCATTGATAACGTTTTTTTTCTTAGACTTTTGTCTCGAATACCAATGCAGAAAACATTTCTTTATTATTCAATAACAATTTTCTTTGGCAGCATTGTTTTATTCTTGTTTCTTTCTTGGCGAAAAGAAAAAAAAAAGATAGTTATTACTGTATCTTTTTTGTGGTGATGCCGAATTTTTGTCTTAACATATCGTACGTATGTACATTATTTTCTGTAAACAAATTATCATCTTAATAATAATAGTCTATATAATTATGTTAAATTATTGCAAAGCAATCATTAACTATCAAAATCTATTATTACAGCTATCATGAATTGATATAATAATCAATATCTATAAAACATTATTTTTTTGTTGGTCAATAAAGGAATAAAGAAAATTAATTTTTTTTTACGTATTACGTATAGATCCGTAAAACGATGATCATGGGTTGTAGTATGATGGTAGATTAGGTTTCAATCGTTACGCTATAGGTGGTTCGCTAACAGATAGCTCTATTTTTAAAATTAAGTGTGACATACATATCAACCTGTCCAACTACAATTAAATATGTGGGCTATTATAATTTTTGCTGCATAATAGTTTACTATGATACTCGATTTGTGACCAGACTCCTCATCAAATTCAGTGTAGATAACAATAACAATAATAACATACTTCATTTTCGCTACGTATGGTATTATCAGTAATCCATTTTGATATATATATAAATGATATTCGTAAAGAGCTGAGACCACCCGGTACTTTACATTTTCAAAAATCTTTTCATCCCTATTTTTTCAAATATTATGAAGCTTTTGTTTTCTTTAGGCGAAGATAGCTTTAAACTGGATGCTCCTGATATAGGTTTTCTGGTTCATCCCTATTAAAGCTTTATTCTTTGATACTATAAGTTATATTCTATAGAATATTCCATATCTCACATTATCAACATGATTCTTATAATTCCAAATATGAACGGAGCACTGCAACCAAGCTTGTCAAAAAAATGGATTGAATCTCAGAAAGAGAAAAAGTAGTTTAGTTCCATTATTAATTATTTATTAAACACCAAGAATGATACAAGTTCAGTTTTTTTTTGTTTTCTCATTCATATACTTACACTTGTTTATTTGTTCAGTATAGTCACGTATGATGCCGAACACGTTTTTTAAGTGATGCTTACTGTTATTATCCTTCTGTTTCTTTATAAGGTATATACGAAGGATTACAAGTATACAAGAATCAAAACACGAATTCCAATTTCTGTAACCACGTGTCAAGAGATCCACAAATGTTGCTCTTCTCTCTTTTTTATTATCTTTTACATTTGATTGGTGAAGTCTATCTCAATCTTTTTAAATAACACATATGCATTTAAATATTTTAGCTGGTTGCTATATTACGCTGTGCAAAACCAACCACCACTTTCTCTATTATCATCCTTTTTTTAAAATATAAAGATTATAGTAATAAAAAGAAAATAGAACAACATGAAAAAAAGAAGACAGAAGAATAAAACAAGGAAACTTCTTTTATAAAAGTTATTAAAACACTAAATAAAATAATAATTATGAGTTTTATATAAACAGGGAAGGTAGAACTTTAATAATGCACGGTGATGAAAAAAAAAGGACGCTAATACAAGACTTTAAGCTGGAGCATTTATCCATTTTATGAAAAACAAATGATCGCCGTTTATGAAGCTCCGCAAAATCCCTTTGTACAATATTATAGATGTTGACCAGTCTCCCATCCCCCGCCAAGACACATCCACTAATATGTTCTCGCCCGCTTTTTTTTCGCTTCCTTTTTTTATTTCCTGTTCTAAATCTATCTGGAATGCTGAGTTTTTTTGAAGCTATAATTATAGACTTTCGATTTGAAACAAGCAGAAGGAACAAGAAAGGACGATGGCTATGATGTTTGCTATACTTTATGTAGATGATAAACAAAAATGAAGAGGAAAAGGAACAGTGAAATGGTCTATTCTATAAAGAACAAGGATTACACAAGCCTGTTGTTAATAAGTACTAGGTGGCGTGAACCACTTTTTGTAACGCTGGGAGGGCTATTTTTATAATTGTAGTATTTTTTTTGAGGTTCAGCCCTTCATTGATTTCCAAGTCTTTTTTTCTGGAGTACAAGTTCTCTACCCTCCCTTTTCCTTTAATCTTTCTATTTTCTCGGTTATACCGTTTTATTTTTATTTTTAGGTGAGGACTATATAAACAATGGAGCCCTCATCTTCCGGATTCAACTATGCTGACTACCCCGTCATCGTCGGCATTGACTTTGGTATATTTTCGATCTTATTGTTTTGCAATTTTTTCTTATAAACAAACAAGAAGAAAAAAAGGAAGTTGTATTTAACCTTTGATTTTTTATAATACTCCATCTAAAAAAGGTACCACCTTTTCGGGCTGTTGCTACGCATTCGCACAAAACGAAGAAGTAATCGATATCGTCAAGTGGTAACTAGCGTTTTCTTTAAAAAACTAGAGTGTTATAAAGTTTCTTTCATTGTTTAGTTAATTTCTATTTTATTTTATTTATCTTATTTAATTGTTATATATTTTAATAATCTAGGCCAAAGCAAAACAATCATGTTTACCCCAAGGTAATTTCGTTACTATATATTTATATACGATGCATATCCTAACAACAACAAAAAAACAGAGACGTTAATACATTTGTTTGGTTTTATTTTTTTTCTTAGACACCTACATTATCACTGTACAGAAAAGGATCAACACAACTCGTGGATTGGGGTCACGGTGCACGCCGCCAAGCAATGAAGCCTAATAGTGTTGACTTTCTTTTGCTGTCCAAGTTCAAACTTTACCTTGACGAACATTTGCAGCAGGAAGCATTACCTAATAACCTTCAGGTAATCGATGTTATCGCGGATTATATGGGTGCTTTCCATCAACACGTTTGTACCGAGTTATTAAAAGGTTTCGCTGGTAACTATGATCAAAGCAAATTCCGTTACGTAAGTATCTTTTTTTGACTTTTATGATAACCTTCCTTCCAGCGCATGATTAAGAAAATATACTGATGGTATCATGGCAACAACAATAACAATATGTAGTGTTTGACAGTTCCAGCCATGTGGAGTGACCATGCCAAGGCGGCTATGCGTGAAGCTGCTATTCGTGCAGGCCTTGTACAACGTGGAGACCATCCTGAACGTCTTATGCTTATTTCCGAACCAGAAGCTGCAGCACTTTACTGTGAGAAAAAGTCAGAACAATTCAATTTAGTCCACGGTCAACGCTTTATGATTTGTGATGCTGGTGGTGGTACTGTAGATTTGATTGTATTTGAGATTGATCAACAAACAGGTGGAAGGTAAGAAAGAGGAACGGAGGCTATATTTTCGATATATATTTAAAAAATATAATGTTAAATGAGCTCACATGTCCTTTTTTATTTTATTTTTGGGTTTGATTAGACGAACTTTAAAAGAAGTAACAAATGGTCATGGTGGTTCATGTGGTTCAGGCTTCTTAGATTTACGTATGCGTGAATATATTAAACATAAATTCTATCATTTTGGAAGTATTAATGATTCAGCCATGGAACATATCATGGACACCTTTGTTAATATTATCAAGGTAAATAAAAAGGGAAAAGAGGAGGAGAGAGCCAAGAAGGGAAATTACTATTATTAGTATCTTACACAGTTTTATGGTTTAGCCCGAATTTGATGGGTACGAAGATCATTTCCTGGATCTTCCTGCTTCTATGGGTTTGGGTGATCTAACTGATGAAAGTATTGGTCTTGAAAACGGTTCATTATGTCTTCCAGCAACTGAATTGAGAGAGCAAGTCTTTGAACCCGTTATTGAGCAAGTACTTCAATTAATTGAAGGTCAATTGGTACAATCACCAAACAATTTGGAAGCTATTTTCCTTGTCGGAGGTTTCGGTCAATCCAACTATCTGTTTCGCCGAGTTGAAGAAGTATTTGCAAATCGTGTTGGTATGATTGGTGTTCCTCCAAGAGGTGAATTGGCCGTTGTTCGTGGTGCAGTTTACTTTGGTTTGAATCCTCAAATTGTTACTGAACGTGTATCTCGTCGTACTTATGGTGTCGAAACACGTATGTTGTTTAACAAGGAACTTGATCCTCCAGAATATTCAGTAGTGGGTGTGGATCAAAAAACGTATTGTCGTCAACGTTTCAGTGTTTACGTACAAAAGGGACAAAGTGTGCGAGTGGATGAATGTGTATCCAAAAACTTTGTCATTAGTTACCCTAACGATACAGACTCCGGTGAGTTTTTCTTCTGATTTTTGTCTTTAGTTCTCTTTTGTTAAAAAACGAGTTAGTAAGAGGGAATGGACTTGTTATGAACAATTTTTTAATTAATCAATGTATTACTATTTGATATTAATTTATTTTATTTGTTAAATTTTGTCTAGATCTATTTGCATTTGACGGTGAAGGACCTCCTCCACGCCTAACTACACACCAGCTTATTAAAAAAGTTGGTCACTTCCCGATTCGTATGCCTACATTGGATGGTGTTCGGCCGGGCGATAAGGTCAACATGACTATTCGGATGTATTTTGGTTTGACAGAAATCAAAATTGAATGTGTTATTCGTGATAAAACGTTCGTCTTTACATCATCTTTCGATGCATCAGATTCATATGGGGCAACACCAGAGAACCAATTAGAATATCCTGGTGGTTCACAAATGATCCCCCCACCTACCGCGGGCTTGGCACCTCCTAATCCTTACGGACTCAGCGACCTCAATGGTAGTCAAGTGTCACTTGGCCATCAACAGCAGCAAGCATATACGTATGGAACACCCACAATGGCTGCACAACAGGCTGGATACTCTCAGGCTGGTGGATATCCTCCCACATCGTCTGTTTATGGCGGCGGGTATCCGCCAGTGCAAGGCGATTATTACCAACAACAACAGCAGCAGCAACAGCAACAGCCATATGCTCAACAAGGTTATCCTCCATCACAATCGTATTATTCTGGTTATCCTCCATCTTCACAAGGTTATCCTCCGCAATCAGGATCTTCTTATTACGGACAGCATTAAACGAAAAAAAAACAGAATATACTTAAAAAAAAAGAAAAAAAGTGATCGAAGATTGTTATTATGAGAAATTAGTGAATTATTATTATATTATTATCATTGTCATTCACACTCGTCTTTCCGTCTTCATTTATATAACACTTACCCATTCCTGATTTTTTCTTATTAGCAACTTTTCTCATTTTTTTTTCTTTTTTGCTCAACACTTTTTACATATTCAAGCACACAACATATTCACACTTTACTCTCCTAACCCTCCCCCTTTTTTTTTACCTTTTTTTTTTACCTTTTATTTCACTCTACGCCCATAACAATCAACTTTTTTTCTTTCTTTTTCTTCCTTTGTAGTTTATTTTTCTGATCATTTCATAATAAACAATTGTTTTTTTTTTATTATATTAAATTACTTAATATATGCAATTTACTTACCTAATTAGTTAACGTAACCCTGCATAAAAAAACTGTCCCTCCCTCTCAATTGAATACTTCTCTTTCTTTTTTCTTTTTTCTTTTCATATATATATATATATATATATATATATATATATTTGTTTATAGTTTCTTCTATATGGTACAAGAATTGGTTGATAGCAAAGCGGTAGTTTGGTCTCCAGCATCTGAATCGTCTACTATCTCTAATGACAATGGCATTGATCATTCCATTAATAAGCAACATCATGGTAAACATAATGGCAACCGAGTCAAATCTAAGCGTTGTATTGGTGAATATAGTTTCACTTCAACTTTAGGATCAGGTGGAATGGGTAAAGTCAAGTTGGCTGTACATCAAAATGATTCGCATAAAAAGGTAATTATTTATTCACTATTCTTGTACGACCTAAATTTCACTTTTATTTACACATTTTATATCTAATGGCTTTATATGCCTTTAGTTAGCTGTCAAAATTATTCGTCGTCATGGATCAAAAGATGATGAACATCGTGAAGAACGTATCTTACGAGAAGCCAACATACTATCATTATTACATCATCCATATATTGTTAATTTAAACACACCCATTGTATTGGATGATTATTATTATTATTTGATGATGGAATACGTGAGTGGTGGCCAATTATTAGACTATATTATTTCCCATGGTAAACTGAAAGAGAAACATGCAAGACGATTCGCAAGACAAATTATAAGTGCATTAGGTAAATAAAGAAAGTGATCTTTTTGTTTTTTTTTTTTTTTTTTTTTTTTTTTGCTCTCGTTCCGTTCACTTATTCATGCAAAAAAAAATAGATTATTGTCATCGTAATTCAATTGTTCATCGAGGTAATAAACAGACAAACAAATAAACAAAGAATAAAAAAAAAGGAGTAAAAAGTCGGCATTTTGTTAGATTTGTTCTGATATAACTAAAATCATAGACTTAAAAATCGAAAATATTTTAATTTCACGTACCGGTCATGTCAAAATTATTGATTTTGGACTCTCCAACTTGTTCTCGACTAGTTCACTCCTTTCAACATTTTGTGGTTCTCTTTACTTTGCCGCCCCTGAACTTCTAAATGGAAAAGCTTACAGTGGACCTGCAGCGGATGTTTGGAGTTTTGGGATTGTTTTATATGTTCTCGTTTGTGGGAAAGTTCCTTTTGATGATCAAAGTACTCAAACTTTACATGAAAAAATAAAACGTGGAGCTGTAGAATATCCGTCACATTTGACGCTAGGTTTGTAATATTTTTTTATTCAAAATTTTACTATCTATATATAAATATTATCTTACATTAATATTTCTTTACAGAATGTAAAAATTTACTTGGCAAAGTTTTGGCTACAAATCCTTCTCATCGCGCCAGAGTATCAGAAATTATGGTTCATTCATGGATGATACGGGGTTATGATGGGCCAGTTGATAACCATTTACCATCAAGTAGACAGCCTTTAACTTTACCTCTTGATATGTCTGTTATACGTCGTATGACAGTATTTACTAAATTCGGTACAGAACAAGAAATCAAAGAGCAGTTGGAACAGATCATTTTATCCAAACAGTTTCAAGAAGCCACAAAATTACGCAACCAACGTTCTGCATCATCTGCATCACATAGTCGGAATGGCAGCACCAGTAGCGCCAGTAGTTCAGGTTTTTTTTCAATGTTAAGTAATGGTGGTAGTAATAATAATGATAATAGCAACAATGTTTCATCTCATCCTATACCAAAAGATGATCCACAATCCATTCCAGATGCCTATCATCCATTGGTCTCAATATATCATCTTGTTCAGGAACGTATGGAACGTGAAGAAGTAGTGGATAATAGCCATTATGTTACAGAAAACACAAATAGTGATAATAATACAAACAGGAGTAATACTGCACAAACAAAACGGTCCTCACAATACCAATGCGAGCCATCGTCTGCCGATGCAACACATGTGACTAAATTATCAACAGCAATGTCATCATCTCAACAACCGAGACCTCGTAGGTTTCATCATCAAAAAAGTGCTAGTTTGGCAAGCGCAACACTTCTACCTCCAACCCCACCACCTTCAACTCTTAAATCCCCAAATAATAATAAACGTAATGGACGAGGGCATCAAAAGGCAAAATCACATGCACCTATTATTACACTTGAAGATACGCAGCCCAAACCATCCTCTTCAACAGAAATCCATCAGCATGCTCTTTCTCGAAAACTTAGTACCTTGTTTTCTCGTAATAACAATAATAATAATAATCTTGTCAACCACAATAACACTAATAGCAACAGTGGCGTCGGAAATAATAATACCACTGCCGTCGAAACGCGTGCAGATGAATATGTACGTCCTGTATACCTGAAAGGTCTATTCTCAATGACTACCACATCCACAAAATCACCAGCTACGATCCGTAAAGATCTTATCCAAGTCCTCGATAACATGAGCATGGAATGGTGTGAAACTCGAGGGCAATTTGAATGCAAGCAACATCAATCAGTTTGCTTTGAGATATACATTGTTAAAGTCCCTTGGCTTCTGGGTATGCATGGTTTGCAATTTAGGCGGATTAGTGGTAATTCGTGGGAATATAAAAACATTTGTAGTAGCATCTTGACTGAGTTGAAGTTATAATAATAATTATTATGATCACATTATTCTTTTTATATTATTACTATTATATATATATACAATATTACAAATTATTATTATTATTGATAATAAAAAAGGAAAATACAATTTTGTTTTTGGTTATTGTTAATTTTGTTCGGAAGAAGCGGATGAGGATGATAGTTTTCGACGTTTGGTCATGTATTGATCTACAATGGTATTTTGTATATTGTCTTGAAGTGATTTAACCTTTTTATGATGTTGGTAAAGTCTTGATAATTCGTCTTCCAAGGCAGAAACCTTGTTTTGCAATGCACTATTTGATCCAGGTTCCTATAATTCTTTTGTTAGAATACTTACCGAAAAATAATAATCGCATATTATTATTGTGGTTATAGTAATTTTTTCTTATTCCTTACGTTTAATTGTTTTACAGAACTTCGAATTGAATGAATGGATTCTGAATTTGGTGCAATAGATGAAGTACATACTCCTGGTTCTAATAATTGTTGATGACGTTGTAAATCCTATAATAAAAAAAGTTAGTGATTTTTTTTTTGGTGCGAAATAAATAATAATGCTATAATGCCTACCGATTGGGTATCCATCATTAACTGGAATGATTCTGCTCGTTGCTCTTCCTCCTCAGTTGCCAATGTTCGTTTAAAGGTTTTCCATGGCATAGGTACTGATGTGCTAATGTTACTACCAGTAACAAGTTCAGAGGGTCGTAATATACAGCTGACGTGTGTAATAGATCCTTTATGTGATTCAAATTTGCGCAAAGGTTGTCTGCTAGTAACATCCCATACTATACAGTTTCCATCTTCGGATGCAGATATCAATAAACTTCCATCGAATGATAATGCTAATGAAGTCACGGCTCCACTATATAATAAGCATATATACAATTAATTCTATTTTCTTTTTTCTTCCCCACCATTCTCAGTAGTAGTGCCACCAAAATTTACCTGTGATCTGCGAATACAGGGCCCTCATTTTGACTGCTGGATGTGGAACCGCTGCTAGGTGCTTCTACTGCTCTAATTCCGGTGGATTCAACCTTAGCCATACCACCAGTGCTTTCAGAAATATCTGCATTATATGTCTTATCATGCCTTCGACGATACAATTCAACTGGATAAATCTTGTTTTCACAAGCTGCAAAAAGCTTTGTTTCTGATGGGTCTGCAATTACCGAAGACACTGGTTTCGGAAACAAAAATGTTGTCAAAAGCTCTCCAGTTGCAAGATCCCATGCCTTAACTGTATTATCCATGCTGGATGTATATACGCGTGCTGTTGCCATAGTACCCGAGCCAATGTACATATCTGTCACTGGTAATGTATGATCTGACCAAGAAAACAAAGGTGCCGGTCGTGAACTGCTACTTGTACCATCATCATCTTGATTACCACCAACGTGTTCTAATAATCTACCTACAAGCCAAACATGAACTGTGGCGTCTTCACTTGCTGTTAAAAGTGTCGCATCATCACCACTGAACACAAGTTTTGTAATGCGACGGAAATGAGCTTCATATACTTTTAAAAGTAAACCCGTCGAGACTTGCCATAAAAATACACGACCAGAAGCAGTACCACCAGCAACTAAATCTCCACGATGGGAAGCAGCTACGCTAACTAATTTTTCAGGCATGGGCATTTTATGTAATACTTGATCGCGTTGCCATTGATATACATTAAGAACGGCTCGATCGGTTTGTGCTGTCAAGATCGCGCCAGTTTGTAGTCCGGAGTTGGGTTTTGGAACTGTTGTAAAACATGCTTTGTTGCTAGTTGATTGTTTGAATGAAAACAAAGTTGATCCCGAACGAATATCCCAAACGTAAATGGTTGAATCGGTGTTGGAGGATGAAATGGCGACTTCGCTAAACATTTTCTTCTTCAAATAAAAAAAAGAAAGGGTTTGAAATCAAGAAAAATGAATTATATAGAGCAGAAAGCACAGCTTTTTCTCTTGCTTTAAAAAACAAGCCACTTGAATTTTCTCGGTTGTCAAAAAAGGAAAACTTATGCAATTTTCATCATTGATTGCTTTACTTCATAATAATATTCCTTATAGTAGAGTGGAAATATATTTTATACCATCAAGCTGTGAATCATCCTGAAAAAAAATGGTGTCGTAACTTTTTTTTTGTTCAATTTATAGTATGATGATTACCCTAGTAAAGGGCTGTTTTTATGCATATGATAATCATCAAAAATGCACGTTATAAAATCAGTATTTTATTATAAAGCTATTTAGCCATTTATTCAGCGAACTGGAGAATTGGAATTTATTAATAAAATGAAAATAGGTACAGTTTTTTTTACCTATAAACGCTTTGAATTCGGGAGCAAAAAATAATAATACTAACCTGGATTACATATACGTACATCAGAAAAGATAAAGACTCCCACAAATGCTATATAGGCTTCAACACAACATCGATATTGGAATTCTTTCTAGATGAAACAGGTTATTAATTATACTAATACGAACTTTCTTTCAACGCTAATATATATCTATATAATACATCTATTTATTATCTAACAAAAAGTACTTTATACCACTATAAATATATTGATATCATATATGTTAAATTCAATCAATTATGCTGTATCTCTTCCCTTCTAACTTTTTTTTTTCTGTGCTGAATATGTTATATTTTCTTCTTGCGTATAGGCAGCTCAGTGTTAATGTGCCACATTACTAGTGTATATAGGGATTATTGAATGTTCAGTAATTTTTACATTATCTGTATAACATATAAAATTCTTTTTAGACTTAAAAAAATATGTAGTACGTATGGAATTGATTGCTTGTAGAAGTTGTTATGTCGACTTTTACAGGGATTCCTTTGCGTGAACAAAAAAATACTTAATTCACATGTCAAAGGTTACACGCATATTGTTCTTGTGATCCAGTTATTAAATAAAATCTGCGAGTCCCTTTTCGAAACAAACGAGTTGCCAGAAAAAGACAAGATAGTTGAGCAAAGGGGTGAGGGATTACAAGCATTAATGTTTTGTGTACTTTTTTTTGTCGATATTCTTTATTATTATAGTGTTGTTTTCGTTATTATTATTTATGATTATTATGTAATAGTTATGGTATAATATATTTGAGAATAAATTAGAATTAAAAGTAAAACCATTATAATTATTGAACAAGAGTACCAGCAAGTAAAAGTTGACCACCGTAATATAAAGGCAATCCAATCCATGAATTCCAAATGGATTTGGTAACAAATTCTTCACGAGCGACAAATAAGTCAGACAAATAAAACATGAGGGCACCAATATACTGGTGACGCGGTACTGGGGTATGAGGAAGACTTGCAGTAGCAGTAACCACCATACCAGTAATCACTAACATGTAACCGAGCACAGCCTTACGCATAACAGGGTCTCTGACTTTAGGTAACAACCATCGAGCAACTACTGCACCAATGACGCCGGTACCTGCCAAACCTGCTAATCCATACGAGGCGTCCATACCATACACCGTGAAAGCATAGGCTAATGACAAGTGACCAACAAGAAAACTACCCAGGCCAGGTAAAAATCCAGATTTAGGGATTAAACATACATCTCCAACTGCTCCAAGACCCAATCCAAGTAAAATATATTTTGAGAATGCCGGAGAAGCCGTATCTTGGTGATTTGCAGCTGCTGACAAAAGAAAACCAAGGGAAGCCAATGGCTTAAAAATCCAACGACCTTTACGGGATTTACGATATTCGGCTGCAAGTAATAATGGCAATGCTATTGCTGTCAATTTGACACCATTGTTGAATACAAATACTTCATTAACCATATTTTGAAATAATAAACAATGGTGAGGACAAGCTAAGACGAAGAAGAGAAAGAAAAAAAAATAAAAAGTTCCTTTTTAATTTTTTTTCACACAATAGAAGGAGTCAAAGGGACTTTTAAAAGCAATGTTACACAAATGTAAGCACATATTTACCTAAAATGTATTGCCGAGTAAAAAACTCGGGTTTTTAATAAAAAGTAATATACATTGGGTTCTATAAGCTTCACCTTTTTCATGGGAAAGAAGTAAAATGTTTTCAATCTCAAGAGTGAAACAATAGATTTATATAATATAATATTGTTATTTATCTCATGTAGATAAATTTGGCTAATCATCTATTACTAAAGGCAAAAAAAAAAAAAGGTTCTTATCCTATTATTTATCCCTAAAAACCATAGCAATGATAATAATAATTGTCAAAATGGAACAGATGGTTTTTGTTATTAAATAACAATAATAGGTAGTTGGTAATGGTAGAAAAAGAGTGTAATATAACATGTGTATGTGTAGAGGTGTTCAAGCGAATGGTTATCGGTTGCAGTATTAAATCACAAATTGAGTGGATTTTTCTTTTTCTAAAAGTGTAAAAGATAAAAATGGTAATAAATATAAACATGATCTACACACAACTGATTTAGCATGGCTCTTTTTTTTTTTTTGTTTCTCAGCTGAGAAAAAACGGGACACCTCATTTTGGTGTACAAAAAAATGCGGGTTATGGTGATATGTGTTATATGATTCAGAGTTATCCACATCTGAACAACACCCCCCCCGCAAAAGAAAAAAAAACTCCTCTCCCTACTCTCTTCTAAACAACTTAATTTTTTCTGCATAAAATTAAATAAGAAAGGTATTATATGTGTGAGTCATTTAGATACTTCAACTGCAAAGGTTATATTTCTTGAAATGCAAGTTGATAAGAATTTGTTTCTAAGGTAGCAATAATTTGTTGCCACAGCATCATTGATGTTATTTTGGGGGTGAGAGAAAGAAAAAAAAAACCAATCACCAGATAAGTTCCTGATAATAAAGATTGTGTTTTTCGTGTAAAAAAATAATGTATTATAATAATTGATAATAATAATAATATGAACATATTAAGTATCTGGTTGAATGGTGAATAATCGAATGAACAAAGGAAAAGTAAATAAATATGAAAGTAGCACAAGTTTGATGAAGTGAAAAATAATAATAAAAGAGAGCAGTATATGGATCAAATAAAGAAAAAAAAAGCACTATACACAGAAAAAAGCATATTTTCTGAGGAGAGGGAGGTTCATTCTCTGAAGTCACAAAAATACTAAAAGGATCAAGAGGAGACGCCTATCTCTTTTTTTCCCACCTCTTGCTTCCAACTTTCTTTTTTTTTTTTTTTTTTGACGAGCTTTTTTTTTTCATCTGTAACTTTTCGGTCATACATTCCAGATTTATAATGTCCAAAGCATCGTCTTTTGTTCGTGAATATAAACTCGTCATGGTTGGCGGAGGAGGTATATCTTTTTGTTCTTTATGTTTGAAATTCCTTGTTCCGGAAAGGACTTTTAACCCCCATATAATGCTTATTTAGGTGTGGGCAAGTCCGCCTTGACGATCCAGTTTATTCAGTCGCAATTTGTAGATGAATATGACCCAACTATTGAAGGTATTATCTTTTGTTGGGTATATATTTAACATGGAAAAAAGAGGATATTCATGTTATGATGATAAAGATGATAGACAACTGATCGCATACATTTAAAAATTAGACTCATACCGTAAGCAATGCGTGATTGACTCTGAAACGGCTTTATTGGATGTCTTGGATACAGCAGGACAAGAAGAATATAGGTGGGTATTGTTTTTACGATTACGTGCGTGTATTTGTGGTTCTTTATGTTTCTGAGGATATAAGCGGGAAGAATGAATAAAAGTATAACAACGTTACAGTAGAAGACTAAATACAATATAAAAAACAGTGCTATGCGTGAACAATATATGCGTAACGGTGAAGGTTTCTTGCTCGTGTATTCGATTACCTCAAGAATGTCATTCGAGGAAATTGCAACCTTCTATCAACAGATTTGCCGTGTAAAGGATCGTGATTTTTTTCCCATGGTGTTGGTAGGTAACAAAAGTGATTTGGAAGCAGATCGTCAAGTATCAAGTCAAGAAGGACGTGATCTTGCAAGACAATTCGGCTGTCAGTTCTTGGAAACCTCTGCAAAGAACCGTATACACGTCGATGACGCTTTCTATCAAGTAGTACGAGATATTCGTCGGTTCAATAAAGAACAAGAGATGCGTGGTAATGGCCATGATCAATTTGGCATGCAAGATGCACCCGATGTCGCGTCTGACAAGTGTTGTGTCATGATGTAGGAAAAAAATCTCAAATTACCTTTACTATTACTATTATATAACTTACAAACTTACACAAGTGTATTATAAGTTTTATCTCTTTCTTACTCTTTAAATTACTTTACTTTTATTCTAACTTCTTTATTCACACACGATTACTCCCCTTTTTTTTTTTATTCATGCTCGTGCTTTCTTCCCTTCTCTTTTCTTCTTCTTGTTCCTCTAAACTCTTCTTTCTATCTGTCGTACGTCCAACGTCATGTATATGGTTACCCCCATTCTCCTCTTCCTCCTTCTCTTCTTAAATTTTCGGTCTTTTTTTTTTTTTCTTGTACCCGCAAAAACCATTTTGTCTCTCTGTCTCTCTCTCTCTCTCTTTCCCCTCCATTACTACTTATTCTCCTTTTATTTTCCCCTTCATCCTCATTTACGCTTTTCTTTATTTTTTCCTTTTACTCTGCTTTATTTTAAAGTTATCTCGATGATACTTTCTTATTCCTTTTTTATTTATCTCGTAGATGTGTATCAACAGTTCAATATAATATTTATTATGCTTTTTTAAACTTAGTTAGATTGTGTCACTGTAAAATAGTCCAATCGTTGGAAGTATTATGATAAGCCTCTTTTTTTTCACTTTATAAAAGAAAGAGACAAGTAAAAAGGATATATTAAAGCGGGTTACAAAACGGCTAAGAAAAAAAGAAGAGTGTAACAATCAATGAGTGAGAAAGAGAAATAATAAAAGGAAGAGGGGTAAAAAAAATAAAAAGGGAAGGGGGGATAAGATGTTGTTGGTGAGATAGATAGATATATAGAGGTTATATGATATGGAATTGATAAGTAGGGGAAAAAAAGAAAGAAGAATTAACAAAAGGAGTTATCAGCAATTATCATCTTTTACAGAACAAGACACTTGAGCTTTTTCTTGCTCTTATCTTTGCTGGGTATTTGCTTATTGATTTGCCGAACTACATCATAAAATACTTCATCCACATTAATTTTGTATCTTGCTGATGTTTCATAAAAAGGTTTTCCTCCCCATTGTTGCGACAACATCATTCCTTGTTCACGCGATACCATACGTTCCTCTTCCAAATCACATTTATTTCCTACCAACACTATCGGTACCTAGTAGTTATAATTATTATAATTCCTGTATTAATAAAATATTAAAATAAAAGGGATCACGTTTTCCTTCATTATTCTTACATTTTCCGAGTCTTTGACACGCAATATTTGCTCTCGTAACTCATGAAGATCATTCAATGTAACCATACTAGTAATCGAAAATACAAGCAAAAACCCTTGACCATTCTTCATATACAAATCACGCATTGCTGTAAATTGCTCGGTACCTGCTGTATCCAAAATTTCAAGCATACATTGTTGACCATCTACTTCCACTTGTTTTCGATAAGAGTCTTCAATAGTTGGATCATACTTCTCAACAAAAATCGATTGAACAAATTGAACAGTCTATTATATACATATGTCACTTGTCAGTTCATAAACTAATAAAAATAACTTTCTTGTTCGGTTTGTTCATTTGTCTCCATTATCATCGCTTCCTCCTTTTTTTTTACAATGCAATGGAAATATAACACAATAAAATAAAGTAACATAAAAATAGTAGAAAGAAAAAAAAAGTAACTTACTAGTGCCGATTTGCCTACGCCTCCAGATCCTAATACAACAAGCTTATATTCTCTCATGGGTAGTTATTTTTTACGTGATGATGGGTACTAGATTGTTAAATCTCGAAAGAGAAATTAAATGATTCACGGGTAAATAACTGATTTTGTTCGAGAATGTAAAAAAATAGGTACCAAAAAGAAGGGGAAAGGGAAAGTAGAAGTTCTTCACTCAAATATCAGCTTCGGGGAGGAGTTTTTAAATTAGTTTTTTTTTTGTCTTTCTCCTCTCGCATATTCTGATTCGCTTATTCTGCTTTATACGCGTTTTTTTTTCTTTTGTCTGTTGAAAAGGGTTATGCACATGTGCCTCTATCAAACATTTATGTTGTTCGCTTTTTACATCACATATAGAGCTTGACTCTAGCAACAGTATCATGATTAATACTATATTTTTTTTTTATAATATCAACATCATCTATTAACCTTTAACTATGCTTACTGTACACCTCCTACTGTCCTAAAGCATTAATAATAGAAAAATGAGTTGCATATTGAGTTACCATGAAAACCTGACAAGTGAGTTATTTGAAAGAATTATTAATTTATCCCACCATAACGACAGAATTTTTTAGTGGTTGTCATTAGCATATCAGTTTTTGTTTGTTAAAATTATATCATCTTTTGTAGTAAGTGCTGTTACTATAAAGTAAATGAAGATCAAAGATTCCCAGGTATCGGATAGCAAACAATATACCTAATCAAGAAAAATTACACTGTTTATATATAAACTCATAAAAGTAATGTAAAGGTACACCAACACCTAGATTATACAACACCCATATGACAAGTGCTATGAAGTTACCGTTGGCATTAATAGTATAGTTATTTACAATACGATTGTTGACTAATATTTGATATGCCGTCACTTTTGTTTACATTATCTTTTTAACATTTCACATATAAAAAATTGTGCGCTATTGTATTATTAAAAAATCACGACAACTTTTTTTTTGGTGCTTCGCAGTTCTTGATTTGTACACATGCATCAAGTATTAAAAAAATATTATTACTTTTTACTATAATACCAACGTGATGATAACTTATTTTTTTCTTTAAATTCAGTATCATATTTTACTAATGGGAGAAGAGTAAAGTGGAAAGTGTTAAATAATTTTTTTTAATTCAGTCACGATAGTATTTCAAAACTTGGGCATATTTTAAAAATGAGTAGATGCCATCAATTACAAAAGAATGTTGGGATAGGTTGATTTATACGGCCTTTATTCTTCCTGGTCGGGAAAAAAGACTATTGCCACGTGTTTTGATACAAAAACAGGATTATCAATGATGAAGAAAGTTGATGAAGAAAGTCAGACATCATTTAACAATAAATTAAAACTAAAAAGAGCGATAAGATGTATTTCTACTATTAAGAGACGAATGGCTTTTAAGAATTTGACGTTTTTGGTAATCAAGAATAAAATTTGCTCTTTACTGATTATCATTAAATCTCTTCAACAGCCATATTACCTTTGAATCTATTAACTGTCATCTTACTTGATAATAAGCTCTCGCTAAATATATTCAATGTTTAAATTTCATTTCTCCCAGAGGAACCAATATACTGATGATATATCCTTTCCCATTATTCTCGATAAATATTTTCTCGGGGACTCCAACTGTGCATGCCTCCAACTGTTAAATAGCTAAATCAATTCGAAGATCGCATCTGCTTTTGTGGATCAAATTCCCTTTTGAATAGAACGAACGTAATGTACCCCGTAGACTCCATAATAACGTATGTCTAAATTTTCTAGTAAGCGTTTGTGTTAGTATGGATGTGTTTGTGAGAATATGGTGTTTTAAGCTGCTTTTTCTCTTATTTTAACCGTATTTTTGTATAGAAAACAATCTTTGTTGAGGAACCTGAGCAATTTTTGCAATCTATATCCCAACGACGCGGTACGTGTCCTCGCTACATTGTGATTGGCCTTATAATTCACACAATCAAAATGAACGTCAAACCACGGGTATATCTTGTAGTGTTTAGTTTGCTCAGGTCTAATAACAGACGTAAACGATCTCGGATGATACTGATCTAGTCCTTATGGTTCAAATAATGAACGGTGGGCCTCTTTGGCATGACCCTGTGTTAGCCGATCATAAAGTAGAAAATAGTTTTTAACCACTTCCTGTTTGAAGGTACTAGACATGATTGTTCGTCGTTGATTGAATAAATGATGAGGAACGTCCAATGAACATTTGGGAAGCACGGGATATATGTGTTGAACACACTATTTTTAAATTCACTTACGAATAAGATTACAAGTCAGAGAAGATTCAGTTTTGGCTATGAGGGTAGCAGGTAAAACACGATTATATATATATTATTTCTAATACGTACCTTTCAACATAATTATAGTGAAATAAAAAAAACATTGTATTTTTCGAGGACTACGTAACAATTAAATTTATATATACTTGTATTTCCACAAGCAAATACTATATAATTGTTGTATAATACGTATTGCTTAATTTTTTTAAGATATGTTGTTTCTACATAGATAGATACGTACGTATTACTGTTTCATAAGAAAACTATACACAATTCACTTTATTTTATTATTGCTTTTTCCGGCCTCTACATAAAAAAACTGATTGTTGTTTCTACATTAATTACTTTATTAATATATATAGTATATCTTACCGTAAATAGCCATTAGTCTATATATATATATAAATTCACTACTGTAATATTCTTATTCAATGCAAAAATTATCATGTATTATGTGCTTATACAGTGGAACAAATAAACTGAGGTCGTTTTGTTATTGTTCCAATGTCTGGTATAATACATACGTAAGATGCCAACAACGTGGTACGACTATTTCATTATACAGTGATACGACTATGTATGGCTACATACAAGTAATGAAAAAATGCTTCACGGGAAAAAAAAAAGTGCTTCGCACCCAACGTAATCGCGCCATCATATCGATGTGAAAGCTTAGAATATTACCATTTTGATTATCATATGATTTCAATAAAAAATCATCACTTTTTTTTTGAAAAAAAAAAAGAAAGACAAAATCCAGCTCAATAAAAATTACAAAGGAGGTCTGATGACATAATCATGAATCATACAGCATGTAAATCAATAAAAATAAAAAATAGGATACTGTAATTAAAAAAAAAATTAGAATATTAACATGTTATTATTGTGGTTATTATTATGATATTTAACAAGAAGATGTGAAGTGTGAATGCAAAACAAAAAAAAAAAAATGATACAATGATGAATGAAGTTATGAAGAAGAAAAAAAGGAAAAATGCATTAATGTGAGTGAGGGTGCGTGGAATGTGTATTTTTTTTTAAAAAAAAAACTCAGTTTGAGTAGCTCCAGTACTTTGCCATGGGTGAAGCAGGTATCTCATCCAAAAGCAATAACTTATTGGAGTAATAAAATCGAGGATCAGCTTGATTTCTACTATAGTATGAACGCCGACCGTGGTGTACGAGTGTCCAGTTTTGAATTTGTTTAGGGTATCGACTATCTGAACTAACTTCAATCACTTGAAGAGCCTCATGGATACCAGATTGGTTTTCATTCGTATGAGTATTCATGAGAATACAAGCAAGGTGTTTGAGATCCAAGATAAACCAAGTGCGAGCTAAGTTAAGATATTTTAGTTGTGGCATACGACCTAACAACTTAAGCAAACCATCAACGGTAATTCCCTTGGTAGATGCAAGCGAGAAGTATTCCAAACGTTGAGCATTGGCTTTACCGAAGTTATTGAGTACTTCATCATCCATGTTTCCATGACCACCCAAGTTGAGTGTTCGCAATTGTGGCATATCCATAGAGACTAATTGAGATAAACAATCAACACAAAAGTTCGAGCCGCTTGACCCATTGAAGCTCATGTTCAAATTAAGCTCGATCAAATCCTTGGCTTGCTCAAGGAAAGGTAAAAAGACAGAGCAGCAGGTGATACCATGGCATCCTTGCAAATTAAGATGAGTAAGAGATGTTGGATCAAGATGATAAAACAATTCACTTGTGATCTTGGTATTAGCCAAATCGAGTCGGGTCAATTTGTTCTTGGAAAGTTGACCAAAGAATGGAATAAAGAATGTCGTTTGAGATAATGCCATGCACATATAAAATGAAAGACGACTCAAACGAGGCGGCATCACTGTGTTTACTGGTAGTTGTGATTCCAACATCGACAAGTTATTATCGTCATCCCCGTCCACATTTATAACAAAAGGATATATATCCTCTTCCGCCTTATCCTGCTGTTCTTGTAACTCGACGGATTTTTGCTTGTTTCCTTCTCCACTAAAAACATGTGCCATTGCATCCGTAAATTTACGGTCGCAAAATCCAGTAAAATCCAACACTTCCAGCTTGGGGTGACCGTTAAAAATTGCTCGAATGACAATGGGTTCAACAAAGGCTTGCATCATTTCTTCTCCAACATACAATTGAGTGAGATTGGCACAATCTATAAGTAATTGAGCCAACGAATGAGGTTCAACAATAGCTTTCGCTTTGGCTTCTGTCCATCCAGAACCGCGTGCAGAGTAGCTTGAAAGATCCAGACGACGTACATACTTTAACCAGCCTCTCTTTCGGAATAAATCACGATGGCCCATGAGAGTTGCATACTGTTGAGGTGTCTTGATAGCAACGGTATTAAAAAGAACTCGAATGGAAGCTGCATGGTTCTGACGATTCACGCGGGAGAGCTGGGATATATCTTTGGAGGATTGGCAGTTTTCGGCGATAAGTTCAAGTAATTCAAAAGACAGATGACGCATAGATTTATTAAATTCAAATAAAGAGGTTTTATATAAGCGTAGATATGATTTTACAAAAAATGTGAGGTGAATGCAGTATAAAAGATATATATAAAATTGTGTTTTAGGCTGTAGATATAATAAAAATGATAAAGAAAAAAAAAAGAAAAAAAAATTAGCGGATTAGAAAAAAAAAGTTCCTTTATATAAACTGGGGAAAAAAAAAGAGGGCCAAAGGAGTTCAAGAAAAAAGGAAGGGGCCATGTTGCACGCGAAAATTCATGTCCGCGGGAGTGATTTACTTTCTCACGATAACCATAACATGATTGGTAGATATTGACCCCCAAGATCGATCTTGTTTCTTATTGGCCCTCTAAATCTAATCACCAGATCGTGATAGCCTTACCAGTTTGTAAAGATTTTTATTTTTTTATTTTTGTTTGTGCAAAACATACCATGAGGGTGGCGTGATAAGGTTACCTACATTGAATATTTGTATAGTAGTAACTATAATCTATTTCTTCTTATTTACAAAAAAAAATTTTTAGTACCATTTGTTTAAACCTAAGTCCTTTTTATTTAGCAAGGGAAAAAATTTAAAGAGAAATTAGTCGGATAAACCCATTCCAAATTATAAGAGATATACAAAAGAACTTTTTTAACCCCTATTGTTTGTTTTCCTTTTTTTATTATTCATCTTCTTCGTTGGGGGTTATTATCCAGTTGAAAGGATTTTAACTTCGGTAATTAAAAGTGAAGAAAGGTAGGGAATAAAAGGGTTAAAGAAGAAAAAAGTGTAACTAAAAAAATGTCATTCGGAGTTACCCAGCATCGTCGCCAATGCGTTTTTCCCTCTTTATTCTCCAACAATTTCCTTTGTTGGGAATGTTTCCATCACTTTCACAATCTGTTCCAGTGTTCACCTCCCCCCCCCCATTTTTAATAGATTTGTCATTCTTTCTTTGTTTTTCGTTATAATCATCATCAGTTTATTTTTTTCTTTGTTTTCTTGATTTACCTTGTTGATCATGAATAATTAACAATCTCTCTCTTTTTTTTTTCTTTTTTTTTGGTTTTGACCTTGAAGATTTACTTTTCTTCACTCTAACCGTCGGAAACTAAATGAGCTCATAATAAAAAGTAAATTTTACTTGGGGGTGGTTTGTTGTTGGTGTTTTTTCGTGACGAAAAAGATGGATTATGACATATCTGATTATTTTCTTCTCATTATATAAAAAGAAAAATGGATTGTTGTTTTTATGTACTTGTATCACAGTTCCACAAAGTGAAACCTTAAAAGTTAACAGCCTATAAAAGAACATATATTTTTATTTCAAACACGATCAAAAATGTTTATTAGTATGGTATACATATAAAAGAAATAAAGAATGACTTATTAAGTCCAAGGGAACCTATTCTTCACTCCCCCCCCATTTTTTTCCCAGGTGATCTTAATGAGTTAATAAGTAGTAGTAGTAGTAGTATTTCTCGTTTTTGTACATAAAAAGCATGCGTAAACACATAAACACACCATTCATGGTATCACAAAAAAAAGCATTTTAAACAAGCCATCCAGTTGTATATAGTTTTCAAAAAATACAATAATAATCATAATCAAAAAAAAAAAAGAAAGATTACTATACAAAACATTAGTTTATGTTAATAAATATGTCATTGAAAATATTGATGAATCGACATCAGATAAGATAACCTTTATATACAATGCGATTCTTTTTTTTTTCAAAAGAAATGGGATAAAATTGATTCTTACTATTGATTTATTCCATATTTGTAAAGGATAGATCTTTAGAACCAATTAAAATTGAGATCCTTTGATAAAATTTGTATTCTATCCCCCTTACTCTGTAGGACAACTTTTTTTTTTCGAGGAACGACAAACCTGTTTTTAAGTATGCATGATGATGAAATCCTCCAAAAAAAATAAATAAATACTTTGAAGAGATACTTCCTTTTATTATATTTTTCACATAAAAATATAGTTCTTGTTTGGACTGTTGTGTTTGCTAATATATAAAAGAGAATCGGTAAAAAAAAATTTTTAGCTTTTATTTTTAACTTCGCTACAAGTATAAGAGCCACCCGTGGGTCAGCAGTACGTATAAAAAAAGATTTTCTCAATAAACTGATTATCAGACCTACGTGATATAGACGTACACAATATTTTGACCGAATGATAAAATAACAGTCCCCAACATTATACACATTATACACAACGAAAAAAAAGTTAAGCAAAAAGACTAACCACATTTGTTATTAACCTGTCCGTGATTTTTTAAAATAGTCTACTGTTTGACACAGCCAGTGGTGTAAGGCAAATGTGCCACCGTTTGCATTGATAAAAAAAGATCCGTCATAAATTTTATATTTATATGCTAAGTTAGTATATCATACAATAACTAAATTCAAGATCATAGTTTTGTTAATAAAAATGAAAGCTGTATAACATACTGTTTTATAAATTAGTAGTGAGAACCGGTCTTAGAAAATAAAAATGGGAGAGTGATCTGGCAGAAAGAAAACAGGTATAAATACGTATACGTAGCAAATCTATTATCATTATTATTATATCTGCGGTCCTAGCCGACAGTTTAATTCTATTATATCAACCTGAAGAATAATCTTCAAATTCAGTAAAAGACAATTACGTCTCAGAAAAAAAAAATCCGAGGATTATTGCATCTTGTGGTGTGCTCTTATACGTATACGTATTATAACTGAAGAAGATCAGCTAATATAAACGAAAAAATCGAGATCTACTGTGCTAGTTAGCTCACCAAATAATATAGAGATCGAATAAAACAAAACGTCATTTATTATTATGAAAGAATAGAAGAATTGCAATTTGTAATTACTTTTGATACATAGAAGCATATTTTTTAATAGTCGGATGGGAGAAGTGATCGCCCCGTTTAGCCATGTTTTTTTTTTTTTTTTTTAAAAAAAAAAGAAAACGCCAATAGGCCAGTCAATACATGATATGTTCCACCGATTGTCAATCGGAAGAAAAAGCGAATACCGATCCTTTCCTCGGAACTGAACTCAGTCTCACTTCTAAATAACTTTCGGATGTATCAATTTTACTCCATTTATCAAAATGAAAAAAAATGGGTCATCATTGTGTTACAACAGTCAGATGAAAAACTAAGAATAATAATTTCAAAGCTTTATTATGTGTGTATCTATCTTTTCTTCTTTTTGCTGTTGAACAATTGCTATGTGTTTGTGTGGATGAATTATTTAAGCTGTCAGCAAGTCAGTGATCAATAGACTTTCTTTAAACATCAATTGGATCTTATAATTTTTACGTATTTGGATTATTTTATTATTCAAGACAAAGTTACTTTATAAAAAGATATCCTTCTTTAAGTAAAATTTATTAGAACCATAGAGTCTTTTCTATTTTTTTTAATTTGCAAACGTAATAAACAAGCATCTCCATGACAACCTAAAAAAGTGTCCCCTGTCGTGTTACTATTGTTACATCCTTCTTTTCGGGATTTCCCCTTAACATTATCATCAGTATCACCAGTATCTTCACAATTGTTTTTTATATCCCTTATACTCTTTTTACTTTATTTATTCTTATCATCTCTTTATTATAAATATTATCATTATCATAAGCATTTTGCTTGCCTGAATAAATACCAGAAGTTTTTCAAACAATAATAATTTTTGCCTCCACCCAATACGTAAGATTTATTTTTATTCGTAACCATGATCGACTTTTCCTCGATTTTACTTGAAATAAGATTCGAATTAAGGAGATAGATAATCAAATAATTAGTGTAAAAAGGATAGTTTCTTCCTTTCAGACGAAATAACAATTAGTTCACTCTCTTTCATTTTTATTGAAATAAACTCTTTTCCCGACTATTTGATCGGTTGGATTTGCTGGTTATAAAAACCGCCCTTTTATTTATTTTTCTTTTTGTTGAATAAGTTATTGATATGACTTTCCTTATTCCTTGCGTCTTTTACTCGGAATTTCTTATATTTTCTTTTTATTTTATTACTTACAATCCGAACGAGACGTAATACTATATTTGTTTATGCTATCAAAATAATACATTATTGTTACCTTGATTAACGGATTGGACCACGCTCGATATAGACTCTTTTTTTTCACTTCCACATGAATGTATGTTTTTACGAACACACTGCTCAGACACATATCGTTGGACTGATATTAGTCCCCATATGAAAGGCATTAATAGAGGGCGCGCTTGTGCAACGTAGCCTACAAGGTATTATTGTTGTGTAAATAATGATATGTATAATATATAGGTTAAAATCTTTGTATCTATTAAATGGAACACTGGATTGACCTGCGCCTCTGAGCATATGGTCGCTTCCTTGCGGTTCATTGTAAAAAAAAACATTATATAAACATATAGAATAGAAAGGGAAAGGGAAAGGAATTAACTGAAAAAAAACCCCAGGAGGGGAAAAAGTCAAAGTTAGAGAAGAGGGTATTAGTGTGATGGCAGGAAAAAGAAGTAATAGAAAAAGAAAAAAGATTTGAACGCAGAAATAAGTAAAAAATTCTAGGTGCTTGTTTGAGATTGTATATGGAAAGTAATCCTCTGAACCTGACTGGTTCATTGTCGCCGAAATCTTTGTCAGAATGATCAAGCGGCCTATTTCATGGATAACACAGATAAGCAGTAGCAAGACTTTATGTTATCTGACGAGCGACAGCCCAAATTCTGAGCGTGAGGAGAGGGCTTCATGGTAAATCCTAACGCTTGAATCTCGTATGTGTGGTAAAAGTGGAATATCACAGACGTGGGCTTAAACACTTCTAGGAGCGTGTTAAGTATTTAGCAGGAAGTATATTCGAGTTCGCGTTTAGCTGGTACGTACAAAACCACCATCTACAATTTTTTAAAGGGTAAGAAGATACGTATCCAATGCATCTGCCATTTAACTAGTTGGTGGCGAACTCGAGAATAAGCTGGTAAATATAAAGCATCGTACAGATTTACGCTTTTCACTTCAAGTGTTGTATTCTTCATCTCCTTTCTATTCGATCGTTTAAACAAAATAAATAACAGTCGGAGAGGATTAGAAAAGAAAAGGAAGTTTTAATCCATTAACAAAAGGATAAAGTAATTTACTACACCTTTTACGTTGCTTCTCTCCCCCCCTTTTCTTGATCATTTTTCAAAAAAAAAGAAAAAAGAAAGGAAATATTTACAGAAAAAAACTTAAGAGAAAAGTGGATATGTCATATGTATGCTTGAAAACCCTCCATCAAAAATGGAAATCTTTTCTATTTCTACGTAGTACTTATACATCATTGTTTTTTTAACCAAAAAGCCTTATTTTAGAAACTTACTTCTGCATTATTAGTTGCTAAATATAAACTATAATTACAAGATATATAACCATTCTTTTTAGTTAAGTGTATGTACATGCCACCCGACAGACCGGATGCTACTGCTGCATGATTTTTTTTTTGTGCATTAATCCAGTTTTGTTTCTGATAATGAAAAGTTACAACAGATAAAAATATCCTTTTCACTGTGATGTGTTTGTTGAAAAGAAAAAAAAGTTTCTACAATACCTTCCTTTATACAATTATTTTAACATCAACGATCCCAATAGTATGGTTAACTAATGGGTTTCAAAACCCACTTTACGTACATCTTTTTATCTAAAATATAATAATGCTCTTTGCACTTCACGTATTTTGTAATAAAACAGGCGAGAGAAAAACTTTAATTATTTAACATGATACAAGTTATACCAGCTATTACTGCTATGGTACTTAAATAAGTAGGAAGTAGGAATATATCATGATTGATTCTTATTTTACAGTTTGTTATAAAATCTTGTAAAGTTGTTTATAAATATATAAATTTCATAGAAAGTTTTCAATTTATGAAAAAAAAAACATTCTGTGTAATATAATGTATTAGTAAAATAATCTTGGGGTTGTTTCTGTATGGAAAAAATAATAATGAATAAGAAAAAAGAAAAAATACTTATTGCAAGTAAAAGAGAAGAAAGAAAATAAAATAAAAAAATGCATAAAAAGAATTGCTGTACAGAAAAAAAGTAAAGATAAGAAGAGAGAAAGTTATTGCTACTGTAAATGAACGTTATTAATTTTTGAAAGAAGAGAAAGTATTTTTTGAAGTATTTGTCGGTAAAGGAGACGCAGGTGTATTATCTGATCTGTTGTTGTTAGCTGCAGAAGAAGATGACAGTGGATAGATAGGATAGTTTGTCTTATGATCGACAAATGCAGCTGCTGAAAAAGTCCTACATGAAAGTTGATCTACATCCAAAACCAAAATGTATGTGTGTATAAGTATTTCGTGTGTTAAAGCAAGCGATCGGTCACGTGTAATGGGCGAAAGGGGATAGTATAAACAAAAGAAAGAAAAAAATAATAATTTACCCATCATACTCGGTATTTCTTCTTTTCCACGATGGACAACATTTCTCCTATTTAAACCTGGTGAATGATTTGTCATTGCTGTATTCATATAGACTTCTCTTGCTCCAGAAGTTGAATTATTATTATTTGTTGATGTTGATGACGGTGGATGAGGGGTTTTTGTTGGTGACCAATGGGTTGCGACCATCAATGACGGACAACTGGTTTGTTTTGAAAGATTGCTTCTACTGGGACCTTCTATCAAACAAATCAGGGTTGAAATGGTGAGTCCAAACATCATCAGATGTTGTTATTTATATTAACTGTGTATATGACAAAACATACCTAGCTGCTTGACCCAAGAAGGGGCATTCTTAGGTATATTATTATTACCACTGCCGCCACCTTCATTTGAGGCATTATTTAACATTTTTATCGGAGAAGTAGCAATACCAGTAGTACCATCATTTATAGTATTGTCATTGATATTGTTGTTGCCGTTATCGTTAAACATTATCGTCGTGACTATTCTTGTATCAATAGTATTAATAGCTAGACTACTACTACTACTATTGTTATTATTATTATTGGCGGTCGTCATATTACTACTTCCGATCGCTAATGAAGACTTTTTTCGACGCGTAGCTCGATGAACACATTCAATGCCATTGACAGCACAGAATGCACAAGGATTACCGCCGTCACATTTAGTTTTTCGTTTACGGCATACTTCACATGCTGAACCTGAGTTTAGGCGTCGAGTAGTGACATTAGTTGAGGTATACGCCAAAGAAGACGAACCTGTACTTTTGGATCGACTTAACGATTGAGGTAATCGACGTTGTTGCTGTTGATGATCTTTCATCATACTTCGATGGATTGCAGCAAAACGAGGATCTTCGTTTTTAATATATTGTGGAAAAGAGTTGCTACTATTTGACGGAAAGGACATCAAGACTTGAAAAGAGAAAGAAGAAGATGAATAAGGAATAAGGTGATAAGAAATTATCGTTATTGACTCTAATTGATATATATATATATTATGTATTATTCTTATTTTCTGGGGGGAGATTATGAAGGAGGGGGGGAGGACAATGAGTTTTTTTAACTCTTAATAAAAGAATTATTATATTGGTTTAATGCTTTCCCAAAAAGCCAATACCCAAAAAAAAAGGAACAAAAGAGAAGGGACGAAAAGTGTACGGGTAAATATAAGAATAATGAGAAAGGAAAAATATAAGAAGAGAAAAGAGAAGAAAAAGATTTGTATTATGATGATAAACTCTTGTTGATCTCTTTTTTTTGCTGGCCACCCAGTGTAAGGAGTTAAATGGCGGGAGTGATGATCCAACTTATTACCAGTATGCACAACCTTTTATGTACGTTACCATGGCAATATGCCTAATCATATATTTATATACAAGTGCGCGCGATACGAGGAAATAAAGAGAGGGAGGTGTTTGTCAATAATTGTCACATACACACGGGATTCATCACAGCAGGTGCATCGGAGAGAGATAGTATGGGGGGGAGAAAGAAAAGATATATAAACATAAAAACGGTCTGCACAAATGAACTACTTTGTTGACAAGTTTACTATTCATATGTTGAGCCGTAAATACTGATTAGCACTGTTTTTTTTTCTTTATTATAGATCAATAACAAAAACAAAAACAAAACAATTAAATCAAAAAAACAACTATACAAATACTTTTTAAAGTGGTTAGGTCCGTGAGAGATGACATGATCCGCGTTATTATAAGTATTTACAACTGCTGCGATATTATGGTATGATACGTAAAGGCGAAAAATAACAAAAATAGGGGGTAAGGTGAAGAGTCATTTTGGGTGTTATCAAGTATATAAACTGTATTACTACAGGGAAATAGTGAGTTTAGAATTATAGTAAGAAAAAGTTCTTTATTTTTATTTTATTTTGGATGTTATTCAAATTATTTTTTTAAGCAATCAAAAAGCTTATTATTCAGTTGTAGTTTATTGGTAATTTTATTTAATAATGACAATTTCTTTTGTTCATATTGATAAAATAATACTATAATAGAATAAAATATTATAGTTTTGTTGTCTTATATAATCTCTCTTCCCCTTTTGTATAAAATAATATTGTTGGCAACGAAAATCGATACACACTGTGACGCAGAACATCCTGTAGAATTCCGACTAAAATGTGGCGGGTTTAATATGAAGAATTTCGTAGTCTTCTATATAGTCAGCAGATTATATTGTAATGGAACTTCTATGGAACTTATACAGATGCATTGGCGTTTTTTTAACGCGTTCGAACGGGGTGATTACTTACTACATCCGACTTTGAAAAAAAAATTGGGACGCCCAAAATTATAACAATTGTAACCTTCGTTCTCTCGATTTTTCTGCTTTTTTTTTCTTGAATTGATATAAAAAATGGCTTTCTTTCTCTTTTATAACAATAAATGACGCGTTGTTTTATTCATTAACAATATTAACTTTCTGTATATTGACATATGATTGTATATGATTTGATGAAATAATTCACATAAGTTGATCTCGGCGCTTCGTTTGCTATAGATGATGTCCTTCTGTTTTTGCAACCCCAACGTTGAACAAAGTAGTACATGATGATGAAATAGGCTATATGTGAGAAAGTCTCTTTGTGACATCTTCTTTTCAATTTAATAGCGCTTTATTTGTCATATACAGAGATAGACAATTGTCGTCAAAAAAAATCTATGATTCTTTCTTGACGTAAAATATTCTTTTGTTAATTTACATACAGCATATGGGTCTACTATATATACAAAACAAAAGATCACATGTTACGTATAATTGCTATTAAGATGAGAAACACTGTCCTAATAATAAGTAACATATATATGTCAAATATTACGAAAGTGATCAAGTTAATTATCATTTTAATAACATACTGTCAACGCATCTTTCTGCTTATCGTTCTCCCTCACCCTTTAAAAAACCCCTGTATATGTAGAATACTTCAGACCTATAGTGTTGCTAGTAGTCATATTACTTATACACGCGATTATTGAATAAAAAACCATCGCATGATAATGACTCTAATTCTAATCACTCGAAAAGAAAGCAAAAAAAAATGTAATCTACATCATATTTTTCTTATTTGCTGTAAATTCAAAATACAACTCTACATGGTGTTGTAATGATATATAATGTTCCCTTTCTTAAAAGCGGAAACGTACGTAAGAAAAATTAAGAATAGGTAAATTACAATAAAAAAGAAAAGATATGGGAAAATATGCAATGATTTTTTTTTATTCTTTGGGTACAATGAAAGAGCAGCGAAAATGACAGGGAACAAATAAGATGCGAGGAAGTAGGGAGGGGGAATGAGTACGGGGGTATGTATTTTATATTTTATATTACATTGCCCAAAAGCAACTAAGTACAAAAGAACTCCTTGTTAACTTAAGTGATAAGGATGCGAGATAAAAAAAAATTACGATCCAATAATGTTGTCCATAAATTTTCTACTTAAAATTTATTACTGAATTTGATAAATTACAACTATTTTCCTTACCATCTCTTAGTTTTAGTAACATGACATAATGATAATGTTGTAATTTATTTTTTCTAGTCTTATAATAAAGTAAATAGAACTATTATATTAATAAGATTCAAATAGTATCAAAACATTTAATAAATCTATCTAAATTACATAGTTTATAAAATAAGTTTTAATAAAAATCTGATGATTAAGGTCTGAACCTTATTGAAAAGAGCTGAAAATATCGGCAGTACGTAGGCGGAAAAAAAAGAGAAAAAGAGAGAGAGAGGAAACCCGATTTCATGGAATGGGACTGTATAACTGGACATAAATCAACGCTCCTGCAAAAATATTTTTCTTTGTTTACTTTTCAAAAATCGGCTTGCACTCAACATTGTGTGCATAAAATGTGTTATTGGTACTATACTTTAATTTGTTTAGTTCTTTATGGATCAAGTTTGGATTTCTCCCTAATTCACTAAAGTTCAAAGCGGGCAAACATAATTTCTTTATTATGCATATTATGTGCACCGAGTATTGTCTTTTTTTTAAAAAAATAAATATATGTGTGTGTGCGTGTATTGCTAAATGTTTATTAAAATTGTGATTTTATTTTAATACAATAACTATACGTATCAGGTGGTAACCATGGAATTTGTTGCTAAGCAACATAATGTTTATAGCTGACAATCTATATATTATAGTCAATTAGATCACGTGCATCAGATTTTTATTTACATTAAAGAGCAAACAATTAGCATGCACAACGTGTAAAAATGATAATTATAACCTTGCATAACTTTATATTATTGTTATGTCAATTTAAAAAGAGTTGACAAAATAGGTAGTATTATATTTTCCCTCAGATGTAAATATTTATATTATAAAATAGATATAAATACTCTCCCTTTTTTTTTTCTACAATCCACCAACTTCAAGAAGAAAAATACATTTAACCAACTAATATGCATAATTTTGCAACATAGTTTTTTGCTGAGCATTTTTTTATATGAACAAATAACAGAAAAACATATCATGATCATTTTACACACTGAGAACCAAAAAAAGAGAAAACTTGTACCACCTGAGACATATTATAGAAAAGAGTTTTCATTATGTGTAATTTATATTATTATTATAAGCAAGCAAAGCTTTTTTTTTTATATTTATAGTAATTATCAAACTTCGCTGCTTGCTTGTTATTATTATTATTATTAAACAATCATCATATTAACGAAAAAAAAACCCCTTGTACCTTTTTTTTCCTACGTCTCTTCCTTGAATTTTTGTCGCCTTTCTCTTCTTCACTCTCTCTCTCTCTTCCCCACTTTCACCTCACAATTTTACAAAAATATAACACTCATTTTTCTCTTTTTTTTATATACATTTTGAGGGATTTATTATTATATAGGCAATATACCAATCAAAAATTCATTGACACTCATTTTTTTTTTTGCCACTCTCTCCTTCCTCCGGCCCATTCTTCCCTTTTTATTGAAAAGGTATACTTTCTATATATACATATTAATTTCATATTATCTCTCTTTTCTTTCTTTTAATTTCTCATTCCATCGTTTTACTCCTTCCTCTGACCCGACATAATATAAGCGACGATTCATTTTCAACAAAGAAGTGCGTAAATGAAGTCAAGTTGATTTCGCCGATTGAATTGAAGAAAAAAACACATCCTGCATAACTTATTGTTTTCAACTCTGAACATCGGCCTCCTCTCTCGCTTTTTTTTTGTTGGGCCCTCTCTTTGTATCTATTGTTTACCCCTTTTTATCTCTCTCTTTCCTTCGCCCCCTCGTTTTCTAAGGCAAGTATTTGAAAGGAAATAGTAATAAGAACAGCCTAACGTCATTTATAGTAAAAGAAAAAAAATATTGGCATGAAAAATAAGTTATTTACTTCTCTCTTATAGTTTGTATATAACTTATTGCTACACAACGATTAATAACAAGAGCAGCAAAAATATAAATAATATAATAGCAAACAAGGTAATATATGATCCCAAAAAGAAAAAAATATTACCAGTGAAATCAAAGAAGGGAGGGTAAAGATAAATTGATGGATGCGCATGCAGATATACAGATATACATAATGAGTGTGTTTGTGCAGGAGATTGGGTTAGAGGGAAAAAGAGAAAAGAAATGAAAGCTAAAATGGATAATAATTTAATAGTAGCTTACATATGTCATCAACTCAGCATTCCAATTACGAAAATATACCAAAACCATCACTTAGTTCATCTACAACAACATCATCTTCATCAACAAACGAACGAAGGCAAAAGCGTCAAGCTGAACGAATGCGTCAGTTACAGGATATTGAACAGCAGATTACGGACGCGACAAATTGGACTAAACGAAGAGCAGACTTAGTAACAGTAGATCAACAACAACAGCAACAGCAACAACAACAACAACAACGGTTATTAGACGACATGGATTCACATAGATCTTCAATGACACCTAATACAACCATTTCTTCATCCATTTTTGATGAGCAAAAAAGTCGTCTTACAAATGGCATGGTGGCTAATACTACTAGTAATATTGGATTTGATGTAATGGATCAAACATCACACCATAATCATCATCATCATCGACAATCGTCATCAATAATTGGATCTTCACCATCGTCGAAACGAAGTAGTATGCATCAACAACATAATGATAAAGTGGATTTACGTGATGCAAGTCTGGAAGATTTGGAAGGGATGATTGCAGCATCAGCACAGCGACTTGCCAATTATCGAATTCAAAAATCATCAGAAACTCTTGTGAGTCATGCTCGTACGAATAGTAGTGATAGTCTTGTTTATTCACCAACCAAAACCAGTACCTTGAGCCGTGATAGTAGTAGTCGATTTGCAGATTTATTAGGTGACGAAGAGATTGTTGTTGACGATGACGATAATGACAGTCGATTAACGCGATCCGATGCCAATTTAAGTTTTTCGTCATGTGCTTCATTATTGGATGATCCTTACCCATTACCAACTGAGTCAAAACGTCCTTTACCAGCAGGAGGAGCTCATGGAAGTAGTGGGGCTGGAATAGGAGCAGGAGTAAAGAAGGAGAAAAAAGTTGTTACTTCTCCTAGTGCGTCCTCCTACGTCAGCAGCATTCGTAACAAATTCGAGATGGCTGGTAACAATGATTTTGACAATTCTCAACAATTACTTCATCAGTTTGATCCTCTTTTATCAACCAAAAAACAACAACAACACCAAACGTTAGTAAACAAACAGCGACCGGAACAATTGGATTTATTGACAGGATCACCTTCTTCCTCAGATGAAACGAGTGCTACAATGATGCAGTCCACACAACCAGTTCTTTCACCTTTTCAATCGAACTTACGTTCTGTTGCTGAAGCGAAAGGACAAAGAAGAAAAAGACAGCAACAACAACGACCTGCTGAACTTAATGTGAGTGATTTGGTCAAGGATCGTTCAAATAGTAGCACACCCAAAACACCTACTCGACTTCCTACCCCAAGATCTACAAATACACCTGGTACTTTCCCAAGGACTAGTTATCCATCAACATCTAATTCTCCAAGTAGTAGACGAATGCGAACACTATCAACTGTGGATAAAGAGAATGATACTATGCAATGGTTAGAGAATGAAGGAAACATCAAACCCACTACAACAAAAACAACAACAGCAGCAGATTTGTCATCCTTATCATCCTCATCATCGACAATGAAATCAGCACGTCGATCTTTAACAACGACCAAAGCAGATAATAAACGGGTTCAATCTATCATGTCACCCCCTTCAAGATCATCAAGTACAATATCAACGACACGTCGAAGTACATCTATGAAAAAAATTGAATTTGCCAATATTATAGATGATGATAGTGAAGATCCAAGAGGGGGTTCCGATGGTCCAACAAGTTCAACATCATCTATTATGCGACGACGGAAAACCAAAAGTACACACTCATTGCGTAGTTTGGATATCAATTATAATAATAACAATAAAGGTAATGAGCACGTGGGCACTCGATCGGCACGTACTCGGACGATTAGTATGCTTTCAGCTGGTTCTGGCGCGAATAGGAGAAGTGTGGGGGATCATTTAGCAGATTTTGATCCACTTTTGGAAGATGAAAAGCTGATGAAGAATACTTCGTTATTGGATAATGGTGATGGTGATTATCGTTGGGAATCGTCCATAACAGCTAATAACAACAACAAAAAACACCCTCCTCTACGTGCAAGGGTGGTTTCCATGACAACGAGTGCTAGTACAAGTCATCATTCTGCGCGAAAGGTTGCACAGGAACGCGCTAACAGGACGAAGAATGATCATAAACATAACAATGGCACAACAGCTCCTAGACCTCACGAGACCCAATCCATGACCACAAAAGCAGTTTCTGGTAGAAAAAGGGGAAAGGTAAACTAGATACATTTTTGTCTTTATCATTATTGTTGTTAATATTATTATTACATTTATTACTTGGATTGGGAAAGAAGAAAACGTGAGCAGAAAAAGAGAGAAGAAAATGAGATATAGAACAAATATACATATATATATATATATAAAGGGGTGACAGGAAACCAAATAGAGAGGAAAAAAAAGGGCCAAACTAAAATATCGAGATGCAGTTTTGTCATTCTCATGCATACTCATTCTTGCTTTCTTCTTTCTTTCTTTCTCATTCTCTTTCTTCAACATTTTGTTACCCCTATTTTTTCCCCATAACAAAAAAAAAAACATTAAATTTCATTTAGACACTTCCAGGGAATTTGGCTTCACCTCCTGCAATGGCTCCATTGGCATTGCCACCCATGAAATTGGAACCGCTAAGTTTAAGTGTTCCAGAAAATGCGAAAGAAACTGCAGCAGCAAAACACCTCCACCTGACTCGAGCAGCAGCAAAAACACCGACACGTATTCCTTTACCTGTATCACGAACTTCACGACAATCGCGTTATCAAGACAATAATAATGCAAGCAATTGTTACAGTAGTACAACAAGTGAAGATGAATATTCCGGATCAGAAAGAGAATTATTAAGACCATTAAATAATAACAACAACAATAATAATAATGGGGTAAAATCAAAAAAGAGTAGTGACCTGACTGTTGGCTCAGCTAAAGTAGGTCCTACAACAACAGTTTATTCAGGTTCAATGGTTGTTTCCAATAGTACAAGTTCACGGTACAGTATTGGTAATAATAGTAGTAAACCATCGGCAAGTTCATCTATACGTACGACAGCTTCAACAAAAACACCCAAAAGCAACCATAGTAGTAATACTACACGTCCTCATAAATCAACAACAACGTCAGCATTAGAAACACGACAACGAAAGCTGAGTACGTTATCTCCATCGAAGACGACGACATCAGTAAGATCAATTACAGGAGGTAGGAAACATTCTATTGTCAATGATATTTTACAAGATCAATTAGAGAAGAACAAATCGCAAGCTCTTGCTGTGAATCTCGTGTCAGCGCACGGACTGATTAGCCCACCTGAATCTATTAAAGGAACCAACAACAATAATAATAAACCATCGGCTTCTTCTTCATCGGCCTTTAATAATAATAATAATAATAATGAAGCTACATATTATACGTCAACAAGAAGGAAACCTACATTATTACACGAGCGACTTCAAGGCCTTGTGGATGAAAGTAATCATCCAACCTATGTTTCAAGTACTGCATGGAGCTCGCTGGTCGAGCGAGAGAAAAAGAGTCATAAAAATAATTATAAGAATAAGTATCCTGAACTTAGTTCTGAGGTCCCGGTATTACGTGGGGGTAGCACAAGTACAACTACTACTACAGCAAATGCAAAGGAGGAAATATCATCTTCTGGTGGACAAACCGCTTCTTCATCATCATCTTCATTGGAACATTCGAAATACATTCGTGAACGTGAAAAGGGTTTACGCGTTGCCATGAGTCCGCAAGGTAAAAAAAAAGTTCTTTATATGTTGATTTTGATTTATTAAAAAAATATTCCTTAAATATGCATCCCAACCATCTGCTCTAAAATCGATCTATATATCCTTTAGCTGCATTAAAATTGTATCAACCAAGTCTATCACCTTTTGAAAAGAAAGAAATTCTGGAATATTCACAAATATTTTTCGTTGGTAATCATGCACAAAAACGCCAAGCAACACCTGACCACCCAACTTGTAATCATGGCTATGATGATGACAGAGGCGATTATCATATTGTTCTCCGTGATCATTTAGGCTATCGTTATGAAGTTTTGGAGTTACTCGGTAAAGGATCTTTTGGGCAGGTTTTAAAATGTTTAGATCATAAAACAGGCCAGATGGTAGCTGTCAAGATTATCCGTAATAAGAAACGATTCCATGCTCAAGCACTTGTTGAAGTTAAAATTCTGAAGGATCTCGTAGAATGGGTAAAATAATCAGAAAAAAATAAAATGGGTGGGGTAAGAGGAGGAAGGGGGGGAGAAGAAAGTAAAAAAAAGACTAATTTTTTTTCATTACTATTATTACTATCATCATTATCAGGACCCTGAGGATAAACATAATAATGTACGAATGTTGGATCATTTCTATTTCCGAAGTCATTTATGCATTGCATTTGAATGTTTGAGTATCAATTTATATGATTTTATTAAGAGTAATAATTTCCAAGGATTTAGTATGGGATTAATTCGTCGGTAAGGAGAGAAAAAAAAGCAATATATTTATTTATATATTTAAAAGTAAACACGAGGATTTAAAAAATAATGATACGTTGTTTTTATTGGTGTTGACGGCCATGTTATTTATTTATTTATATATCTAGATTTACTATTCAATTACTTAACTCCCTTGTGTTGCTGCACAAACACAAATTAATTCATTGTGACTTGA
Source organism: Circinella minor (assembly GCA_016758965.1). Classification (NCBI taxonomy): domain Eukaryota; kingdom Fungi; phylum Mucoromycota; class Mucoromycetes; order Mucorales; family Lichtheimiaceae; genus Circinella; species Circinella minor. Next base: position 99,525 of record JAEPRB010000022.1, on the reverse strand, counting down.
AACCAGAGGTAAATAATAAACAATAATAACAGTGCATGTTGATAAATATAAAAATATTTTACTTATTATCCACCTATTTTATTATTATTTTTAGAACGTACTTTTAAAACATCCTACGAAAAGTTCAATTAAAGTTATTGATTTTGGTAGTTCATGTCTCGAAAGTGAAAAAGGTAAAAATAGGAGAAAGAAAAAGAGATTGGGAAGGAGCAGAAGAATTAGGAACTCAATATACATAATTATATGGTTAAATATTAACATGTGAGAGCTTTTCTATTATAGTTTATACCTACATTCAAAGCAGATTCTATCGATCACCAGAAGTAATTCTGGGCATGGAGTACAGCATGGCAATCGATATGTGGAGCGTTGGATGTATACTAGCAGAACTGTACACAGGTAAAAAAAATCAATATTATAACTTGTCAAAAAATAATGGCTCAAACCCAACTAATTTTTGATTTTTATAGGATACCCCCTTTTCCCAGGAGAGAATGAACAAGAGCAATTGGCATGTATAATGGAAATCCAAAATGTACCGGAGAAACATTTGATAGAAAAGAGTTCAAGGAAAAAACTCTTCTTTGGTAAGTTTTTAAGGCGCAAGGAAATTATTTGTATTAATGATGAAATGAGCAAAAAGGAAAAGGAAAAAGAAATTCACTTGTATATATGAATATGTTATTCATACTGTATAGATTCTAATGGAAGTCCAAGGATATCACCCAATTCCAAAGGAAGAAAACGAAGGCCAGGAACCAAAACATTAGGACAAGCATTAAAATCATCTGATGAAAATTTCATTGATTTTGTCGATCGATGTCTTCAATGGGATCCTGATCGACGGTTGAAACCAGAAGATGCATTTAAACATCCATGGATCATTCGATCATCATCCGCAAAAAGACAAGCGCGATGATTGATGATAATAATGTTTTTTTTTTGATGATGGGATATACAAACAAATAACAAATTGTGTAAAATAATAATAATAACAAATAATATATAATACTGATAATAACAATATTTTCTTTTATTATTTACCATATTTCTTATCCATAATATTTTTAACCATTTGATAATCTCGATTAAGCTTTTGTTTATCAGACATTCCACGTCGTTGTTCACGATTTCGTTTCCGACCATCTCCCAGTTTAACACCATATTGAAATGCGCTTTTTGGGTGGATTTCTATTGTATCCTTGTATTTTTGCCATTGTTCTTCATCATCAAAGTCCCATCGAGTTAATTGTGCTTTTTTGTTACGATTTGTTCCTTGATCTACTAATGATGTAGTTGCTCGACTTCCTTCATCCTCTTCATCATCGTCATCAGAATCATAAGCAATTGTTCTTTGTCGATCTTCAAAAGATGTTGGAAGTGCGGCCGTTCCCAAACCATACATATCGATATCCATTGCATCCGCATCTTCTTGTTCTTGCTCGAATTTTCGACGTTTTGCTGGTTGTTCCTGCTCCTGTTCTTGTTGTTGAGATGGTACACTCTGTTGAAGCTCGTTTTGCTGTGTCGCCTGCGACAATAATTTTGATACTTCTTGCATTTGATCTCCTTCTTTCTCTTCTTGTTCCTCTTCTTTTCCAAAATAATTCTTTCGTACAGTACTATTCTCTTCTACTTCATCATCGTTATCATCATTTCTATCTTTTGTCAATGTTTCTTCATCCAATTCATAATCTGTTCCCGCATCTGAGAAAATATCATCATCTGAATCAGCAGGTAGTAATGGCGGTGGTGCGACTATAGATTCTGAATTCTGTTTCTTTTTCTTCTTATCTTCTTTCTTTAGTTCTGGTTGTTGTTGTTGTTGAGGTCGCATAATTTGTGAAATTTTATTAATCACTAATTCTGTTTCTTGTTGCATATCCGTTCTCTTTCGTATTACATCTGCTTTACTACGAATGACAGTTGTGGGTAAAGCGAATGCATCCGTATAATGTCCCACTTCATCTGCCAGTTCAAAAACAAATGCCATACGTCCTGGTGTAAATAATTCATTAGATGTTGGTTTTGGTGTTGTTATTAAGTGAACAAGATTTTTTGCCAGTATCGATCGAACAGCAATTCGTTCCACTTCTTCATCTTCATCGTTTTCATCTTCATCCTCATCTTGATCAATTATACGAGTGGTTCCTTTTTCTTGACCTAACCGATCCAATGCACTATCCAATACTGCTTCACTTTTAGCATCCGCTAATTTTGTTCCAATATCATTTCTAACTTTTTCCAACAAACTATAATCCAAACCCTTGACAAGATGGGTATGATCTACATCACCACCTAGATATTTGGATTGTTCATATAGCTGCTTTGCATCTAATGTTTCATCTTGTTCTCTTGTTGTCTTCTGTAACAATTCTTCGGTAGATAATTCATCTTGTTGTTCATTGTTACGTCGCTCAGCAGCTCGATCGCGATAATTGGAAGGTGTTGAAGATGGTTTTTGAGATTTCTTTTTTCGAATGGCTTGTGGTGTAGCAAATACAGCGCCTGTATTTCGTCTTTAAATAAAAAAATAAGAAAGGGAGTGTTAAAACTTGTAATAGTTTTTTTAAAAAAATTGACAATTAAATTGTCAAAAAAAAAAGGTATAATAAAAAAAGTATTTACGGTGCTTTAGGTGCAGGCGCCTTGAAGCGTGGTGTTTGTGCTGTTGTTGTTTCTGAATCATCATTTGAACCAGGTCGTGGTGTTTGTAAAAGTTTTCGAAAATCGTCTTGACTCAATCTAAAAGAAGAAACGTATATATAAATAATTTAAAACAGGATTCTAATAAGCAATGAACTTTCTTTCATATTTACCCAGAATCACCCATGGTTTTATATTTTTTGGAAAGGATAAAGAGAAAGAAAAAATTGGAAAAAAAAAAGCGGAGCAGTTTGGGGGTTTAGCCTGTGTTACTATGCAACAGACATCAGAAGGAAGCTAGAAAAGGAGAATTATGTCAGAGTAGGTTGTTTACTATGTTCATCCAATAAACTAACAATCAAGTTATATACAAAAAACAGACTTTATATATTTTAAAGACTGTGGGTGATATATAAAATATTTTCATTGTATATAATAAGCTAAAAAGAGCTTGTATATCATTAAAACTATAATATGAAAGAATAAATATTATTAAGTATACATTACTATCGTTTATTACTTATCAATACAAATACAAAAAGAAGAATAGTTGTAGGGTAAGAAGAATTTACGAAATAAGAGTAAGAAAAGGCAAAGCTACAACTTTATATTATTTATTATGTATATGTATTCGTCTCTCTTCTTGTGAACAATCAAAAGATATTAGTTAGGGTGTTTTTTTCTTCTTCCTTTGATACGTACTTCAGACCATACATTTTTTCATCTACAATATCGCCCATTAATGGCTAGTGCCATTTATAATTCTTTTTTACCAAGCACAATGATAATAACCAGCAAAAAAAAAGTCATATTTGATTCATAATGGAAATATTGTAGCTGTTAACAATATATCTTTAGTTTCCTTTTTTGTAGTATTATTTTTTGTTATTATCTGTTGTCATTGTCAATGGAGATACAGGACGAGAACAGTGCACTAGCAAAGTTTCATTTGACTGGCTGGCTCAGTGAAAAACTCAGTAAGTACACACATTCTTAATAAGAATAAAGCACAAATAACATCAAGTAAACAAATAAAATAAAAGAAAATATAAGCAATATAGACAAAGAGGATTACTGTGGCTCAATCGGATACGCGATAATACAACTTAATAGTAAATCTTAGACTATATATATATATCCACAGCAAAAATAGTATAATATAATAAATCTCGAGCATTTCTTTCTTATCTTTGGCAAAAATTCATAAAACGTATATATGTATCTATGCAACATAACTCTCAAACAAATAAAAAAATACAGTACGTAAACAAGATCGATATTACGTAACAATGGAGTGTGTAAAGAAATGTTTCTTTGTCGGAGGGGCTTCAGCAAAAGAATGTGAGGAGTTTATAATAGATACAACATGATTATGATTTTAATTACATGAATTTATTAAAGTAAATTGGTGATGGAAAAAAAAATTGGGTGAAGTAATATACATGTCTGTCATAAACTGTGAATCTCAGCCCATTATTTTATGCTGGGTTTAAAGCCACAATGATCCACAGAAGCACAAAACTTTTTTTTTCTACCTTTTTTCTTCTCTTTCTTTCTCTCTGTTTCAATTTTTTTGCTCTCTTTTTTTTAATGGACCAGCAACAACAACCAGAAGATTTAAGGGATACAAAAGGTCTTCCTACTTTTTCCATCGCTCTTTGTCCCTCCTTAAGATTGGATCTATGTCAACTCAACAATACACAAAACCACGGTACAACTGTATGGGATAGTGCTAAAGTACTCGCATTTTATTTAATGGATACAATGAAAAGACCTTCATGGAATATGGTTGATGGAAAACTAGAAATACAAAATGGGAAAAAATGTATTGAACTCGGTAGTGGATGTGGTCTTGGCGGATTAACAATGGCAGCCCTTGGTTTCGATACAATAATGACCGACTTGCCATCAGTAGTAGAACATGTCCTGGAAGTAAATACACGTCAAAACGAGCGACATATAAAAGATTGGTGGTATCAACTTTTGGAACAATCGACCCATGACTCAGCAATGTCATTAGAAGGGCCTCGATTACGTGTTGAACCATTGGATTGGCTTCAATATAGTGTATCGCCCAATACTGTTCAGGTGAACGGTCTTGATCCACCTTATAATTACATACTTGCTGCCGATTGTATTTATTCTACCGAGTTTTTGGAACCTTTATTATTATCATGTTATCATCTTGCATCACCAACAACGACAACATTAGTAGCACTTGAACATCGAGATGATATTGTGGTGAATGCATTCCTCGATAAAGCAAAACAAGTTGGATTCGAGACTCGTATGATACCCAAAAAACTGTTACGTACACAATTAATAGAAAATGAGGATATTGAGATCTGGAAACTCAAGAAAAAGCGACAAAAATAAGTTTTTCTCTTAATTCAAGGTTACCTACTTTTTTTTATATATAAAAAGTAGTATACATATACTTCTTTCTTTCTTCCTTATTGCAATCGCTCTCCTTTTTTTGTTAGTCGAATCAAATTACCCATGGTCGTTTTGTATCTAAGAATATATCACTCAATTCGTTTAGTCTATTTAATGACATTTATCCGTCTATTGATACATCTTTAAATTTTTTATTATACCTTTCTGCCCGTCCACTTCCAACAAGATCGTGTAATATAAACTCATATCGAAATATAGATCGCAATTTTTTTGCAGCCAATTGCTATATATATAATTAGTTTTGAACACATGCTATACATTTCTTTTTTTCCTCTTGACAACATAATAAAATACATATAATTGATTACATATAATGTACCTTTTCAAATATATCATGCGTCGGCCGCTTTTTTAATATTCGAAGAATTTCAATCCTTCCTTTCAAATAATGTGACATGAATACTCCTTGACGTCGAATAGCAAACCAATAAGTATCGGTATTTTGCATTTGAGGTAACACCAATCCATATTTGATTAAACAAGAGATTTCTTTATCATTAAATGTAAATCCTTCTGACTTTTGGGATACTGATACATCGTTATGTTTCTTATCCAATACAAAATCTTTAAACCGATCTAAATTAAAAAAATATTATAAGTAAAAGATGATTACATCTTATAAAAAATTGATCTATCCTTTTGATTAATTAATTAATTTATTTTTTTTACCAAAAAGATCCGCAGTAACTATTGTTGTTTTCTTTTTATTATTATCTTGATTTTTTTCTTCATCGACAATAAATTCATTCTTTGCATCATGAATAGTTGAAAGATAATCAGTCGTATTCATTATAGCAAATTCATCTTCTAATGTTCCAAGAATATAGAACTTTCTCCATGTTCCTTCATTTATTGCTTCTTGCTATATATAATAAAATACCATCTTTATCCATGAGTTATAATTATTTTATAGTCATGGAAACGCAACTCAACCATATAAGTGATTTTTACCAATTCTCGATCTACTGCTGTATTATCTGATAAAATGCTATAAATTTGATGAAGGAAACATACACGTGGAAGTCTTTTCGTTGTATCTGTATGTTTTGTTTTTTCTGTAAACGATAATTTATCTATAAGATATTGCGCAGTAGCTACAGTGTCCGAAATAATGGCAGGTAATTCTAAATCGTCAAATTCGTCATGGTCGTTGTTGTCATGCAGAATGTCATTTCGAATTCTTTTTTCTAATGCTCGCCTTTTTATACCATAGACATCAGGTACATTGTTTACTTGATTAGCGACTGCTGCGTATTGTTCTCTACCTCGTTTTCTTGTTTGATTCATAAGTAACACAAAAGAAAGTGGTAAGAAAAATATATATGGTTGCTCTTTGTTGTTATTTCATTTTTCAAATACCGCCGATTTATTTTTAATACAATTCATGCTATTCATTTATATCAGTGAAACACATGCTTTTCTTTTTTTGGTTGAGAACTTTAAAACCCCCCAGCAGTTTACTTTTTTTCCCGGAAACATAATCTCAGTAAAAGGAAATATATTTTCCCGTTTTAAATTCCGATATGGAAAGTAATATGTAATTTTTTTTTTTGACAACATTTTCATAGTTTTTTACAATATTTTTTTTTTTTTAAAAAAAGAGGGATCGAGTGGTGTAAATGTAGATAAGAATGCAAAATAGAAAGCACAAAGAATAATAAAAATAAATGAAATTGTAAATATGTAAATAAAAGAAAGAAAAAAGATATGAAATGGTTTTAAAGATAACGTGTAAAAGGATGATCATCTTCCCAAGTTCTATCACGGGTTCGTCGATTTCTGTACGCATTAACAACATTAAAATAGTTGTTAACATGGCGATCACGAGTACGGGAAGTATCAAAGAATTGTTGTTGTTGAGGCTGTAATATATTACGATAAATGTTGTATTCAGCATCAAGTTCTCTTCGTAACCTAGCAATGCGCGCTTCAGAATCAACTTGCGCTTGCCACACGTCGCTTACTTCTACTGCTACTTCTTCTGTTTCTTCTCCTTCTATTTCTTCACCATTATTTTCTACTACTACTGCTGCTTCAAGTTCTTCTCCTGATTCTTCTTCAGAATCGCTAATAGTAATAACAGGAGGTAAAGTTGGTGTCGGTATTGCTGCTGGTTGAGGTTGAGGTTGAGGAATAATGGTGGTTTGTGGTGGTGAATTGGGAGTAATCGGTAATGTTTGTTGAGGTAAAGATACAGTGTTAGGAGCTGCCAATCCATAAAAAGGATACGATGTGTTCTATACCCACAGACATAAGATGCATTTAGTTATACATATTAGTACTATCACAAATAAATGATTATACTATCCACGTATTATACAAAACATACCGGTAGAATTTGGACATATGGTGCAGTAGATTGGCGACATATAAAATAGTCATGTGCACCGAATACAACACGTAGGAAAGGATGGCTATCACGATAGCGAGAAATTAAATGTTTGCAAAGCATAAAACGACTTTTGGCATAAGAAGGGCAGCCGCACGTCCAATTCTCTATTGATGGCAAATATAACTCCTCTGCATTATCATTTTCAGATCGGTTACGTCTGCTATTAGATCCAGGTTCGCCACGACCAGTTTTTGTATGCCATTCACGAACAAATTCTAGTTCCCAATCTAGCTTTTGAGTACGATTCACGATTTTTAATGAAAACGTATGATGGATGGTAACTATCTGCTTCTGGATGATAATCCACACCAGATAATCTAAACGTGGTCGAATGCTATTGACAAGAAAATCGCGTTTAAGAATTCGCCATTGCGATTCGATCATCATTGTTGTTTTACCAATGGGAATAGCAACTCGAGAGCTACGTGCCCATCTCTTCCACCAAGATTCTTTATACCATCTGTTGTACAAATAGGCCCAAGCATCACGAAGGTTATGTTCCTTACAAAAATCGTATGCCTCTCTGGCACAATGAGTATGAATATCATATGCAGTTAAGTATACTACCATATTCAAAGTTACAAACAATTATTAGTTTTTTTTTTGGGGGGGGTTCTTGTATACTAATTATCAATTGAATATATTTGCTCGTATATCTTTATGTTCTTAAATTTACCTCCTCCAACTGGTATATTAGTATGCATATCATAATGTCTTCGCATCATTGACACGATTATTTCGCGATGATCAGCACGTTCACATCTTCTGCCTTCTCGATTTTCTGTTGGTTGAAACCAATGCTCTACGAAGGTGAAACGCTGCATAGCTTCTTCGACATCATACTGCGGATCCTCCAACTTATTCTTTGCCAACTGCAATTTCACAGCACGCATCAAATGCCATAAGCATAAACGTACAGCTTCTTCACCAAAAACGTTCACAATGGCATTTATTTGCCCCTCGTCTTTATCTGTAAACATAAATCTTACTGAGCGCAGACCTCTTTCACGCAATTTGGTGAAAAATTGAGCTATGAGATCAGATCGAGTAGATAATTGCTCATTGGTGGGATTAACAGCAGGAGGAGTCGATGGTGCATCTGCTGTTGTTGGTGTAGTTGTGATAGCGGTAGCGGTAGCAGTAGCAGTAGTGGTAGAAGTAGAAGTGGTGGTAGAGGTAGTGGTAGAGGTGGTGATGGATGAATTAATGGGGTTCATCTTTAGCAAAAAATATGCAATTGGGAATCCTATTCCATTCACTGTTGCAACAACTGCAAAAAGTTCATGACCGGTACGGTTTGTTTTATATGTTGAATCAACATGAAACTCTTCAACATCTCCTAATACAGTTATTGATGCAAACAAAGGCATGATGAAACCCAAAGCAGAGTAGTTTGGACGTGATTGTCTGAATATCTGTTTTATTTATTCATTTATTCATTTGTTCATTTATTCATTTATTTCTTAATAAGTTACTATCTAGTTTGCGAACTCTATAATTACACCCTTCTATCATGTAGCACGTTCGAAAATCCCTATACATTAAAATCACTACTCCAAAATTAACTTACCGTTATAATGCCTTGATCCACAGCTCTATCCAAAAGCATACCAGCAGAAATAAACTGATCGCGGTGAAGTCTATATTGATCCTCAAATGAGCGATTCCACCAATAGTAAACCTGTGATTGTTGGATTCGACCCAACACACTAGGAAATCTTCCTAGTATGTCATGATACAAGTCTTGGGCATCCATGC
>JAEPRB010000022.1:0-89533 GCA_016758965.1 Circinella minor | reverse complement strand
AAAAAAACAATAACAATTTTTTTGGACGGTGTTACTATTTTTTGTCCGGAACATAATTGTTCCGGATTCTGAAAACTTAACCTTCGGATCACGTGACCGGGGAAAAAAGTAAACTTCTGGGTAGTCGGAACTTTACTATACTTTTTGTTATTTCATAGAAACAATAATTCACATTTTCCATTATAAAAGTATTATAATAAAATAAGAAGAAATAGTATTAGAATTTGCTATAGTTACTTGTGCATAAAAAAAATATTAGCACTCATATTATAGCTTTTATGTTACAAGCTAAATATACTATTTTCTTATTGCTCAAGATAGATGCATTTTCTTTTTTATTCATTATTGATCATACCTAAAACATGGCATTAAAGTTTTTGAAGAGTATGGTGATTTTATTTAGAGCTATCGAAACCTTTTGATAATCACCAAAAATATACTAAAAGTTTATTTCTATATAAAAAAATCAATCACCGCTTGTAAATTGATGACGTGGTTTTCAATTTTGTTAGAAGAAAAAAAAGTTGTGTGAGTAATAAAAAAAAAATTGGGTTGCAATAATTCTTCTTTTTTCGAAAAAAAAGATACGATGCTCGGCAATTCTGTCTGCTTACCTTCACCAGCAAGCATGGAGACAGAAGCCACATCGACCATTAATTCAACAATTAATTCAACAGAACAACAGCAACAACAAAAATTCAACAATAATAATGTATCCAAAATAATATTATCACCTGCTGATAAACGATTTATTTCTTCAACATTATCATCTTTGAAAAAAAATAAACATTCTCTTTATTTTCGAGAACCAGTTGATCCAGTTGCTTTAAATTGCCCCGATTATTTTGATATTATTAAACAACCAATGGATCTCTCAACTGTACAATCAAAATTCAATAATGATCAATATAAAACTGTGGACGCGTTTATTGATGATATTCGATTGATTCTTGATAATTGTCACAGATATAACAATCCACATGATTTTGTTGCTCAATCGGGTAAAAAACTAGAAGAAGTTTTTGATCGTTTATTATTGAAAAGGCCATCATCAGTAAGTTATAAATTTCTTGAAAACAGCTGTTTCAAATCAATTCTAATTTATTCATCTTTTTATTTTTAATTTTATTTTCCCATTCTTTCAAAAATGTATATTATACATATTTATATATATTATAGACTGTTATAGTAACGGATTCAGACGAACTCATGTCCGATGATAAAATTCGCCTTTGTAATAATGCACTAATTGAAATGAACAAAAAAAAATACGACAGAATTAACTGGGCATTTAAACAACCTGTGGACGCATCAGCATGGGGTGCAACGGATTATTACGATATTATAAAGAATCCCATGGACCTTTCAACAATTGAACGAAAATTAAACGAACTTCAATATAAAAACGAAGATGAATTTGTTGCAGACGTTCGATTGATGTTTCAAAATTGTTACACCTATAATGCCCCTACTCACCCAGTACATCAAAACGCAAAAGCACTTGAAAAAGTGTTTGATACATATTGGAAGAAGAAGGCTCATAAGACGTCATCATCTTCTAAAGGTGTGTGTTTATATACATATATATATATATATATTTGGGGGATACATAAGTAAAACAAAAAAAATGTATGTAAATATATAATTGATTCTGTTGCTAATGATGGTATATTAAAAATAAAACTCATCAGCAAAAAAACATCATCATGAAACATCCTCAATATCAGCTTCAGTATCCTCATCACCACAGAGATCTGTTGCTGAACGACCAGAAAAAGTGAAAGAAGCAGAAGGTAAACTGTTTATGTATATATAGATATTGCTAATTATTATTTTTTTAATATTAACTCATGCTTCATTTATTTACTTGATTTATATATTTAGCTACTATTAGTCAAAAACGTACTTCTGATCACCTTGACGATAATCGAGATCAAAATAATATTAATTATAACAACAATAACAACGCTAATAATAATAATAATAATAATACGAACGCTAATAAAAAAGGTATTCTTTATTTTTTATTTGATGGTTGTTATGGCAACAAATGAATTTAAAAACAAGTAATTCTAATGTTTACTTAATCAATAGGTACTATATTGCGTCTCAAACTTTCAGTTACCAACCATAATGAGCCTAAAAAAGAACAACGACCCGAGGATCAGGTTTGATATTAATTTTTTTGTTTGATTGTTATTTAACAATACTATGAGAAAAATAAACTAACTATACATACACATACAGGTCTCTCCTCCAACATCGACATCATCATCATCCATTGCATCTTCATCAGCACCATCATTATCATTACAACAACCGAGACCATTAGCCATATCCAAAGAAGCACCTCCGCCACAACAACAATCATACATTCAACCAACTAAATCTCTTGCATTATCCGCCACAAAACCCGCCACAAACAATAAATCTGCATCATCATTCTCTGCATCCTATTTAAATAACCAAAGACGATCTTCTGATGATAATAACCGAATACCAGAAACTCGAAGACCTGAGGTAAATATTATTAATTATTAAAAATTCTGTTATTATATTTACGTATTAATTATATTTATAATAATAGCACGCAACAAAATACCCATCTGCTTCCGGAAAACGTCCTGCTGCTACTGGCAAACACCCTGCTGCTGGTAAGCATCCCGCTGGCAAACACCCTGCTTCCAAACACCTTCCTGGAAAACGTCCACGACAACAATATTCACAATCAACATCTCAAGCAACGACTCCAATATCTCCACCACCAGCTCCTGCACCATTTGATCTTGATTCGGTCATTGGTACAATTAGAAAAGAAAGTAACTTGCGTACTCAGGAGGTAAGTTATATATATATATAATTTTTTGGGCTTCTTTTTTCTCCATTATATGTATATATTCACACCTATTCATTTATTTCTTAGGTGGAAGAACAACGAAAAGCCAATGAAGAAAAATACCGTGCACAAAAACAAATGGAGTTGCGTAAGCAACAAGAAAATGAACGACAACAAAAGTATGTATTATATATAAATATATACTATTTATATACAAGGTTTAACTCACAAATAATTTTTTCAGAGAATGGCAAGAACGAACAAGTAAACAGAAAAAGATGGATCGTCAACGTAGAATTGACCAATTGGTGAGTATTTTTAGTTCTATAAATTATTATTACCAACACGGATATGCAAAAAAAAAAAAGGTAAAGAAGGTGTTAAGAAAGTTGACACCCCCTTTACTATATGTATTGGGTTATATTATATTATATGTATATTGTATATTACAGACTGCAACTGCCACCATAGATATTAGCAAGCATAAAATAGCATGCTCTGCATTTGAAAGGAAATTACAATTTGACCCTGAATGGCGAGAATTAGTTCGATGGCAAAGAGATACCGTGGATTATCGTCACTTCCAAAAGCCTGCTTTTATTCGAAATCGTTCTGATAAAACGATTGCTGATATAAAATCAGCTTTATTAAGTAGTGCTATTCGTTTTCGTGAAAAAAATCAACAACAAAATGGAGATGATCATCATACTCAAGAAAGAGAAGAAGAAGAACAAGATATGGATTTGGAATAAAAAGAAAAAAAAGAATTTTATATATATAACTATTATATTTTTCTTTCTTTTTCGTTTTCTTTTTTTTAAGCTCCAAAATCCATTATTTGAAAGAAAAAAAAACCCTTTATATTCAAACCAATCCACCTCCCGCACACACAAACACACACACACAATCTGCACATATTAAAAAAAATAACTTCATTATGAATTATTTTCTTATATATTAAAAAAAATATATATTTATATATACATAACATACAAATCGTATAAACCATATAAACTTTTTCCAAAAAAAAAAAATAACAAATAACTATTATAACTCGTAGTAATAATAAAAAAACATCACAAACAAATTTTTGAACGATGGTTTGGAATTGCTTACTAGTAGAAGGAAAGAAGCAAAATCCAATAATAATAATAATGATAGATAATTGTTACTAATGATGCATGAATGAAGTATAATGATGTGAATATTATGGAGCTACAAAGTTCGTACAATTGGGAGAAAATATAAACTGTAGTATTATTATACATAGCTATCAGTAATCCAATTATATGAAACGGGTCCGACTATACTAGAATTAGTTATAATATAAAATAATTTATATTGTTGTAGAAAATAGCACGTTTTTTATTAATTTAGAAGCCGTGCATACACACTAAAAAATCAATCCAACCGTTTTGAATACACATGTACGCACTATGTATACACAGACTCACATAAATATTACACAATTTGAAAATAAGTATAAGATTTTTAATTAAAAAAAAAAAAGAATGGTAACATTTATGACAAAAAAAAAGGGGGGGGGTGAAATGAAAATGAAAAAATTGGTCTGTATTTTTTTAAGAAAATGAAGGGGACAAAAAAAAATTAGAGAAATATACATTATTGTTCAATATCCAATGAAAAGCCAAATGTTGTACCAAGTGAAAGTCGTGGTAATAAAGGTGCACTTTCTGCAACAATACCATAATCATCATCATCATTAATAGCATTATGATGTTGATCATATCGTGCTGATACTGGAGGAGATGGATCTAATACTTCATCATCACTATCTTCAACATATAATTTGGTCATTCGACGAGACAGTTTTTCGGATGATTGAGGTTTTCGTCGACGAGATTGTAATGTTCGACTTGTACTTGTTGGAAGAGAAGAAGGAGGAATGTCAGGTAAGGGTATAGTAGGTGGTGGTGGAGCTGTAGATAGAGGTGCCTTTGTTGTTGTTGCTTGTAATGATGGAATGATGGGAGAAGATGAATTTTTATTAACAATTGTTGGTATTGGAGGAAGTTCAAGATACTCGTAAGGGTTATCTTGTTTGTCGAATGATTTTTTGTTGTGATTATTTTTATTGTCGTCAATGCTGGTAATGGTATCTGTTGATGGTCGAGACGGTGATTGGTTTGGTAAAAGAGGTAAAGGTGGTAATGGAGAACATGGAGCAGGAGGTTGAGGTTGAAGACAGAGTTTTTCTGTCATTGAATGCTGTTGCCGCTCTTGTGTACATGCAATACGTCTTAATACTTCATCGTGAGCATCTAATGTCGATGATTCATGTGTATTAATACTACTACTCCGAGTTGCTTTATATCCACCTGACATAGTTGCAGTAGATAATGGAATACCATTATTACTACCTCGACTTCGTTGTAATGCATAACTTGTTCTTGGTGATAATAATGTAGATGAAGCAAGGGTGGCTACGGTTGGGGATATCAAGGCAGTTTCGCCACTTGTTGTATTATTGTCATTATTATTAAATGTTAAATCATCAACATCTGTCAAAAATTGTTCTTCTACTAGTGAAACATTAATTGCATTTTGAGGACGTAATTCTGTCTCTGTTGGTAGACCAGGTGCTGTACCAAATACAAAGGAAGGTGGGCGTGTTTTTAATGTACATATATCATCATCGATGCTGCGATCCGTCGTGGATGAATTAGAACTTGGTGCAAATTGACTGGATTGTGATGTATTGTCAGACCCTGTAGAACCCGTATCCTCAGGAATTACATTCTTCTTGGTATCATTCATAGTTGCTCGATCTTTATTTACTGCTGTTGTTATTGACGGTAAAATTGTTCCTGAAGCTACTGCTGCTACTTGTAATTGTTGTTGTTGCTGTGCAGTTGTACGTTTGCTGTTTCGTTGAACTTGTTGCAGTCGTGCTTTGCTTCGAATTAAGTTAATATCAATTGTTGTAAGATTTTCTTGTCGATGTTGTTGCTGCTGTTGCTTTTTATCATGTTCTACCGGCTTTTTCAACCCATTAGCCAAATCAACGTCAATCGGTCGTAACCATGGCTGTCGAAGATGTTGGTGAGCCGCTTCTCGACGACGTTGTACAAGAGGAGTGGTTGTGCGCGGTCTTTCAAGTGGTAACAACATGGAATAATCAACATCATATTCCTCACTTCGACGAGAAAGACTACTCAGCTCATTAGCGGAGGCGAATTTTCGTATGGATCTGCCAAGTGTATCTTGTTTTCGAAGGGGATAACCCGTCACATTATGATTGGTATTCCCATGAATATGTAAATGTTGTTGATGATGATAGTAAGAATCATCCATGGATATTTTGAGTAAATTAATAGTAGATGAAGTCACTGTTAATCGAGGTTCACCCAACAAACTATAATGAGCACCTCGTTGAATACTATCGTTATCATCAATAGGATCGACTTCTTCAACTCGTGTTGGTTCTTCGATAACTACCGAAACAAATGAATCATGTAATCGCGATTGATCTCGTTCGAAATGATACTGTGGCATACTATGCGTTAATGGTTGAAATGACAAAAGATTTTTTCTACCGTTCGGTGGTGGAATGGATGCAATGACAATAGGGACTTTAGCTTTGATATTCTCGAATGCATGTTCAAATTGGAAAGTAATTTCCAATTCATGACAAATGGTAATGAGTGGGGAGTCAAGTGTCGGTGATAACAACTTTTGTAACTTGTGTCGAAGGATTAAAGGTCGTTTCCATGTTGATTTTTCTTGTGAATTATCCACACTATGTAATAAGGCTGGGATAGTGCGTTTAATATATTTTTTATGAGGGCGTGTTGACATGATCAATGTATCAGCAATGTTTTGAATTTTTCGATACGGGTTTGCTGTTTTTGCATCCGCACTATTATTTGGTAGTAGATTTTTGTTTTTTTCAAAATAGTAGAAAATGATCTTTTTCATTAATTTTGTCATACAATTAAAAGTTTTTTCATAAATCTTCTCCATCCGTCACCAAAAGAAAAAAAAGTTACACATGGAACAATATAGGCATATATATCATGTAACCATGGAAATAGAATAATTATAGTATTGACATAAATATCTCCCAGGACAGTCTTATACATTTTCTTTCCCCTCCCCCCAAGAAAAAAAAAATTATAACCATGAGACTATCCCTTAATAAGAAAATAAAAAGAATAAAAGTTACCTATAAAGTTCAATCTGTTTTAACTGGGTTCGAATATTCCGCACGGGCTTCTGAGACGCAAAGCACAAATATTTGATTGAGAAAGGGATGCTACCTTGTTGAAGGCAAACAATTTGGGGAGCATCAATTTCGTAATGAAATTTTGCAGGTACTGTATCTTCAATGATCTGCGTTTCGACTAGTGGCGCCATTTCTTTACACCGCAATAGATGCCGACGAATTTCAACAGGATGTTCGGCGGTAATTGACTTTTTTTGTAAGCCAAAGATACCGATAATAGATAATTCCACCTTGTAAGAAATAATGGCACGTTTGATAGATAATGTTGCTGGGTATATATTTGGAACTTCCAATAAAAAGGGTATAATATGTTCTCCAGCAGGTAAAGTAGTTTTTCCAAATAAGATTTGCTTGAGTTTAGGTAAGATGGATGCTTGAATAGTGCCACCACGTAAATTGGTTTGAGACGCACCTTTAAACTTGACACTCATTCCGCGAATTTTAAGTGGTCGAGTCAAAGAAAATAGTGCTTCACCTTTAAGCATCAAACTATCTGAAGACTCTTCCCTTTGACTATCATTGTCGTTGTCTTCAGCTGTATCTACGGAACTAGGTGGTTTAGGTTGACCCATAAAGTCCAATACGGGATCAACAAGAACGATCTCGACAAACTTGATGACAGCATCTTTCATGATTTAGACTTTCTCGTTTCAATAAGTTGCTTGCTGTGGTTATAGTTGGAATACACAAGAAAATGAATATAAATATTTTAATTATTATTATCTTTTTTAAAAAAAAATAGAGTAAGAAAAAAAAAAAAGAGAAAGGAATGAAAAGATAAAGATAAAGAAAGGAGTTGAATAAAAAGAAAGAAAGAAAGAGAAAGTGGAAAAGAAATAATAAATAAATAAAAAAAAAAAAAGAGAGAGAGAGAAACGCCCTTTTCTCCTACAGATAATAATAACAAATCTATAAAAAAAATAAGGATTGTTAATAACTTTTTTTTTCTTGTGTAGTGTATTATTAATGAGAGAGGTTTATTTAAGGAAAGGAAAGGGAGTGAAAAAATTAAGTACAAGAAAAAAAGTTAGAGAGAGAGAGAGAGAAAGGGATGGATTTTGGGGCAAATATATAAATAATAACAATGAAGTGTAAGTGTGTGTGTCTGTATCTAATTCAAAATAAGCAATCAAGTTACTTATTTTTTTTTCTATTTTCTGTGTTATGTGATTATTTATTTATGTGTATTATAATAAAACACGAGGCAACCCAACTGAATAACACTGGTCTTTTGTTTCACAACTCAAGGATAAAAAAGAAGACATAATTCTCAATATATTGCTTGATATGTTGATAAAACTCCTCGTGTTTTTATTCATTACTCTCTATTGTCTTTTATGTCCTTATACAAAAGTTGAAGAAAGTTTTAATATTCAAGCTGCTCACGATGTCATGCATCACGGTGGAAATATAAATGCTTACGATCATGTGGAATTCCCAGGTGTTGTTCCGCGATCTTTTCTTGGATCCATCATTCTCGGCTCTATTGCACAAGCTATTGTTACCATTCTTCGTTGGATCCACTTTGATATTAAAGATGGCATTACCGAGCAACTCATTGTACGAGTTCTTCTTGGTGCCTTGGTAAGCTTAGCACTCATTCGAATTCAAGTCGCCATCAAGAGACTTTTTGGTTATCCTGCCTCGGTTGCTTTTGTGCTCCTGACGTGTTGCCAATTTCACTTTATTTTCTGGTCAAGTCGTACACTCCCCAATACTATTGCCTTACCCCTGGTGTTAAGTGGTCTCTCCCACTGGATGGAGAGTTTGGTAGCAACAGCAGGACGTGAAACTCAGTTACGTGACATGATACGAGACTTGGTTATTGCTGGCATCTTATTTCGTTTCGAAGCGGGTATTTTATTAGTTATTATTCTCGGAATGGAATGGCTTGTTTATCGTACATTATCATTCAAGTTTATGTTCGTACATACTGTATCAAGTGTTCTCGTAAGCCTAATTTTGACTGTATCGGTTGATTCTTACTTTTGGCAACGTGATATTATTAATGGAGAATTACCATTGTGGCCGGAAGGAATGGTGTTTTATTTTAATGCTATTTTGAACAAAAGTTCTGAATGGGGTACTTTACCCTTTTATGCTTATTTTGTCTTATTTCTCCCTCGCTTACTATTGATATCATATCCATTGGCTTGTATTGCATTTATACGTGATGGACGAGTGCGTCGGATCATGAGTCCCATGTTAATCTATATTTGTTTATTTTCACTGGTACCGCATAAGGAATGGCGCTTTATTATTTACACCATCCCGATTTTTACCGCTGCTGCTGCAGCTTTACTCGGTAATGTTTTTTCTGTATATTATCAAACATCACGAATCAAGACTTTACTCGTCATATTAGTAGCGGGAGGAGGCATATTGGTATCACTTGGATGTTCATTGTTTATGCTTTGGATTTCAATTCAAAATTATCCTGGTGGACATGCATTGCATCGACTTCATGAAATTGCTAATAGTGATGTATCTTATGGTCAACAACCCCAAGTATCAGTTCATATGGATGTCTCAACTGCTATGACAGGTGCATCACGGTTTGGACAAGTGGCTCATCCAGGATGGTCATATCATAAAAACGAATCACATACAACACCCGACGATTACATTGAAGCAGAGTATACACATCTTATTACCAGTGATCCAGGGTTTCATCATCAAGAATTTCAACTTGTGGATCAAACGTTTGGTTTAGAAGCTGTCAAATTAAAATCTCCCAAAGTTTATTTGGATCAACTTCAACATTTTGTTCATAACCCACATGTTCTGTTACCTGTCGATATTATTATTCAACCTAAATTATATACTTTGAAATTGATGAATCCACAAACGACATGGATTCAATATACTTTACGTAAATATCCAGTAGTACTTTATAGTAAGACTTATTGGTAAGTAACCCATAATGTTATTTTTATTATATTATATGTTATGAGGGGGTTATATACAAACTCTAAAAAAAAGAAGCATCTATATTTTAAACTTACATAATAACATCACATTAAAACAATCTTGTTTTTTTGCTATTATTATTATTATTATTATTATTACATTGCATATATTAACTTCTCCCTTCTTTTATTTTCTTTATTATATCCCCTACCCCTTTGTTTTCTGATTGTTTTTGTTCAACCCCCCCCCTTCTCTCCTTGCCCCCCTCCTTGCCCTGGGTCTTCCTCCTGAAATAGTCCTTTTTGTAAACGCGCCAAACAAATTTTAGATAAATATTGTAAAAATAATTATTTCATTGTTGAAGTAGATCAACGAGAAGACTCTTTAGCAATGAAACAAGCCTTAATTGGACTCTCGGGTCGTCATACATTCCCTAACCTTTTCGTTAATGGTCAAAGTATAGGTGGATCGGATGAATTGGTACGACTAGAAAAATTAGGCAAGTTATCCGAGATAATACTCCCGTGTATTCACTAGAAATGGTTATTGATCACGATTTGGAATTTTTTTTTTTTTTTACTTTTTTGTTCCCTAACGTTTCTATTTCCGAATTATTCTTTTTTGCATCTCCCAATCCACCTCCCCCAATCCTCAACTCCCAGTCATTTATTATTTGTAACTATACACAATATAAATCACTTCACACATATTGTTCCACACTATTATTATTATCATTATTTATTGTACAGAAACACAAAAGGAAATAAATGAGATTATATAACATATTGAAAGATTAAAAATAAAATAATTAGGGAAATGGGTATTAATTGATTAATTATTTAAACCCCAATCCATGTTTAATTTATTTTACCACCATTACATGCATGCTAAATTATAATATAAAAAAATCTTTGCTAAAAATGGAATAGAATGACAGCTATAACTTTATTTAAAAAAAAAAATTTCTTATCAGAAGTCTTTATTTATAAAAATCATGTCATGATAAATAAAAGTAAAGTAACAAAAAAGAATACATCACATATATTTATTATTACGTATTACGTACGTACAATTGTTCTCAATGCATGATTCCTTAACAACAATATTCATTATATAACAATGTGTTACCATGTCACTTAACTCAACAATTGGGTTCCGTTTATATTATTATTACATCAATAATCTTGATCGCACAGAACATAAAATGATCGTACAAGAACGAAAGTTGCTCAGTGTCACCATAAACCGAAATACTGGTGCCATCTTGTTTTCTTTTTTACGTAAATCATACTAAAATGGAATAATTATTATCCATGTGTTTTTTATAAGCCTTAATAAATAATATTATAAATATGAGATATTTTTTTTGTAGTAAATAATAATGTTAATAACATATCTATTAACTAATGAAAGAAAGTTTTTTAAAGACATAAAAAAAATATTTTTAGCAGATATCAGATAGGTTTTTTATTTATTTTTATTTTGCATGATTAACTTTTTAATATTAATATCAATCATATGCTTTTTACATGATTCATTTTCATTTATAAAAGTTTTTTTTTTATTCTTATTTCTGATATTAGATAAACATATATACACAGACTTTTTACGTACTTGTCAAATTTTCTTATCATTAATCACTAGCTATTTCCCAAGATCGCTGTAGATTTAAAATTATTTAGTCATCAAAAAATAACAAACTCAATATATATATTATTTGATAAGCATAATTATTCATGCCGTTACTTGTTTAACATATAAAAATTAGCATTTATAGTAAAATACTATTGGCTCATCTGTCTACATTATTACTACATATTAGCTGAATATAAAAACCATTCAATGCTGAACTTTTACTTTGTTATTGTAGTACAACTATCAGCTTTTTTTTTAACATGTGAAAATTCTATTATTACAAAATGATCGCTGATAAGCAAAAAGATAGACATTTCTTTTTTTATTATCTAATGACAATGACGGCGTTCAGATAATAATTACCAAATTAAAATCTAAATCGAGATACACGTTTTCTCATAATTCTGGGTTTTCAATTGTCCAAGCTCTTATTAATATTATTACTATTATTCACTACTATAAAATACATAGGGTGATATTTATAAATCTGAATTCAAGTTTAATATTTATTATACGTACGTAATTTAAAATTTTAAATTTATTAATATGAAAGACTAGTGGACCATCGCCTATAGGCCTGTGGTCGCTTCCTTGCGATTCGATAGGATTAAGAGCAATTGTATATACATATATATAAAATATAATATCTATTATATTTTGTCAGTCTTCCAATCAATTTTTTAATAATTATACGTAGGCATGTGTGTATATGGGTGGTGAAATATGTTAATAATTGGATATACTGTATATATATATATATATATATATCGAGGTATATTATATTGTTTTATTTCAGATATGAAATAACATACTTCTATATAATAATCATTGTTGAATAAATAAAAGCTGGACAAATTGTTTGGTTCACGAGAACCGAAAAAAATACTACAGTAATCAATTTTATTTGTAAAAGCAAAAGTAGAGAATAATACCCTTTTCCATAATACTCTTTTTTTTAATAACTGAAAAGAAACAAGAAGTTTGTAGCACATTTATCTTCCTCTAATTGAAACATAGTATATATGTTTAGTTGTTTAGTACAATACTTATTCTTTAGTTCAAAGTCTTGAAAGTCTTCCATAAGTATACGTAGGAAACAAAAACAAGATGACTAAGAATTTCTTGGGTTTTATTATATATTTTTTGCACTTATTTTTCGAATCACTACGTAAAAATAAGCTATCTTGGTCCTCTACATAGTAGTCATCAGTTTTTATTTTTAATCTTTAAAGTACTCTAATATTCTAGTACATTGAATAATATAAAATATACTAGAGTTACGGTCACAATAGCCTCTTAATTTATATGCGGATGATCAACAAATAAAGTTATCATAACAACAATTCTTTGTTACTAGTAAGAAACGTTGCTTAACAACATAATACCTAACACAAATTTATTTCATTCTATTGCAGCAAATATTAATAATGACCTTTCTTTTTCTTTGCTTAAAGAAAGAAAAACTTGAGAGAATGAATAGACTATGTAAGACCAAGGGTGTCATAATTTTTGGATGCTTCCATTTTCGTTAATAGAAGTAAATCACCCAATGTTTGGGTCCTTTTGGCCCTTTTAGCTTTACACTTATTTTAGTCATTTTTTGTTATTGTTGTTTATTAGATTTTAACATCAATATAAAAATTCTTAACTGATAATGTTGACTAGAGTATGGGGTATTTATTAAGCTGAATGAGGCGCATCATAATACCCAAAAGTAAACAAAAATCTAAAAAAAAAGTACCTTCCTTCAGGTGGCTTCAGGTACCTTTTGGGTACTTCTGGGCTCCTTCGGTGACGAAGTACCTAAAAATCCAAATAAGAAAGGTTTATTCTCACCCGTAAAGAAGCAAAAGTTAATATTATCACAGTTATAATCAGTACAAAAAAAACATTCTTCAAGAACACTAATTGACTTATCATTGCAATGTAAAATTATCTAGGGATACAGTGTGCTCAATAAAAACGTACATAAGTATAATTTATAAATACGCATGAAAAGTTCTTATTGTAACAATTCTAGACTCTTCATATATTAATTAACAAGCATAATAAAATATACATCGAAACAAAGAGAGAAAGCATTCCATATGTTTATCTACATCTGTCTTTTTGCTTCTAATTTGCTGTACGTTCACTGTTAACATTTTAATAATATTTCACTATCAGTTTAGTTTACGGATGGTAAAAGTATAATATACGTACGTACAGTAAAATTTGAAACGCACACGCACACGCACACGCATATATAATCATGTATGTTAATTATTACTTTATAGCAGCCTTAATCATCTATTATAGCAAACAACTGATTATTTACTGATTAATACTTTTCCCATAATTTGCTACGTATATTCATATTTTCAAAAAGAATGGCAAAAAAGCAATACAAGTAACCTATTCATGTAAAAGAAAATGTAGACCTATGAAAAAAGAAAGAAATCGATTATTTAATGTTAGACAGGTTACTAATCCCGGCTAAATTAAATGTCCACAGGGATGAACTATATGAACCATTTCAATTTAAGCTTGATGATCATAAAATGCTATTAATCTAATTGCCCAATTGTATTTGTATTAAGTACTCTATGTTCACTTGAATCGAGCATCTACCTACCATGATTTTCCCATTCCTGGTACAAAAGCTCACATCGAATCTGCAATAAATACAAATTACTATACAGTCACAAACGATACTGCAACATCAATACGTTTGCCATGATCTAATACAAGTTGTTGTTTTAACACGAATATGTTAGTTATGGTGCAGCTCAACTTAAATACGTAGCCAATTTTTTATTTTATAACATTTTTTTTATAATTCAAACACTGATAAAGCAGTAATATATATATATATATATATATATATATATATATGATAGTCTTTTGATTTATAGTAATTACATGAACTATGATAGTACGTAATGGAAGTTCTTTTAAAAATAGTTGTTCATCGTTATAATATACTAGTTGATTATATAATATATCAATTTACTTGTTAGTTTTTACTATTAACTAATACAAGCTTTATTATTTTATATATCATTGTCTAAATATGAAATACTATATATATTTATAAAGCTATTATAGATTAAATATAATAGTAAGAAAAAGAGATAGTAATGTCTTATACGCTATCTGTCCTTTCACACATCTGTAATGGAATCATCTAAAATTAAAAGCCAGACTATTTCCATATATGTTTAGTATGTTACCATAATAGGCGCCTGTGTTTACTTTTGGGTCTAACATTTTTGCTCCACACAGCCTAAATGGCCTTACTTCAAACTCTTACTACTACTCTTCCAATTCAAAAGATATTTAAGAATCTTTTTCTTCAGATGCTATTCTATCATTTTCTTGGTTTTAATTTTGCTTTTGTTCATTGTTGGCTGACTAGATATAATTTGAAATTGGGCAAAAGTTTTGAAAAAAATTGGCTATTTAAGTTGAGCTGCACCATTATAAATTGACATATCGGTAAAATACTTAATAGTTCTCTTCTAAGAGTTTAAATTAAATATGTACAAATATCCTTCGTTTGGTGTTGTACTAATGAGCAATCTAATTCATCTATTAAAGCAACAGTATATCTTGAACTTGAAAATACCATTCTACTTTTTTTTCTACATATTTCCTTTCATATATAACCAAAAAAAGAGAGAACATTTTATTTATTTACTGAGGCAGCTTATGTTTTTTATACTAGAAATTCAAACAATAGCGTTCACTCTTTCAAGTATAGTGGTGGGGGTCGTATGTTTATTTTCGTCCACTGGGAGATAGTACGTAGTATCAAAGTACTTTTACGAGTAAGTAAAAACGTGATCAGTGATATTAAGACAGATTCTGTTTGAACGTTATTTACTTTTTGACACTTTAGTGTTTTTCTTTTTTTCTGTAGAGTCTAAATATTTCTTATTATACGCAATTTGTTGACAGATGGTCCTCTCTGGATATCTATTAAAACGATTACTAAAAGCTCCTTTTGGATTTGATCAATTAATTATTTGGACCATTAAGTCTTAACGAGAGTAGAAAGTTTGTACAAAAGCATACCATAAACAGCTAAAAATAACTTTTCAGTTGAATAATTCAAAAGTATATGCACATTTGCAACTTTTGGGATCTTTCTCTCTCTCTCTCTCTCTGTCTTTATTTTTTTTTTTTTTTTACATTATTCTATAGATCAAAGCAATTTTTTTTCCTTTTTGATTTTTGTTTATGATTGCTTATATATATATATATATATATATACTACCGATCTTTTAACAAAAATTATATTATTTTTGGAAAAATGAATTACTTTTTCCTCTTTATTATTTACGTATGTATACGTAACCTTATACATAACAAAGAAGTCATATTATAAAATAAAAAGAAATAAAGTTTAACCAATGAACAACGTGAAACCATAATATGCCGATCTTTTAAGCAGTCTATACTAATACTACAGCATCATTATAATACATGTTTGCACGAGGTTAATTATTGCATGCTTAAAATATCTTTTTTTTTTTTTAGGCTCAATTTTTTTTATAATTTGTTCATAGTGTATTGAATATTTCTTTTTAACCTCATTTTAGTGAATGAATTTGGTAAATCCTGGTTTACTGAAAAGGAAAGCGATAACATCTGTTGCTGCGGATATTAAGATAAACAGTATCTATAACAATAAATTATAAAAGAATAATTTCATTCTTTATTGGTATAAAAATATGCTAAGAGTTTTTTTTTTAAGTTAGACAACGCTTATTGTTGTTCCTATGCAACTACATAAAATAATACTCTCAAAAAAATTATGCTTCTGAAAAATATAGTACAGTAAGAAAAAAGTAAGGGGGTTATTTGCGATTAAATATATTATTATATTATTTAATCATTATAATACTACTTCCAGGAGCATCAAACATGATTAATGGCTTAGAAAGAAGATTGTGTGTATAAAGTTTAAAGAGAAGAATAGCCCCTCCCCCAAAGTAATTGGATGAAAAAAAAATTAGGTTGTAACACAAGACCTTCGATTTACTTCTCTCTTATATAACTCATGGTTTCATATAACTCATTTTTTTTTTAACCCTTTACCATTTTTCTTTGTTCTTCATAACTCTGAATGGTATTTCAATTTTTTTTTGGTAAGTTGTTATCCCTTATATATATATATATATTCTAGAACAGCAAATAATCGACCTAAATAGGAGAGAAGGAAGAAAATAATAGAGTAAGGAAAGGGGAAATGTGGGGGGGGAGGGAAGGGTATAAGGCGCATGCGTGTGAAGAAAATAGTTTTTATAGATAGGTGAGAAAAATTGATTAAAAGCAATGATTGGTTGAAACCTGATGAAACACCCAAGTTTTTTTTTTTTTTTCGTTGTCGGAGAACTTTTTTTTTTTTTTTTTCTTGTTCATCTACTTTTTTTGGTTGTTCCTTTTTTTTTTTTTTTTCCTTTTTATAACGCCCCCTCAAAAAAACACTTTCTTTCTCTTTTTGGAGAGTTCAACTCAACCTTACAAAAAGTCTGCATTTGGAAACTCTTTATATATCAAAAAAAAAAAGCTCTTTTCGTATATACTTTTATAACATATACACAGAGATATATATAATATAAATATATAATATAAATATAAAAAACACACTTAACATATATATATATATATATACATATATAACAAATAAAGTATATTCATAATGAATGTCAATGCAGATCTACACCACCACCACCAACAACAACAACAACAACAACAACAAATGCGTATGCCAGAACCTTCTTCATCCACAAAAAATAAAACTGGAAAAAATAAACCTTTTGACGAAGAAGAAAATGAGTCTATCGAAGATTCCGATAATGAAAAACCAAACAAGCGTTCTGGTAGACGTAAAATCAAGATCGAATATATTGAAGACAAGAATCGTCGGCATATTACTTTTTCTAAACGAAAAGCTGGTATTATGAAAAAAGTAATTTTTTATTTTCTTTTTTAAAAGGAAGAACAGTAATAAAAAAAACGCGAAGAAAAATAAAGAAATAAAAAGAGCGCGTGTTGATGTTTCTTTTGTACACACAGACACAATAAGAATAGAAGCACCGCAAAACTTTCGTTTACGAAAATGGAAAAGAACTCATGCAGTTTTCTTTTTTTTCAAAATAGGCATACGAATTAAGTACTTTGACAGGAACTCAAGTTTTACTCCTTGTTGTATCTGAAACTGGTCTTGTTTATACTTTTACTACTGTAAAGTTACAACCTATTGTTACTAAACCAGAGGGTAAAAACTTGATTCAAGCTTGTTTGAATGCTCCAGATCCAGTACCTAATGAATCTTCTTCTGTAAGTAAATATATATTTTATATGAGTATCATATTATTAAAAAAAAATTATTAAGTAATAATCATCTTTTTTACATATATTAATATAGGATGCTGCTTATACTAAAAATGAAGCACCAAGACCTGTTGAAAAGAAGGAATATGAGGATAAAAAGGTAATATAATATTATAATAAAAATAAAAATATGATTAACTAAATAATAAGGATATGTATATATAGATTGATACTTCTGCTGGTCATCCCTCTGCAGCATTTGGTGCAGCAGCAGCAGCAGCAGCTAATTCCCATAGTGGCTCGAGCGCACCAGGTGCTTATCAACCCGCTGCTTATGCACCAGCACCTGGAAATGGAGGTCAAATGCCATCAGGAAATAATGGATATCCTAGTTACATGACAACACCTGCTGCACCTCAATATCAGCAACAACAGCAACAACAGCAACCTCCTCCTCAACAACAACCACAACAGCAGCAACAACAAGGTCAGCCTCCTCAACAAGGTCAACCCCCTCAACAGCAATATGGACAAATGCCTGCACCACCATTCTATGGAGCTCAACAACCACATCATTACATGCCTCAACAACATGCAAATTATTGGCCACGACAAGATCAAGGTCAACCAACTGATGATAAAAGGAGAGTAGCAGGTGCAACAAACAATGTTCCTAAAAAATAAATAATTTACAACAAAATCATATCAAAACAACAAAGTCAACATTAACTAATACATTTTTTAAAAATAACCAAAAAAAAAAAAAAAAAACAATTATTCGTATAGCATATTAAACACATCAACCAAAACACTTATTCATTTGATTTGTATGATTCCCCTTTCCTCCCTCTCAATCCCCATCTTCTTCCTTTTCTTTAAAAAAAGAAGAGTTCTTTTTTTTTTCTTAACCTTCCCTTCTTTTTTCACCACTCTCCTTCTTATACTTTCTTAAAACAATTTATTTTAGCTTATAATAAGCTTTATTATTATTATTATTATTATTTTCTTCTGTCTGTATACTTCTTTTTACCTTCTTTTTTTGTCTTATCGGTCTTATAGTGTTATATTATTTTTTATATATATGTATATATATAAGTATATTATTATTCTTATTCTTATTATACGTATACATGTTGTAGAAGCTTCTACTTGGACGTGGGTTTAAGGAATTTGGCGCATATTTTTTCTTTTAGTCTTATCGAAATTATCTATAAATATGGAAGGGCATGAAAAATTAGTAATAAGGAAGTTTGTTTTTATTATAAGACACAGTAATCTATCCACCATACTACAGGCATCGAATAGCATTATTCTAAATTATATAATTCAACCTTATTAGACACTCTCATATCGCACAAATATTGCTTACTCGTGTTTATCTATTTTGAATTTATTACTGTCACCGCTCACTATAACGATATTCGATATAACGATATTTCAATATAACGATCGGGTTTTGGGGTGCAAGACAGATTAAGCAGGGAAATATCGTTAATTTTATATAACGATATCCGATAGAGTTTTGGCAAAAATATCGTTATATCGAGCGAACAAATAACCTCTTTGTTTTTTTAAAAAGGAAATAATACTAGTTTGTTGAGCATTTTTTATATTCTAACTTTAGTTTTTAAACATTTTTGTCAAGTTTTAATAATTTGAATATCAAATTTATCTTCAGGCACTGTCTTACTAAAAAAAATCAGTGATATTTTGCTTATGCTTCTTTCTTATAAAAATTAGATTTGTTTTTTCCCCAATTATGCTTGTCTAACTTTTTCTTTGTCAATTGACATGGATTTGTAAACAATAATACGTAGACGGTTTTTGATGCTTATCATAATATGATACTCGCATTTTTTTCTTATAGGGGATCAGCATTAATTATATGCGATTACGTGGTTGTAATTCAATTAGAAGTAATAAGACGGGGGATATTTGACAAAGAAAACTGTACAAAAAAAAGAACTGTTTTATTTTTATAGCTTATTTTTAGTATGGACAATATAAAGTTCTAGAGTTTAGTCTTTTTATAAGACATATAGATACAAATAAGGCCAAGTACATCATATGGATGACATTTTATCTGATCATTATAACTTAGATCAAGAATTCGATATAACGATAATTCGATATAACGATACACTTTTGGTCTGACGGGGTGTATCGTTATAGCGAGCGGTGACAGTAGCTGATGATTCTGATAACACTTTATGCTCATTGTAACTTGGTTATCACTGCTATCATTATTATCACTATCCTTTCATCACCATCTTTACTATAAATATTTATATATTTATGCAAATAGACGTAAATAAATTGAACAAGAATAAAAATAAATGTTCGAATAAGGATGACTATACATGGGGAAACATAAATTGATCCTACTACATCTAGTAATGACTATTTTGTTATTATTTTATAAAGATAAAGCAAGAAATAAAATTTATTGAATTCAACAAAATCAAAAACAATTGTAATGATACGGCCCCAAGTTTATATATACAAGAAGAGGTTGTAAGTATCAAAAAAATATGAAGCATATTTTTTTCTGTTAGATAGAATGATATATAGGGGTATCTATAAGGAAATATTAAGGGTTAACAAAAAAAAAATCAGAAGGATGTATATATATATATTAAAAAAGAACGAATTTTGCAAATAAAATCCAACTTGAAGTTGCCAAAACAAGATATAATCCACCATAGAACCAATTTGCTCGAAGTTCTTTTAATCGAGATGGATTAGGATTAGGACGACGATGATCGTTTAATTTACTATATTCAATATCGTCTTCACCTTCCTGTGCTTTGATAGCTTCCCGTGCAGATCGATCTAAGAGTCGATCATAAATAGAATAGTCCAAAATACAAAGTACTATGCCTGCAACAACAGCAAAGGCTGCAATCACAATAAAGAATAAGATGACACCTTTGTAACCCTTATTGGGATCTGCATCTTGAATTAAGCCAGTAGTGATATCAAACAAGGATGCACCAATGTTAGTTCCGGATTTGATCAACCCCATACCTGTACCAACCAGTGATAAAGGAAGAATGATGGGGACGGATGATACAAGACCAACGGGACCCAACGAAAGACTGATACTGAAGATTAACATACCAACCACAGGTGGGATATGGGTAAAGTCCAAAAGTACGAGTGCTATAAGCATGCATATACCACTTCCAATCACTACATAATTATTATTCAGTTGAAAGTTAATTATCAACTCTTTAGTGTTTATATATATAAAGGGGCCAAGTAGTTAAATAAAAGTATACATACTCATCCAAGTTCGTTTTCCATATTTATCCAAACAGATACCCAAGAATGGCATTAAAATAACAGGTAAAATTTGTGCCATGCTAGCTGTAGCAGCTGCATGTGCATCACTATATCCAAAACGGAATTTCACAAATTCACTATATGAGAAAAGAAAAAAAAATCAAAAGATTAGATTATAGATATACTAAATAAACAAATTCTTCAAACCGATAAGTTTATTTATAACTTTTTTTTTTTACCTGTTGATATGTAGAAAGCAACCCCAAGAACCACCAAGTAAAAATTCCATGGCGGCAATAAGCCAAAATGAATGAGGTAAATACATCAACTTGTGCCACCTAAATGATTTCTTTCTCTCAATAGCTTTAACTTGTCGTTGACATCCATTGGATGGCATATCCACAGTACGTAATAACCCAATATAAACAAGATTGAAAAAGAATGAAATCATACAAAGTCCAGCAGAAAACTAATAATGATAAAATATGAATTATTTTGTTGTCATGTTAATTTTACATATTTTACTATACAGAAATCGACCCCTTTCTAAAAAGAAAAATTAAAATATATAATTACCCAGAATCCATAACCATACCAACCTGTCCAATTGGCAATGGGTACAACGGTTGCTTGAGCCATAAATGAAGCTAATCGACTCACTGTTAATAATAAAGCCATAACGGCGGCAAGACTACGTCCTTTGAACCATTGACTTAGAATGGTTTCTTGAACGATAACAACTGTGCCACTTCCAATACCATAAAGAATTCGACCAAAAATCATGGTGGGAAGGCTTGTAGTAGATGTTGAAATTGCAACTAAAGTGTTACCTGAGGTAACTAATACAGTAGTAATGATAGATCCAGGAACAGTACCAAAAGCATCAACGAATATACCACCAATAACAGGAAGAACAGTATTTACAATAGAAACAGTGGATTGGATCACGCCATATTGTGAATTGCTGATACCAAATTCCTATTTATCCATCAAATTGTGTGTCAGATGAGTGTCATCATCATCTATAAATCTTGGGTTCTCTCTCCACACCCATCAGAAAATAAATAAATGATATCCCTTACTTGTTTTATAGTATTTTTCATGGCTCCCAGTGTATGAGCAGCAAAATGACTACCCACTAAATAAGAGAAATTAATTATATATATATATATATTGGTTAATAATATGTAATGGTCAACGAATTAGAAATGAACTTTTTTTTTCTTCTTTTATTAGTTGCTTAAGACAACGGATTTGGTACGTAATTTACCAGCTAATAAAAGTGCACATATAAGAGCTGTCATTTTATATTGCCATGGTTGCTCTGCAAGTTGGCAATAATCGTCATTATTAGGGTTTTGTTGTTGTTGACAGCAAGTTGAATTGGGTCTATTACTAGAACAACATGCAACTTTAACACCTTTATTCTTATCGTTGTTTTTACTTTGTCGTTCGTGTTGTAATAAAGGTGTATTTTCACCTATGCTAGGTGCATTCAAAGCTGGCGATGAGAACGCCATTTTATAAAAAAAGAAATAGTTATATATTAAAAATAAAAAATAAAAGAGTAGAAAAGAAAATAGAGTCAAAACAGAAACAGCGGAAGAAATATATAAGAAAAAAAATCGATCCGAATGAATCCGTTGATTTTCACTATTTATCAGATCGACGATAACATTCAATCTCTTCCTATCGGCTATCCAATCATTTTAATACCCCTGCTCGATTTGTATTACATTATTCACCCAACTTTATAGTGCCCTTAACAAGCTTATCAGATTGTTGTACAAAATTAAAAAAAAAAAAACTGCCCCTTGTTATTGGTACCCAAGAAAATTGAGTGGGTATTTATTTGGTGAAAAAGAAAAAAATATATATAAAATAGATGGATTTGTACAATTTGGATATGAAAAAAAAAATGATAGAAAAAAAAATTGATATGTTTTGTTTATATGGATGTAATGTTTATATAAAATGTTTTCCAGTTCAGTCTGAAATATCTATTGAATGCCATCCATGATAGCACGATATTTTTTCTGATCTTGAAGCATCTCATGGAAAATGCGGTAACGACGTTCATCCATTTCCAACACTTCAGAATCTTGTGTAGGTTCAACAACTTGACCAGCACGACCCATACGAACCATGACTTCCCATAAACTATGGCTTGCATCCGCTGCTCGGGCACCTAAAAATGCCGCACCAATAACAACAGCTGCATCGATTCTTTCAGGCAGGATAACACGACATCGGGTAATGTCAGCATGCAACTTGACGAAGATTGGATTCTTGCATAATCCACCTGACAAACATAAAGTATCAATCGTATATCCTTCCTTGTTCAGTGCTTCAATTATATGTCTTGTTTGACAAGAAATAGCTTGCAACGTAGCCAAATAACGTGTTGCTAAATCATTAATACTATGATCCAATGAAACGCCAATGATCATACCACGTAATGTAGGGTCTGCCAAAGGGGAACGGTTACCGTGATAATCCGGATAAATATGCATTTGTTTTGTTAATTGTTCCAAATGTTTAAATCCATTTTTCTCTTGCATTTGCTCCAAATGACGATTCAAAAAGGCGTAAATATTTATTCCTTCTGAATCCGCTTGTTTTCGTGCTTCATCAATTGCTGGATGTGTGTTTAAAGTATGATCAATCAACTGACCTGTAGACGATTGTCCACCTTCAGCATGCCACATGTCAGGTACCATTACAGAACGGTAAGGTCCCCACACGCCTTTGACAAAGATAGCTTCAGGAGCCATAGCAATATGACAGCTGGATGTACCGCAAGCAATCGCAACACGATGGGAACCTTGAGCAAGTAAACTTTGATCCAATGCGCTGAGCATCTTGGTACGTTCATCATTTGAAGCGGTGGCACCCAACGTGGCAATAGCACCTGCATAAGCATCAATGACAGCTGAACCGACAGGGGTTCCTGCAACCAGTCCGAGTTCATTTGCTGCTTGAGGGGTTAAACCTTGTCCAACTGGATCTCCAGCAGTTAATACTTTTCCCGTTTCCCCATCAATACCACCTAATCGTTGAAATTTTTCTTCTTTTAAACATCCCAATCCAATGGCTTCAAAATAACTTTCATCCCATCCATGGCCAACACCTTTGGGTTGGTACGAACATTTGCATGTTAATGAACAAGTAGATCGTGCAGTGGAACCTGTTGCACGGAACGTCAAAAAATCAGGCAAGTCCATCAAATGGCCAATAGCATCCCATTTGGCAGCTGGCAAATTTTCCTTGAGCCATAATGATTTAGGAATTTCCATCTCAGGACTGATGGTTTTACCAACGTAGTTGAGCACTTTATGTTGTGTTGCATTGATACGTGCGGCTTGATCGACAGCCCGGTGATCAGCCCACAAAATAAGATTCCATTCGTTATCCTCAAACTGAGTCTCTTGGTCCACAGAAGCAGGTTCCCCATTTTTGTCCAACACGACCAAGGAACATGTAGCATCAAAACCAACACCTTTGATATCTTCTTTGGAAACACCTGCTTCAGCAATAGCTTCTCGAGAAGTCTTACAAATGGCACGCCAGATATCGTTGGTGGATTGTTGAAAAATATCGTGATGTGGATGCTTGCATTTAATGGGTTCAACAGCTTGTGCTAATAAAGCACCTTCTGCATCGATAATGGCAGCACGCGCAGAACTGGGTTATATGAAAAATCGGCCGTTAGAACAAAGAATTCGACAAAGATAAGTGAAAACACACCCCGCACAACCCCCACATAATAAGAGACAAAACATTTTTAAGTCAGAAATACGTATATGTATACTCACCCAGTACCAACATCAATACCAAGATAATAAACTTGTGGAGACATTATTTTTTGAATATATATATATATATATATAATAGAGAGATTTACAGAAAGAAAAGGAAGGAAAAAAAAAAGAAAAAGGAGTTAGAATGGCGTTTATATAAATAACGGCACAAAGTATAATAAACACGCAACAAGTAAAACGAAACACTAAACATTTTTTTGAGATCCGAATAGGGTAGCGGAGCTACTTTAAATGGTAAGTAAACTCAAAAATTTTCCGAGGATCTCGAAAAGAAGAAATTAGGGGGGTGTGATATTAACTTGTTGAGTGCATAAAAAAGAAATTGTTGTACAGAAGTTTCATCTGCCAATGCGGGGAGAGGAAAGGCATAATATTGGGGATTATTATAAAAGTGGGGTAAAGAAAAAGAATAAAGAAAGATCTCATCTTATAATAATTTATTGTGTAAGGTACAAAATCCTTTCTTTCATTTATCTATCACTCACCATTTTAGATATGTTGTAAAGTACAATGTAGTAGCCTAACCTCGACTATACTTATACCAACTATATTAACAGCCTTGGTGAAAGAGAAAGAGTAGTTTTTTTTTTGAAAACATAACAGACAAATATATATTTTATTGTTTCTTTCTTATCATTTATCTTTTTTTTTTCTTTGTGCCACAACAATCACCTATAATTTGAACGCAAGGATAATACAAGATGTGTACATAATCTGCAAGGCGATAAGAAAACGTGGCGTACTCACCCCCCCCTCTCTCTTCTTCTTCCTAGGTTGGTGCCTGGTTTTTTTTATAATGCAGTTCTTTTTTATACCTCAGTTATGTAATTTACTGAATCAAATAAAGTTATAAAAAATATTTGTTTCTATGTTTATTTATAAAAAAAACTAAAAAAAAAAAAAAAAAAATTAAAACGAAATTGGGGGTTAAAAATTTATTATGACATATTGGACGTTGTACCAACCGAACAGCAATTCGGTACAAAATTCGGACCATCCGTTACTTATTGTATAATATAAAAAATAAATATCAACGTACAAAATTATGTACAACTTTTTCCTTTGCTAGGATTCAAATATACACATATACCTGAAAAAGAGACCACACCATTTGTTGACTTGGTTAATATATAGAAAGAAAAAACAGGTTTGTGAAAAAAAATATTCTGTAATCAAAGAAATCAACAAGTTTGGGGGTGATGATCAGGAAAAGGAGGTATTATTTCTTGACTCGCACGCGCCTGGGAGAGGAAGGTTGCACAATACTCGAACCAATAATGTTATTTTCTATACATTTTGTCCACAGTAACAAAAGAGAAAGGATTGTCTATGTTACTGTGAAAGCATGAGAATGAAGAAGAGAGAGAGTGTGTGTGTGAGATATCATGAAAGCATAATGATTGGTGCTTATATGTAACTTATTTTGGTTAAAAATATACATATGTATATATAACTAATTACTGATTTTTTATATAGCAAAATGAGTAAAGGATGAAGAAACGGTCTTTGCATATAATGATAAATACATGCTGGTTGAAAACCAGTTGGTAATGATTGCATAAATTTATTTATATATATTTATAATATACAATTGTTTTTTTCTGTATTCTATTATTATGCAGATGGACCAGCCACGCCTGCTTTGACCATCTTTTTATCATGGCCCTTTTTGCGGTTGTGGTTTCCGAACCGAGCCTTATTCTTATCCTTATAAGAACGCTGTCGTTGTTCATTTTCTGGTCCAGACCGTTGTGGTTGTTTTTGTGATCGTTGTTTACTGTTGTTTGCTTGAGTAGTCTTTGTGGAATTATCCACAGTTGTTTGGTTTCCATCAAAAAGCATATATCTATCAAGAATTTTTTGTCGTCGCGGCTAAATACCGAAAAAAAATTACAAACGTCAGTTCTCGATGATCACGATACCCATAACCATAATCATGATGACAGATTAAAAAAAAATTGTAGCAAAAATAACTTACGTTCCTATCCATCATAATTGCCCAACCTTCAATTTGTTCTTCAGACATTCCGGTTTTCTTTTGAAGTGCTTGTCGTGCGGGTAACTTTCGATTTGATCGATGGAACAAATCACGATGATCGACATAGGCGCTAACAAGATCACCTTCAGATTCAATAATATTTGTAGAAGCTTGGTTCTTGTTGTTACTTTTGACCACATCGAGAGCATCATCATTTTCGACAGCTTCCAAATCAACAGGACCACTCAAATCATTGATATCATCATATGTATCATCATATTCATCCTCATACATTTTGTGAATTCGTTGTAATACATTTTCCTTTTCACTTTTAATAAAGCTTTGATCTTGAAGCATGGTATCTGCAGTCCCACGACTAAAATAATAATAAAAAATCTCTTCATTAATTTGCTCTTTCTCTCCAAATAACAACATTGTTATTATTATTAGAACTTACTCTCTTGGACCCATATGGATTTTGCTTTTATTTACTGAAATTGTTTCACGCGATAATAAATCAAATTCATCATTATCAAAAATATTACGTCGTGAATCCAATATACTGGGTTGTCTATTTTCGTCTAATGGAATAACTTGTCCAGCGGATGCTGGCAATCTGAAACAAACAGTAGCAAAATAATTATTAGCCAATTTAATTTTAATAAATAAGAATTAATCACAAGAATTTGTTAACGAATAAACATCACGAGATATATATATATATATATATCTGTACTTACTCCTTTAGAGTTCTATCCAAGGTATTCAATGGTTCTGGTAAATCATCATCCAAAAGTTGCATTATCACAACTTCAACGTCATTGTTATGATGCTTGAGACAGGCACGTATAAAACCTTCTCCAAGTTCGGGGAACAAGTCATGTATTTGTGAAATGTTCGCTACCTCATGAATATCATCCGCTTGCTATATATAACCATGTTTGACCGTATAACCATGTGTTAGAAAAACAAAACGAAAAAACCGCAAGATATCTTTCTAAACCCTTTTTTTTCTTTTACTCCTTTTCTCTATTTTCATATATATCCTCTTCTTCTCCCCTTCCAGTGACAAGTACAAACCTGGAATGATGGTGTGATCGTACTAATAGAACCCGACGCAGATTGTTCCCGTTTAGAATCCATAGCAACTGATTTGCCCTTTTCTTTCCTTTTCTTGGTTTCCTTGACAACCGGAATACTCATATCTTGGATCTGTTCTGTCGAGAGCTTTAAAAACTCTATCCGTTCATCATCACCATGGAATCGTTTTTTGTTGATCTCACCCAACTTCTCGTCGACCGAAAACGTTACTATCCAATCCATAATCAATGGTGCATCCACAAATCCTTGACGTGTTTGTTCAATATTACTTTCTTCAATCCAATACAACACCTTTTCCGATAACACATCAATAATCTCGTCAGCGTCATTTTTTGACGCTGTCAGAAGTGGATCTAAGTAAAGTACATCCATAATATGATTCCACGTTTCCAATAACGCATATTTGATTCGATAAAGAGTTGATGTCGTTGATATTGTCGAAACTAATTTTCCCTTTGTTGGCTTTTGCAACGCGTCATTATAACATTTAAGAATTGATTGAAGAACGGTCGTCGTGATATCATTCTTGTTCTTGTTGAACGCGATCGTGACCAATACAAGTGCCTCCAAAAGTCGTGCTATAACATAAAGACGATCCAAGTCAGAAGAAGCCGTTGCTGATTCAAAACAAACAGCCAATGCTCCAATCGTCTCGTCTAGCTGAGAAGCCAGTTTCGAATTTGATACCAATACTTGTGAAAACAATGTACGGACGTGAGATGGATTTGATTCACCATAGATTACGGCAAAACTTGATAGTTGTTCAGGTGTAAACAGTGGGTTATCAATAGAGTTTAACCGAGCAGCGCGAACATACACGAGAAAAACTCGTTTGGAAATTTCTGAATCAATAATATTGCCATCAAGTTGATTATTTAAGACGCTTGCAACAAATTCGTGAAGACTTTCATTGTTCGTTAACTCAAGTATAAACTCTTGGTCATTTTCCGCATCCAATAGAGTTTTTAGTTGGAATAACCAAGCATTTCTGGCGATTTGGTATATTTCGTTTGTCACACCATCGTGGCCTTGTGGAAGAAAGGGTAAAAAGTCAATCATGAATTATAAAGACAAGTAAAGAAAAAAAAAGGGTATTGGTTTTTTTTATGTATAATTTTTTTTTCTGGCAATGGGATTATATTGTGGGATTAAAGCGCGCATTTATAGGATGTATCGAAAACCGCAGCAAAAAAAAACCCCCTAAGCGAGGCGGCGAGTAAAGTTTTTGATTACTGCGGCTAGTATGGTGAAACATTGTAAGAAAACGCGTGCCATAATATTTTGCTCTGCCATGTACCAAAAAAAAAAAAAGGCAAAGATATCATGTTTTTATTATACAATAGTGTATGAAACATTCAAAAGCTTTTCTTTTGGTAAAGAAAACAATCATATACTTCAAGTTGCTTCAATGGCTTTAAATTATTGATAAGTTAGCTTACACTGAATGTCGTGATTCCCATGTTGCGCTTAAGAAGAATTGTCTCCGGTACTTTGGAAGAAAAAGCAGTGTGTATTGAACTGTATTATTACCCAGGTCTTCCCTGGAATAAAGTAATTCGTGTACATTCTTTGTTCCGATGAAAATTTTCGAATTGACTTGATACGAGCAATTATCATCAAGATAGTATATGTCATTATGTCACGAAATACTATAAATATTTATAATATAGAGTAAAAAACTAGTCGAACGTCATAATGATCCATAAAGCCATGCAGGCCAGGTTATTGTCAATATTTCCAATTTTTAAACATTTCAAAGGTTGTGTGATCAATGGAATACATATCGGTTCAACTGTACTGAAAATAGTGAGCTCTTCAAAGGATCATTATACAGTAATTTTTTGTTAAACCTGTACCCACATGATATGGGGATTTCTACTTGTTTAGCGAAATACCGGATTAATTTTTGGCATTCGGCTGGGGGCAATAAAACTTACTTGAAGGCTACATATAATTAAATTATGCTGTACAACCCAAAATTAAACATGACAGCTCGTATCATGTAGCTTATTCGTTTTAAAATAGTTTTGCTTCTGTGGGCTTATAAGTTCAAGTGATAAAAATGGGTAACATTTAATTAATCAACAAACAAAAGCATGTACAGTAATTCATATGGATAGAATACAGTGAGTAGTTTGTGCAAATGTATGTAGAGATAAATTCACATCTTTCTTGATATGATAAATGAGTGTTTTACTACGTAACAATTGATACTTTCAGTTTAAGGGGGGAATCTGTTGCTGATATATCCTCTGCCATTCGACAGCAACCTATATAGCATAATACAAAAATTTGAATCAATATATTGAAAAGCACAAGTTGTAATTTTGTTTTAATAATGAATACACGTACTATTAGACGCAAACAACAATCTTATCGAACAATTAGTTTGTATACAAGAAGAAACAATTTTATATACAACGATTGAACTATTGTAAAATAGTAAGGTTTAATCTCAAATAGAAAAGGAAGAGTTGACATGACGACAATGATGTATACATGTGTGTGAGATATCATAACAAGAATTTCCAATAACATAATCAAATGCTCAGTGTATAAATGGATTTTTTTTGGTATTTGCTGTTAACGTGTTTAGGTATAATACTTGAATTTGTTGTGGAAATTTTGGTTCTTATCAGCTACTAGAATTTCTCGCATCATGTAAAAGTGCGTCCTTTTATTGCTATAAAATCTTTGGAATAAGAACAACACATTTCAAGGCAATACAAACATTTGGACAAATTTATATATCTATTCTTTTTAATGTTGTTCATTTTTGCATTGTCCACGATTCAAAAACGGAGAAAACCAAGTTTAATACTTTTTAAAAAAAATACCTGCTTTTTTTTTATTATTATATTAGCTTTGAAAATAAACAAATAGGCTATATAAACGAGCGGAATTCCTCTATATGATAGTGAAACCTATAATGAAGTGAATATTTCTTTTTATAGCAAGTTATAAAAGGGGTAATTCAATCGAGTCAATTGTTTTGTAAAAGTTTAGACATATTTTTTATTAAAGCATTTAATTCTTACGACACAAGAACTGTATAATTCGTTTAATATTATGCTTGAATTTATTACCATTAAAAAATTGAAAATTTTAAATGAGCAATAATTACGTATTCATTCGAGAGAAATTATTATAATTATTTTATTATTATAAATAATAATAATTATTACTATTTTTTTATCATTTACTTATTATATTTGTTACCTATTTATTTTGCTCCGTTATTCCTTTAATGAGAAAAAAAGGGCAAAATAAAAGGAAAATCAAAGAAAGAAAAAAAAAGCTCAAAAGAACGCTCTTTATGTTCCCCATGAATATTTAACGTGCAATGGGAAAAAAAGGAGTAAAAAATCTCACAGACACGATGAAGAAAAAAAAAATAAAAAAGAAAGGAAAAAAAAGAAAAAAAGTTACCCCTTTTAATACTTTTTTTTTCCGTGACCGTTATCAAAATTTTGAATTTCCGTAGTGATATGACTTGTTTGTGATGTTGTCTAGTAACAAGTTTTGCATGAATATAAAAAAAAACATAAAGGGGATGATAAAAAAGGAAAACTGTTCAAATGATTAAAGAAGTATCAAATCGTCTATGCCGATTCCAAGTAATTAAACTTTCTTGTCACCGATTGTTTCACAAGACAACTCCGAAAAAACATAGACGCCCTTAGAATCACCATCCTCAGTTTTTTTTTTTTTTGAGAAGATAAATAAGAATTTATAACCTTCATGATCCGCTATAAAGAATATAAGTGAATCAAATTAATCTAGTTTTCAAAAATAAAAGTCATAAAAAGAAATAGTTGAAATGCATTTAGACATGTTGTGTCTCTGACTCACTGTGTGAGCCAATTTGTTATACTAAATAGAATAGCAACATAAACAAAATGAGGATATGGAAAACGTAAAAAAAAAGTAGAACGCTGCCCAAAATAACAAAAATGAATTGCTTTTAAACACTTTGTTGACTTTTGAAGTCTACGTATATCTTATTTAGCATACTATTGACAGCAGAAATCAATTTTTACAGCCATACTTCCTTATCTCTATATATTGCTTGCTTCTGTGTACTAGGAATATAGAGAAATATGATATATATATATATATACGTATATATATATATGGTGACGAGCATCGTCATCAATCATCAACAATAATTATTATTTTTTATCATTTTGTATAAATTTAATACGTACATAATAGTAAATTTATATAATTTTTTTTTATAATCTACATATACTATAGTAACTACGTAATATTGAAAAAGGAGTTAAAAAGCTTAATTTAATACTTGAATGCACTTGAATACCTCATCAACAG
The DNA here is from genome assembly GCA_016758965.1 of Circinella minor. NCBI lineage: Eukaryota > Fungi > Mucoromycota > Mucoromycetes > Mucorales > Lichtheimiaceae > Circinella > Circinella minor. Next base: position 57,068 of record JAEPRB010000022.1, on the reverse strand, counting down.
GTGGGTGGCTAGTAAAGTTTTCTCTTTCTTACGTATCTATATATTTTTTTACTACGTATATAATTTTATTTGGCTTTTTTTTATATGAGAAAGAGATAAAAAAAAACTACCATACATATTTTAAGATTGGCCAGCCTGCTTCATGTTTGTTAAACGGGAGACTTATTTACGTAGTTTGACGCTTTTAGTTTGACTATTTTTTTTTTGGATACGTAATTAAGAGAAAACGAAAATTATTATTAATACGTAAGTATGTTTTTGGATCAAATACAAACACTATAATCAATATTGAATTCATTTGAATGGGGCTCAACCATGTTTTCAAAAAAAAAAAAAAAAAAAAGGACAGCCACACCATAGCGACGAAACAACTCGACGCTTTCTTTTCCTTATATATAAAAGTTAAGTCCAATACGCTAATAGAGTATAGAGGGTTGGATTATTTTTTGCTTTAGTAGTAGTTTAATTAAAGTTATTAATTAATATCATTATGACCACTAAGAACGATTTTTGCCTATAATAGGGTTACTCGACTTTTTTACAAATAAAGTGAAAAATCGAATAGGAGAATGCTTATTTTATTCCAGGCAAAAGTTACGTTGCATATAAAATCCAAGGGGTCGTATACAGGTGTTAAACCAAAAGTATGTGATGTTGTATATGAAACGTGATATCCATACTATTCTATTGGTCAATCAAATGCGATATTTTAGAATAATGAAATTATCAATAACCTTTATCAGTACTACGCAGTGGAACTCCCCTTATTCTAAATGCCAAGCTACTGGGTGACCCATGTTGTCCACAAGAAAGGGAGCCCATAGGTTTCCTTGAAGATGTATGTACCATTTTTTTTTTTTCGTTTTAGAAAAGTAGTGGAGAATCTGGAAATAGATAGAATACGTAATTGCTTTTCTGGGTTTAGTATTCACTTATTTAACCAATATAATTTACACACCATATACTTGAGTATCATGTTATATACATACATATAGAAATCTTTTTTAAAGTTTTCTTTGTTGGCTAATATAACTTTTATATATATATAGAATAAATTCAATGAAAAATTTAAACCATTTTTTTTTCAACCTATCTTTACTTTTTTTTTCTCTTGCTTGTTATTTACATATATAAAAATAATCACTAATATGGGCTATCGTACTTCATTTAAAGGGCATATCGAGATTGTTCCAGCTTTACCTCAAGAATTGGTGGATTCTGTTAACATGCTTTGTAATGGCAGAAATAATACATTCGGTGATGGTGACGAGTATTCCTTTGATGCTATTATTCATCATCTTCGTGGCTGGTCAAAGGTTTCTTCGGGTATTCATAAAGATGATATCTCTTATTTTGAACTAAAGCAATTCGGTGTGACCAAAGTGCCGTCTAACAAGTGTCACTGGTTACTAATGAATCAAAAAGAAAATTTAAACGTCGACAATGATGACAACGAAAATGATCAGATGACCAATAACATGAAAATCAAAGAACGAATACACCAAATAGTTACTGTTATCAAATGGAACGGCGAAGAAGAATTTTACGAATACATATACTGGATGCAATATATTGTCGATTTTATTGCCTTGTATTCCAAGTATCAATTTAATATTGAAATTACAGCATTCGAAGGATCTATCAAAATGGGAAGGTATGCATTAAAACCACATTTTTGTATTTTATCATATTTATTCTCATTATTACTGGTGGTATAGTAATATTAAAAAAATTGCTCATTACTTTGTTCCTACATAACAATAGGTGAATCTTACGAAAGTAGAACTGAGAAAGATTATGGTGAAATTCAAATCGAGCCACGTATTTTGCCTGAACGTACAGGGTTTTATCCAAACGAATTTCTTCCATTACCTCTACCACCACATACAACAACTCACAAAAAAAATCGAGTAGGAACATATCCATATGTTTTAAGAAAACAGAAACCAGTTACCGTACCACCCTCTTTTTCTTTTTCTTCACAAGAAGATCATCGTTCTTTCAAGTCACTATTTGGAGTAAAAGCAACAGTCCAATATAAAGATCCTTTACAAATCTGTGATCTAGGTAATCTCCGTATAGATAATGGTGCCAGCCGCGGTGGATATGTCTTACTTTTAAAAGAACAACCCAACAAAAAGAAATATAATCAAGGCGGTCTTGTCGACGACAATTGCTCATATACAACATTTTATTTACACCACGAAAAGTCCCATGTTGTTTATAATGAACAAGACCCAAAAATGAAATGTTCGTTTTCACGAGAAGAAAAATTAAAGCTTGGTAGTCAAGTGTATCTAAAATGGTTTATTACCAAGGCTATTGCTCCAGAATTAACGGCAGTGACAAAAAGAAGAGAATTAAGAAAAAGAAAAGATTTCATGGATCTTACTGCCAATATGATAGTCAATTTGTCGCATAATATGAATCATTATCAAGAGACCAACGAAAAAATGAGTGACACTGTTACTATGCCACAAGCCATTGTTGATAAGTTAAATTCACATATCGAAAAATTAAAGCTATCAATAGCATATCGTAAATGCACTGGATGCGGAAGTTTATTTGATGGTCCTGCATATCAAGTTGTAGTATGGAATTGGCCCCATGGATATGCTCATGCTCATATTTATTCTATCTATTGTAGTAGTAGCTGTATTAAAAAATAATTATAATAATTATAATTTTTATATATTGTAAAACATATTAAAAACATATACTTAGAACTGATAAGAAAGAATAAACCAATCTTTTTTTTTCTTTTTGCTGTGCAAAATATCATTTTTTTTTTTTTGTAAATGCCCTAAATAAACTCAGTTTTCAAATGTTGACAGGAAAGGAACGCGAAATATTAAATTTTCCCCGCGCGACGCGCCCAAGAGCCTCTTTTTTTTTCTTTCTTTCTTTTTTTCCCCAAACCTTCCAAACTACCATGGTGCGTCCTAAAAAACAAACTACACCTGAAGTAGAAAGGCTTGTGTCTAAATTCTTTAGTGAAGGTAATTAAGTTAATGTCATATTACTTATTCTTCAATTCATAAAGAAAGAAAGAAATCTTTCTTTTTTAATTTTATTTTATATTTCTCAACATCCCCTCTTTTATTATTAGACACTACACATCCTTGTAAGGCAAAAACAACTACTGTTGCGTGGAACAATGTCATTGTTCCTAATTGTATTCAAATAAGACCCATTCTGGTAAGTAATAGATAAATTCGTTTTTTAATCAAAGAAATTGACATTAAGAAATTTTACTATTATATCTGAATTTACTTTTATTCAGGAGAAACTTCGTAGCTTAAAGCCAATCGTTGAAGATTCTGCAGAAAATGAAGGTGACTTTTGGAAACTCTCTAGTATGGAAACGTAAGTTTTAATTTTATTTTTCGAATTTATATATTTTATTAAACATTGTCAATAATTTTTTTTTCTCCCTTTCAAAAAAGAGAACGGTTAATTAATTTCATAAACTTCTTTTTTTTTTTTCAATGCAATTAGTGAAGAAATTGAAACGGTTCGTAAAGATAATGTATTTGGTGAAGAAGTCACTGAGACGGAAATGGATATTATTCAAAAGCGTGTAGCACTTCAACAACGACAATTCAAAGAATTCGAACGTAGAGATAAAGCACGCAAGTACAAAAAGATCAAGTCCATGTTTGATTACCTCACTGCAGAAGAGATCGATGAAATGTTGATCGATTGTGAAAACGATGAGGTATATAACATATATATATATATATATATATATATAATAGAAAGGAGAGAAAGAGAGAGAGGTTGAATTATTTAAGCTTACTAGATTTTGTTTGTTCTGTTTGATAGGATGAAGTAATTGTACGCATGACTCAAATTGGATATGTTCTTGGAATTCGTAAAGTTGTTGCTACGAAACATGCTCCAGAAATAGAAACAAAACGTACGTGTAATTTTTTTTTTATAATCTTAATGTCCAATATTTGTAGTTGTAATACTATTTTACTTATATATATTTTTTTATTCCATCTAGAACAATTTATGACTGAAGAACAACAAGTAGCATATCAACAACTTTTAAAGAAACGTTCAGTAACACTAAAAAAGACTACCAATGATACAGCCAAAAAGTGAGTGAAAATGATAATTAAAAAAAAAGGGGGGGGAGAGGGAGTTTAATTAAATGAAAATAAAAACTAACTAGAGAGAGAATTGAATAATAGACAATATCGAATGGGTGGACGACTTGCATTGGATGATGCACTTAAACAAGTTCAAGAAAATCAAGCTGATCCTGAAAAAGCATTTGAAGGATGGTCTCAAGCTCGTATTCGTGCATATCAAATGATTGATCAAAATCCTAATAGTTACTACTACCGATTCAATGCACCTGGTGATGTTCAACGAAAAGGTCAATGGGATGAAGATGAACGAAAAGTATTTTTCAAACGATTAGAAGAAGTCGGTGCTAATGGACAATGGGGTATTTTCGCAATGAAAGTCCCTGGTCGAGTTGGTTATCAGGTAAAGAAAAAAAAAGTGTTTATTTTTTTTTATCGCAAATGCGTTTATTCTATCTTAAAATGACACGTTAAACTAAATGAATTACATTTAATTATTAATATTATTAGTGTTCTAACTTTTATCGTCTTCTTGTCGAAACTGGAGAAATCAATGATCCAAACTATGTCCTTGATGAAAAGGGCAAGGCACATTATCTCTTTGATAAAAAGACAGCAGATGGTCAAGTCGAAAAGACATTCCGAACACACAGTAAACATGGTACAGGTCGAGCATCTGGTATTCCATCCTCGTCACGATCATCAACAGCTGGAACACGTACGAAAGCAACTCGAGCTTCACCAAGTGCAGATAAAAAAACCAAACGAAAGAAAAGAAAGACACGAGGTTGGAATAGTGATGATGATGATGAATCAGATGATTTTGAAGATTATAATGATAATTCGGGCACTTATACTTCAAGTACGCGAACAACTCGACGTACACGTTCAAGATTAATGGAAGAAGATAATAATAATGATACGAAGCATGAAGATGAATTTGGAGGAGGAATGGATAGTGCTGCCGATGATATGGATGGTAACCCATTACCAGGTTTTATTGACCCTATCACATTGGATGATGTAGTGAAGCCAGCAATTTCCAAATATGGTCATGTTATGGGGTAAGACTTTTTAAAATTGTTTATGCAAATTGTTTTTTCTCTTCTTTTTCAACTAATACAAACGTACCCATTTTATCTTATTTATATATATAATTAGTTATGATAGTTGGGTACGTTGTCTCACCAACTGGGAAGGCAAAAAGAATATATGTCCATTAACTAAAAAACCAATGACAAAACGTGATTTGGGTAAGTTGAATGCTAAAAAAAAAGACAATAAAAGTGGATTGAATGATTAATGTTTTTATTTTATAAACTTATAGTGGTATTGACAATGGAGAACATCGATGAATACAGGTAAAAAAAAATTTAAACTGAATAGAGAGGAAGGAAAGAAGAAACCCCCCTCCAGGAATGACAACAAAGTTACTAAAATTATAATATGAATTTTACTAGGGACCAAATTATTAACATGTAGTTAGATATCGCTTATAAACAATATTTTCCCATTTTTCAAACGGATTGCTTTCTTTATTAACAGAAATATAATATAATACAATATTAATATATTCATTATTTAAATTGTTTTTATCTTGGATATATTTCAAGTATGATCGATATAGCATGTTAAATAATTCTTTTAAATGTTTTGGTATTAGATATTTTTTTTTTTTGGTTTAGTCCGGAGGAAATTAATACTAACAAGAAAACAGTATAGTCACAAAAGTACATTGTAAGCAAGAAGCTAATGTAAAAAGTTTTAGATTTCTGGGCATAAGTATTGGACGATAGATTCTTCACACCTAGAGTGTTAAAAAGAATTAAAAATTCAAAACATATTTTTTTTTTTACTCTTGCTAAAAAAAAAAAAAACTAGTCTGTATTTCTATCAACTGTAGATAAATGTTTTTTTTTAGTAATGTCGTTACGATTATGCTGTGGGTCTAATGTTCATAGTTTACTGTAACAATGTCATGTAAACCAATCAATATGAACTTTCTTTTACATAGAAGGATTTGTATACTTGTTTTACCTTCAAATCCTCCAAGATCCACTTATTCCAGACACAGAAAATAATCTTTCAACTTTATTGTGTTGATCATATAGATTATCCGCTGCGAACGATTCTTGTCAAGATAATTGATTCCCATCGTTAATAATATTAATAAAAAAAAACATCCTAGTCTTCATCTGATATATCGATTCAAGTTGTTGTTACTAATGTTGTCGACGCTGCTATTTTCTGTAACTTTTCTTTTGTGGAGTGATAGAATACTGTGGCAGTATTTTTTTTCAACTTCATTATATAGAACTGATGCTCCCGTGCTGGATTGTGGAACAATTTATTTCGGTTGATTTTATTACCCCATGGATAATGATAAATATAAAATATACTATATCATAAGGAAATACCCTATTTTACTACTACTGGCCTATCATATATATCTTGACAACAAATTTTTAATTTGTCGTCATAGCAATTGAGTAACTATGAAATAAGCGGGATCTGGAAGTTGGTGCTTTTATGCAACTCACTTTCAAAAACAAATTAAAGTCAGGAAACAGGAACAGGAATTACCAAAGTAGTGTTATTCTCCCTCAAAAAATAAATAAATAATGATAACCGTGTCATCTATTATCGTACGTATAGCCAATAAGCAATTGGTTTTTTTTTTGTGATTGTGTGGCCATTCCTTGAATCTTTCAGCTAAACATTACCTTAATACTATACAAAATAAAGAGGTATTTATTTAAATTCTCATTTCAACAAACAGAATTCTTGCTACCATTGATGAACGTCTTTTCTTTTTTCTAAACATGTTAAAAATAACCAGCTTAAAAAGAAATCAAAAGAAATATAAAAACCATTAAATCAATTACCTAGTCAAAAAACTGTTCATAAATTAAAAATATGCAAAAACGACATGTAAATAATTGGGGGAAAAGACATAATTTCAGTTCCATTTTTTTTTTAAAACTCCCTTACAAGATTGTTTTTTTTTCTTACACACACGCGCGCGCACTTTCTTTCTTTCTCTCTTTCTCCTTTTGTGTTATTATTAATACAATTATAAATAATGTCACGACGAGAACGCGATTCAAGACGATCGGACCGATCGGATAGATCCAATAGTAACATTGGAAAAGATGGCGCCGAAAAATACAAGGCAAAAAAAAATAAAATAAAAAAAAATAAAATAAAAGAAGTGGAAAACAAAAATATAGACAAGTGCAAAGATTTTGGGTGGTAAAAAAATATATATATATAATATGATACAGTAGTGTTTACCTTTTTATTATCTCTCTCTCTCTCTCTCTCTCTACTCCCGAACTCTCTACTCTTTCTGGGATTTTATTTCTTTTTTGGTTTCCTATAATTTGGCTAATGGCAGGGTCTTTTTTCTGCCAACGATTGGAAATGCGAGTTGTAAGTTAAATGGATTATTATTATATATGCAATTTTTTTTGTTTTAATGTTGGAACAGAATTAAACAAAGCTAAATAATAATAATTCATATTTATAGGTGTGGCAATATAAACTGGGCTCGACGTTCGACGTGTAACCAATGTTCTGCAGCACAACCGGGAACGGAATCCAAACAAGCACAACGTGAAGGTGCTGGTGGTGGCTATATGGAACGTGAAACTGTAGAATATCGTCGTAGTCGTCATGAAGAAGATGAAGATGAATGGGATGAATTTGGAAGAAAAAAACGTAAATCTAATAACAATGATCATAACGACAAGAAGAAATCATTATCTTCTACATCATCCACAACAGCAAGAATGACATCCGATACAAAAGAAACAAACAATGGAAATGGAAAAGTGGAAAAGGACAATATTAATGAAGAAGAAGAAGAAGAAGAAGGTGACGATAGTCGATGGAGTGCATGGGATGATTTATTATCGGATAAAGAAGAAGAAAAGGATAATAATCAAAATAGTACTAGTGCTAAGAATAAAAATGGATCAAAAAGAAAAAGCAGGAGTCGGTCACGTAGTCCACCTGGAAGAAGAAGAGACCGGGACTCAAGACGAAAAAATGAAGATGAGGACGATGAATATTATGGTCGGCGCCAACAAAGAGGGAGACACGAACGCTCTAGATCACCGCCACATTATCGCCAAGAAAGGTCACACAACAGAAATAATAATAGGTCATCATCATACCGTGATCATCACCGCCACCGACATCATAGTAACAACTATTATGACAGCCGACACTAAACTCAAATATAAACTTATCCCGCATTCCTCCTTTTGTTCATTGCAGCTCATCGGAAAACCGGACTGCATGAAACTTGTTCCCTCTCTTTTTTTTTTTTTTTTTTCCCTTGTCTTACCTTATAATTTTTTACTTTGCATGGCTTATAAATAAAGGTGCGAAAACCCCAAGTTCTATCCCGATTTTCCTATTAACTTCTTTTTCTTCTCTTTCTCTCTTTTTTTCTTTAAGAAAAACTTAAACTTATATTCTTAAAAAAAATGGCTTTAACCTGCAGGTAATATAATCAAAAAAGTCTTTGTTATTGTTAAAAAAAAAAGGATACATTAGACTGACTTATTATATAAACTGTTTTTATAGCGATATCTGTAAATTCATCTTGGGTAAGTTTATTATTATGTATATGAGCGTGTCATATCTGTCTTTTGTTTTGTTGCTAAAAAAATACTTTTATTTTCATAGCTGTCGTCCTTCCACCTTTAGGTGTTTTCGCTGAACGCGGTATGTAAATCCTTTTACTTTTTGTTCCATGTTACATGTCTATTTCTCTTGGCAGAAAATACAAACAAGGGTTATTGACAACTTTTTATTTTTCATTATTATTAGGCTGTACCGTTGACTTGTTGATTAACGTTGGTCTTACTATTCTTGGTTGGATTCCAGGGTAAGTGTTTTTTATTAATATTATTTTGACATCAAAAGAAAATACCTCCAGGGGATTTGTTATGGGGGAATATATGTATTTAGTTAACTTTAATAACTCATATCTTATTTTTAATTTATTTAGTGTTATTCACGCATTCTATATCATTCTGAAGTATTAATTTCAAAATGAATAAAAAAAAAACAAAATCATCTATTTACTAGCTTATAAAATATAACTGGATGATGGCGTTCTTTTGAAGGCTATATATATATATAAATAGTGTCTTATCTCCCTCTCTCTCTTTTCAACCAAATATATTCCCCTTTTATTTCCCCGAAACTTTTTACAAGTTGTTTAAATTATAATAATTATAATCATAAAAAATAAATAATGTAAACTATCGTTTTTATCTTATTATAAAATATCTTATTATTATTACGTATTAAAATGGATGGAAGGAAAAAGAATCATAAAAGTTTCCTTTTAACCATCATCTGATGAACCACCGTTGTTCCACCCGTGCGACTTGTGTCGGAGGTTCTGTAAATCCAACATGTGGATGGTTTTCGCCTATTTTCATTGTGAATTAGTTCCTATTCCCAGATATTATGAATTCATCCACTTATTTTCTTACATTTTAACACCTGGATGAATAAGACTCATGCCTTTTTTTTTTATGTGTTTGTATTATTAGTAATGGTCTTGTTTTTATACGAGAGAATATTGATCTACTGCTGTACTACTATTCATTTTTGTTATCGACGAAATATCTGCATAGACAAAAGATTTCACTTTTTAAGTGAAATGTTTTTCTTCCTGTATTTTTTTTTTACGTATGATGAAAAAAAACCCACACTTTTATATACGTTAACCATTTAGATCGATTTTTTACTTTTACTCTGTGTAAAATAAAAATAAACGTACTTGCAGTTTGTTTATTAAAGATGCTATAATAACAAAAGAGAGGAGGAGGGGGTAGAAGGTGAGAGAAAGAAAAGAGTGTATCACATTTTTTGATCCCGTGTGACATTTTTTAGTACGTACCTGACGATGAAAGTCGATTATTATTTGAATCAATGACACAACCTTCTAATATGTTACATAATATTATTTTGACATTAACAAAATATATATATTATGTACCTTTAACAATAATTGCCGGTTATATCATTTATAGGTTTTAATTGTAACTCTACTAACCATTCTTCTTTATCACCCACTTTTAACTATATATAAGTTTTTTTTTTTTGTTTACTTGATAAGCAACATATACATAATTAAATGCATGATATATTTTATATAGTAAATAATACAAACTGTTCCAGTAGATATAAGAGACAAATGACCCTGAATCATATTAGAAGAAAACCATTCAACAAATAAAAACTGATCTGGTGATGATGCAATAGGTTGTCTTTGTTGCTATTTTATATATGCTTATGATGTTAAGTAAATCATAATAAAAATGATATGAAATAAACAATTCTTTTTCACTGTTAAATTGAATAGAATACATGTAGTTGCCAACATATTCAGATAACGTACAACTAAATTGACAAGGTTATTTAATCCAATCCAAACTTCAAAACACGTTGCCATTTTATTATTATTATTATTATTATTATTATTATTTAAATATGAAAAGAAAAAAGAAAAAAGAAAAAAATAGAAACGAATAAAAAATGTTGTTGATGCCAAGTCAGTTCACAATCAAACTTTTTTTTTTTTATTGAATTTATCATTCGTTAATTAATTCTCTTTCTCTTTCTCTTTTTATTTCTTTTCTTTCTCATTCTTTTTCTCTCTCTCTCTCTCTCTTTTTTTTTTTTTTTTAGTTTATATTATGGATAATAATAATAGTAGTAGTAGTAGTAGTAGTGATGGGGACGATAATAGTATTCAACAAAGACCAAAAATTAGGTGGGCACCTCTTGAAGGAAATCCAGAAGTAAGTTGAAAACAACTTGGAATTCATTTTTATTCACACAAACGGTTAAACAAAAATATATATATATATATACACTTTTTTCTTCCTGTAGGTCTGGAATCAAGTAAGGAAATAACTTTTTTTAATTTATGTTTTTAACATTTGGCTTCTTTACTCAAAAAAGGTCAAATGGTTTCTTTTAATTATTAGCTTGTTCATTCTAATGGAGTGAATTTGTCATGGAGTTACACTGACGTATTTGGTAAATTGGGAGTTCTCTTTTATGCATAAAAATAAAATAACACCCGAGATAATTAATAAAATAAAAAAAATTAGGATTTGATTCTGAATTATTAGCTATGATACCAAGACCTGTTGTTGCATTTATCTTTTTATTTCCTTTAACAAAAAATTATGAAAAACATAATGAAGAAGAAGAAGTATGGTTAACAAAACATGAACAAAATGTTAATCCGGATGTTATCTTTTTTAAACAAACTATTGTCAATGCATGTGGTATGATTGCTTTATTACATTCATTAGCTAATAATGATTCACTTGTTGGTAAAGTTTTTTATTTTATTTTATTATTATTATGACATAATTATTAACTCATAATGATTTTATTCAAGAAAAAAATTTACTTAAAATGGAATAATAAAAAGGTCCAGGACTTTTTAGGAATTTAATTGATGAAGCTAAAGATATGTCACCAGAAGAAAGAGCTGAATTATTGGAAAATTCTAAAGAATTAGCCGATATTCATGGAACATGTGCACAAGCAGGTCAAACACAAGTAAATAATTAGCTTTTTTTTTTTTTTTTTTTTTTTTTAACGTAACTCATTTCCAATAATAATTTTTGATTATATAACTCATTATAATAATAATAATAAAGGCACCGGACGCAAGTGAAGAAGTGGATTTACATTTTATTTGCTTTGTAGTCAAAAATGAACATTTATATGAATTAGATGGTAGAAAACTTTTTCCTATCAATCATGGTAAATGCTTGGATATTGTTGAGGTACGTTAAAAAATCTTTATGATGAAGAAGCTATTTGGACAAATTAAATAATAACTTTTCATCTTTATAGGGTGCTGCTAAAATAATGAGACAATATATTGCTCGTGATCCAGATCAAAGTAATTTTAGTGCTATTGCATTAACAAAAACTCCAGAAGAATAATATATCATTTTAAACCCATTTTTTTTTAATATAAAATACGTAACTATAACTACGTAAAAATAATAATAAAAAGTTCATTTAAAAATATAATAATTATCAAAGATTATGGTTACTCTTTAATTATTTTACGAATGAATTAAATATATAACAATACGAGGAACTATTATACCTATCTCAAGTTAGCAAATTAAATCTAGTTTTCCCTTTATAGTAAATTTATGTTTCAGGGATTTTTCCTATATTTGGTATACTAAAGTACCGATGGAGGGGAGTAGTTACTTCTTTTTATTGTTTCACTAGTTTTTTTTTTTCCTCTCTTTAAAATAACTACCTATTACTTAAAAATCCATGTCACGTCGTGGAAGAGCATCAAATAATGTACCTGGAGGATCTGTTTTAAGATTTCCAGTACAAAAATCTTTAACTGATCCCGTTCCCACTCCTTCCAAACCACAATTAGCACCAGCACCACCATCCCATGTCAACCCTTCATCGTCTTCCCATCGTGGAACTACTATCAGTATGTCTTCAAACGAGTATTTTAATAAAAAAGTGAGATATAAGCCTTCAAAACACTCATCATTTACATACGAATCTATGGATTATGGTTGTACTGGTTCTGGTATGGTGACGTATAGCCCACATTATGAAGATCCAAATCATAATAATGAATTAGAAGGAACCTTGTCACCTTCCCATATATACACACCTACTACTACCTCTTCTCATAACCCAGTAACAACACCAACGACAACAACACCAACACCAACAGAAATACAGACTGGTTCTGGTTCAAACATGGATAATGAAGCATATCCTGTTTCAGATATTGAAGAAATTCGTAAAATACTTGGGGAAATGCATGCACAGTCTATGAATAGGACTAAGAGTATGTTATCCTCAATGATGGACGAATTTCGTCAACAAGAAAAGAAAAGAAAAGCAGAGTTTGAAGAAGCTGAGGAAAAAAGAGTACGTCGTATGATAAGCTATGAAAAAGAAAATGAAAGAAGACATAAAGAGAAAATGGATTTGATGAATGAACTTCTTCAAACTTCTTTGTCGCTATTGGATTATACAAGACGTACATATGAAAGACGTAATTCCCCACCTACTTTTGTTTCAAATGATAGTCATCAACGGGATGACGATAATAAGAATAAGAATAATGATGATAATAGATAGTTATATACTTTGTTATCTTCTTTGTAGTATGTAGATTAAAAATATGTAATAAAATGGACTGTTATGAATTTGGAATAATCTCCTGTATATGTATCATAGAAAATGAGAAAGAACATTGCTTACGATAAGATATTAAAAGTACGTAGACAAGTATAAGTGCCATTTTTGTCATCGATTGGGTTCATCTATGTAGAAAGCAGAATCTGTTCATTAAAAAAAAAATTACTTGGCAACAACCATGTTGGTTGCTCGCATCCATACACATATTGAATCAAGAATATTGAACAGTTCTCTCACTGCTCATCATTGACTTGTCAAATACATATATACTCATACATCAACATTAATAAATTAAAACTATGAATGTAAAATAATATATAAATATTTTTTTTTTATAAAAAAAAAAAAAATTATGGAAAAAAAAAAATTAATATCATAAAATTTGGAGATAAAAAAGAAAAAAGCAAATAAAACAAATAAAAAAAAAACGGAGGAGAAAGAAGGGGGGGAGGGGAGGTAAGGGGAGGAGAGAGAGAGAGAGAGAGAAATTTACTGCTAACGTTAAAAGAAAGAAGTTCAAGAATTAATAACAAATATTACTACTTTCCAAAGTTTTACACAAAATAAAATAAAAATAAAATATAAAATGGAAAGGTGGAGGGGAAATTAAAATCATATAAAGGTAAAAAGAAACTTAGTGGGTACGAAGAATTAAAATGAAGATGCATATATAAATTAAAATGCGGTATATAAACTGAAAAGAAACATTAGAAATGAGATGGAATAAAAGGTGAGGGTCATGGTGTTTAAATGTGTCAATAAGTCTTTTACTAACTAGAGTAAAAGAAAATTACAATAATAAAGAAAGAAAGAAAGAAGAAGAATAGAATTATTTTTTTTCTTTTTGAAGTAAGAAAAAAAAAAAAAGGATTCAATCCTTTATCATACTACTAAACTCTTCTTCTTCCTTTTTAATATTGTGGCAATACTTGATTAAGGAATCGAGTCAGTTCAACTGAAGATGCACACTGTAAAAGATTACCCTTGACATGAGCATCAATTTCCTATAAAGATTTAAAATAATTTTTAGTTTATTAAGTTCATTCTTATATTATTATTAATACTTACCAAAAGAACATCTTGAGCACTAGGTCTACTACGTGGATCTTCATCAAGTAACCATGCAACAAGACCACGCATATACATGGAAGGATAACTGTATGTAAATGTTGGACTTGGTTCAGTAGCAATAATGTCGAAAAGTTCTTCTTCATCCTTAATCAAATAATGAGGTGGGACACGATCCATCATTTCAATAACAGTGATACCAAGTGACCACAAGTCGATTTTTTCATCATAATATTCTTCACGAATCACTTCGGGTGCCATCCTATTTTTATTTTTTTTTTAAAAAAAAGGGTTAGTATTATTAAATAATAATAAATTATCATATAAAAAAAATATTTACCATTTAGTGGTTCCCAGTCGGTCTCTGTTACCACGAGCCACACGAGCAGATAATCCGAAATCAGCTAAATATATTTTGTTTGTTTGTTTGTTATTTATATATATATAAAAAAAAAGGATCAACATTATGAAAATAAAAAAAAATAAAAATGCGCATATTTGTTTTTCTTTAGAAAAAAAAAGTGGTAAATGGACATACCTAATTTAACTTCACCATTATTACCAAGTAATAAGTTTTCACATTTAACATCACGATGTAAGAAACCTTTTGAATGAAGATAAATCAATCCTTTCAAAGTTTCACATGTAATATGAATAGCAAATTCTTCTGGAATGCCTCGTTGACAAAGAACAGCAAATACTGAACAACGCATTAAATCCATTGCAATCCAAATATCATCACGACAAAGTGTTACTTCACGTAATTTAATTAAATTTTTATGTCCACTTGACATAATACGTAATTCACGTAAAATGGCTGCACGATATTCTCTATCAGGATCAAGTTTACATCTTTTAATTGCTAATTGACTATTTGGTTTATCACGATAAGAAGCTCGAACAACAGCTCCATTGACACTATAATATTATTATTATTATTATTATTTTTTAGATTAATAAAAAATATATATATAAATAAATGAAAAAAAGGTATAAAGTTTTTTTTTTCTTTACCCAGTGCCTATTTCTTTAAAGTTGGTATAACGTGTTCTTGGATCAGTTGATCTTACAGTTGTTTTTGAAAGTAATTTTCTCATTTTACTTTCAAATTTATTTTCTGCACGAGCTAATGGTGGTAATTGTGGGATTTCATAATGTGGACTTGGAGGATACCAAGGACGCTTAAATTATTATTAAAAAAAAAAAAAGAGAGATGAATTTTTTTAATATGTT
This sequence comes from Circinella minor, assembly GCA_016758965.1. Classification (NCBI taxonomy): domain Eukaryota; kingdom Fungi; phylum Mucoromycota; class Mucoromycetes; order Mucorales; family Lichtheimiaceae; genus Circinella; species Circinella minor. The sequence continues at coordinate 41,430 of JAEPRB010000022.1, read as the reverse complement.
TATGTGGGATGATCTTTTTTTTATTTTATTTTTTTATTACAAAACTCGATTTGTATTAATGAATTTTTTTAATTACCTTTGTCACTCGTTTTGAAGGATCATTTGGACGTAAATTAAAGGCAACAGCAGGAGATGGTTTCAAATACGCATTACCAAGGATATCAGGAATTTCACAACATCCTGGTGGACGCCAAATATCCTATATAAATGGATCAATCATAAAATGCATTTAACGTTACACCACTACCTAAAAAACTTGATTTTTTATTACTCCTCCCCTCCTCCCTCCCCCCTTTATATATATATACAAATATATAATTTTTCTATAATATTCAAATCGTCCCACCTTCCTTTTCTCCTCTTCCCCCCCTCCCCTTATATACAAACCTTGGAGCCTGCTCCGCTAGTAGTTGAATGACAAAATGAAGAAGCACGTCGAAGATTTCCAGTTGATTTACGTTTAGGATGAGCAGAAGCTACAGTACTTTTAAATGAAGTAGCTGCTTTACTAGCACAATTAGGTTCTGATCTCGACTTTTGCATGATGGTAGCTGACTACAATTTATTTTCCATTCAATTATTATTCATGTTCCCAAAAGTTAAAATGTTCATATGAGAAAGGTATTATTTCTTACCTTGGCAGAACTGCTATAATTTCGGGGTGAACCCCGTCTGTCTGTAACTGCAATATGCATTTTATAATATTCGTTTCGTTTTTTATCCAAAAGGGAAATTTTCTTTCTTTCTTTTTTAAAAATAAAATAAGAAAAAGAGAGAGAGAGAGAGAGAGAGAGAGCGAGAGATAAAAGAAGGGGAGAAAGGATTTATAAATAGGTGAAGGAAATAGGGAAGAAGGGGTTATTCTCTTTAAGAAGTATGTGTGAAAAGGTGTAGAGAGATTGAAAATGCTTTCAAAATGTTAAGGAGACTAAGAAGTTTTTCTTTTTTTTATTTCTTCTTTAAGTTTTAATGTATTGAAAACTTTGTTTAAAAAACGAAGGATGCTGTTCTATGATGATGATAATAATAGAGTCTATTGATGGTTATCTTTTTTTTTTTTTTTTCGATGATGATGATAGTTGATGAAAAAAAAAAAAAAGAGGAAAGGGAAAAAGAGTTATATTAAAGAGTGTTTTTGCGGAGACAGATGTTGTTGTTTTAAAAGAGGGAAAAATAGAGAGAGAGAGAGAGAGAGAGAGAGAGATAAAGAGGAATATAAAAATAAAAACCGTTCGTTTTTATGATTTTTTTTTGTTTGGTGGTTTGTTTTAAAGGATTGGTGAATGAAAAGGAAAGGAAAGAGAGAGAAAGAAGTGAAAGAAAAATAAAAAATAAAAAATAAAAAAAAACAAGAAGGGGGTATTTTTTTTTTTTTTTATTTCGTATGACATTCAATTTAGTGTAGAATGCTCGTGATTCATTGAGAACCGACTGTAGTACACATTTTCTTTATTCATGGTTAATGTGCAACCATCTCCATCGTTATATATTATGTCTTCTTCACTTCTACTTCATCATCTTCTTGCTCCGCTCATATTTACGCAGCAAAAGTGGGAATTAAGGGGAAATATATCCATCAATATATAATCCATTATTCCTATTTGTATATATTTTATTAATACCACCATCACTTGCTATCTCCTATTTTTTTTTTATCTATTTTATAAACCACCTGATATATTTTATTGTTATTCAATCATTTCATTATTATGAATTTATAACTAGGATAAGTATTTGAGTTCAAAAAAGTTTAAAATAGTGTTGTATAATTAAGATATTTTACTAATAAATCTATTTACTAGATACATTATTATTTAATGATACTATTAACTCACTCTCTCTCTATTAACTTATTGATTTAACTTGTTCAAAAAAAAAAAAAAAAAAGTAGTCTAATTCTTTATACTCTAAACCCTTGATATCTTTATATATTATAATCCCACGGACCAAGTTATTTCTTTATTAATGCATTATTATAATTCTTTTCAATTTGGGATAAGAATCCCTCCCCAAGCCACCAAAATCCTGCGGTTCTGAAGTAGAAAACTTTATTGAGCTCGAAATTTTCCCTTTTCTCCTCAAATAAATCCGAACTTTTTTTTTTTTTTTTTTTTTTCCTTTGGTGATTTGAGTGTTGTATTTATTTCCAAAATGGCCAACAAAGTAGTCGAAAATAGAAAAAGAAAAAAGTCTCAATCAGAGACTAAAATAAATAAAAAGAAACAACAAGTTGAAAAATTAAAGGCTGAACCTATTGAAGAAGAAGCTATTGAACTTGCTGAAGAAGCTGAATCGATCTCGGACGAACAAGAACAAGAAGAAACATTGATCTCTGAAAATAATAACGACACTAAAAAATCAACTCCATTAGAAAAGAAAAAGACAACGGACGATGAAGTTCTTGAACAAGGTGAGTTTTTCCTCTTTTCAACACACACATAATAACACCCCTATTTTTATAAATCTTTTTTTTTTTTTCATGGAATTACCCAATGTTAATAATCCATTTATATATATATATATAACTAGCTATCGAAAAACCCATTGATTTTAGTTTCGAAAATCTCGACGTGTGCGAAAAGACCAAAGAAGGAATTAAAGATATGGGTTTTACAAAAATGACAGAAGTTCAGGCACGTACCATTCCACCTCTTATGGCAGGTCGTGATGTTTTAGGTGCTGCCAAGACGGGTTCTGGTAAAACATTGGCTTTTTTGATTCCTGCTATTGAAATGCTTTATAAACTCAAGTTCAAGCCAAGAAATGGTAAAAAAAAATATATATTATATTTAACTGGGATTGGTTTGGTTAAAAAAAAAAAGTATAGGATGGTAAATTAAAAAATAGATATATATAAAAAATATTATAGGTACTGGTGTTGTTGTTGTATCACCTACACGTGAACTTGCATTACAAATCTTTGGTGTTGCAAAAGAATTATTATCTCATCATCAACATACTTTTGGTATTGTTATTGGTGGTGCAAATCGTAAAGCAGAAGCTGATAAATTGGTAAAAGGTGTCAACTTATTAATTGCTACACCAGGTCGTTTACTTGATCATTTACAAAACACTCGTGGATTTGTTTTCAAGAATTTAAAAGCACTTGTCATTGATGAAGCAGATCGTATTTTGGAAATTGGTTTCGAAGAAGAAATGCGTCAAATTGTTAAAATTTTACCTAAAGATCGTCAAACCATGTTATTTTCAGCTACACAAACAACCAAGGTAGCTGATCTTGCAAGAATTTCATTAAAAAAGGGACCTCTTTATATTAATGTGGATGAAAGAAAAGATACATCTACTGCTGAAGGATTAGAACAAGGTTATGTTGTTTGTGAATCTGATAAACGATTCTTATTATTGTTTACATTTTTACGAAAAAATGTTAAAAAGAAGATTATTGTATTCTTTTCCAGTTGTAATTCTGTTAAATATCATGCTGAATTAATGAATTATATTGATGTTCCTGTATTAGAACTTCATGTAAGTTTAATTTATTTTTATTGTATTATGATTAAAAAAAAAGAAATTCTAACTTTTTTTTCTTTTTAATAATAAATAATAGGGTAAACAAAAACAACAAAAACGAACAGCTACCTTTTTCGAATTCTGTAATGCCGAACGAGGTATTTTATTATGTACAGATGTTGCTGCACGTGGTTTGGATATTCCTGCTGTAGATTGGATTGTACAATTTGATCCACCAGATGATCCTCGTGATTATATTCATCGTGTGGGTCGAACAGCACGTGCAGGAGGTCAGGGTAAAAGTTTATTATTTTTACTTCCAAGTGAACTTGGATTCTTGCGATATCTTAAACATGCCAAGGTTCCTTTGAACGAATATCAATTCCCTGTCAACAAGATTGCTAATGTACAAAGTCAATTGGAAAAATTGGTTGAAAAGAATTATTATTTGAATCAATCCGCACGTGATGGTTTTAAATCCTATCTTCAAGCTTATGCTTCTTTTAGTTTAAAGAAAATCTTTAACGTCAATAGTTTAGATTTGAACAAAGTGGCTAAATCATTTGGTTTCAGTGTTCCACCTAAAGTAAATTTGGCTATTCAAAGTTCCAAACAATAAGTTCCCCTAATTAATATTTCACATTACTACATCATTTTCTTTTTTCTTTTTTCACACACACACACGCTTTCTTTTCTTTTTTTTTCATATATATAATTGTATTATCTTTTTTATATCAATAAATTTTGTATTTCATTTTGCATCTATCATTTTTTTTTTTTTGATGAACAAACATTATAGGAAGTAGAATGTATAATGCGCCAAATTTGGGGTGTTTGAGTCATTCGGAGTGATTATTTTTTAACTGGTATCTCTCTATAAAGATGATCTTTTATAAGAATTATTTCTTTTATTTTCCCTCACCCCTTTTGTTTTTATAATGGTAACCGTCGACTACTCTTTATACCTTGTTACTGATAGTTCTCTTGTACCTCACGATTTGACATTTCTTGGTCAAATTGAAAAAGCTCTTGAAGGAGGTGTTACACTGGTTCAACTACGAGAAAAAGATCTTGATACGGGACCATTTATTGAATTAGCTTATAAAGTAAAAGCATTGACACGTCAATTCAATGTACCCCTTATTATTAACGATCGTATTGACGTTGCATTGGCTATTGATGCAGATGGTGTTCATATTGGTCAAGACGATATGCCTTTAACTCAAGCACGTCAACTTTTTGGAAATGATAAAATTATTGGTGTTTCTTGTAATACAATTGAAGAAGCTCAAATAGCTGTACATCAAGGTGCTGATTATTTAGGGATAGGTGCTGTTTGGAATACGGCCACTAAAAAATTAACTAAAAAAACATTGGGTATTCAAGGTGTCCAAGGTAATCATTTTTTATTTTATTTATTTTTTTGTGTGAAAAAAAAAAAAAAAATAGGAACCTTAAATTTTCTTTATAATTGCATAAAAAAAAAAAAAAAAAAGATATATTGGCTGCCATTCCACCTATTCCTAATGTTGTTATCGGTGGTATTAAGTTGGATAATGGTAAAGAATTACTGGAGAATACTACTGGTGTATCAGGTCTTTCTATTGTTTCTGGTATCATGGCTGCTCCTGATGCAAAGAAAGCTTGTAAAGAATTATTATCCATGATTCGAAATTATGTTGTCAATCCAATGACTGTTCAAAATGAAATTGTCGAGTATGCTATCAAAGCAATTGAACATATCAAGACAAAATCTCCTTTGGTACATCATATGACGAATAATGTAGTTATTAATGATAATGCAAATGCAACATTAGCTGTTGGTAAGTGCCAAAAAAAAAAAAAGGAGTTTAATTAAATGATAGATCAATTCATATCTGTCTATTTTCTATATACTTATGAAACAAAAAAAAAAAAAAAATTTGGGGGGTTTGGACGTACCATGTTATTATCTATTTTTAAAATTATTTAGGTGCTTCACCTATTATGTCAACAAATGATGAGGAAGTGAATGATATTGCAAAAATCAATGGTTCGATGGTTTTAAATATGGGTACTCTTTCACCTAAAATGGCAGAAACTATGTCCATGGCCATGAAAAGTAATCATGATTTAGGTCATCCCATTGTTTTTGATCCTGTTGGTGCCGCAGCAACAGAATATCGACGCGTGCACACCAAAAAGTTTTTGGAAAGTGGTACAGTGACTGTACTCAAGGGTAATACGGGTGAAATTTTATATATTGCTGAACGAGGTGGTAAATCCCGTGGGGTGGATTCTGTGGGTGGTAATGGAGGAGAAGAAAATGCTGCTCTTGCTGTCAAGGAGACCGCACAAAAATATAATTGTATTGTTGCTATGACGGGTGAAATCGATTATGTTTCAGATGGTCATCGTGTTTTTGCTATTGAAAATGGTGATAATTTATTGGCATGTATCACTGGTAGTGGTTGTATGGTATCTTCTATCGTTGGTTGTTTTACTGCTGGTAAGTAAAAAAAAAAAAAAAAAAAACGAAGGATTTCTTTTTTTATTATTTCTAAATTTTGAACATTGGATAAAGTAAAAGTTTAAAGACTCAATTTATAATTTTTTAAATAACTATAGTAAACCGCGATAATTATTTGTATGCTACTATTGCAGCGTAAGTTAAGGATTTCTTTTTGTTTTTAAAAAAGATGATAGTCTAATTAGGAGATTCAGTAATGTCGCTAACAAAAAAAAAAAAATGATATTATATATATAGAATTCTTTTGGTTACTATTGCTTCTGAAAAGGCAACAAAACGTTCAGATGTTCAAGGTCCTGGCACTTTCCGATCTGCACTTATTGATGAACTTTATAATGTTTCTAACAAACCAAGTATTCTTGAAGAATATGCAAAGATTAGAGAAGTTAAATTATAACAAACAAACAAAATAATGCGCTATTTTTTTTTTTGATTATTTTCTGTAATATAATGTAATGTATTTATAATTAATGGTATTATTAAACTAAATAAAAGGAAACATCTTGTTCACTTTTAATCTACCATTATCATAAATCATTAAGCTGATTAAATGTTATTGTTTAAGGTTATTCTCCTTCTTCTCCCTCTTTCACCTTCCAAGTTATTAAAGTAATAGAAAAAGGATTTGTAAAAAAAAAAAAAAAAAAAAAAAAAAAAATATAATGACAGGTAGTTTTCTTGGTGATGTAATATTTATAGTTCCACACATTTATTTTATTACCAAAAGTTATTGTTTTTACAATTTGCCCAATCTGCTTGCACCGTCAATACGAATCACTTCACCACTTAACATACCATTTTCAATGATATGGCACGCTAAACCAGAAAACTCAGGTGCTTTACCCATACGAGCTGGGAAGATAGCATCCTTAATAATTTGTTGTTTAGCACGATCTGGCATAACAGCAGTCATATTTGTTTCAAAGATACCAGGTGCAATGGCCATCACACGGATACCTGCAGGTGCTAAATCACGAGCAGCTGGAAGTGTCATAGAAGCAACACCACCCTTTGAAGCAGAATAAGCAGTTTGACCTGCTTGACCATCTTGATATGCAACAGAGGCCGTATTGATAATTACACCTCGTTCACCTATCAATGTTTAAAAAATTAATTATTGAACCTTATTCATTTGGGTATTTCCTTTTCTCTTTTTCATCCATTTTCGTAACATATATATATATATTCAACCTAAGTTTATATCTAAATTCCAAATGTAATCTATTTACTAACCATCTTCATTAAAAGGATCTTGGTTGGCCATGACTTGTGCGACTTGACGACATACATTAAAGGTACCGATCAAGTTAACACGAATAGTAAATTCAAAGATTTCCAAAGTCATAGTATGTTTGCTGTTACCACGACGAGCCATCTAATAAATCCAAAAATCATTTAAAACCCTGTATTCTTGTCATCGAAATTACTGTACTGTACCTTTGCTGCTGATGCTACACCTCCACAATTAATCTATTTGAAATGAATATATCAATTTTTTTTTATTTTTGTTTATCTTGATCATAACTTTGAATCATATTAAAAGAAAGGATTACTTACTACACCAGCAATTTTACCAAATTTTTGAACAGTCTTTTCAATAGCATTTTTTACAAGTTCTTCTGATGTAACATCCACTTTACCAGCAGCAAATGCATTAGGTCCAAGTGATTTTGCAAGTTCTTCACTAATAGATACAAATATAAACTTATAAATAATCATCCATCCATTATAAAAAAAATAAAAAGTATTGTAAGATAATAATAAACTTACGATCCTTCTTCATTCAAATCGAAAATCTTATGTATAATGAAAAAAAAAAATTAGGCACAGCTCTCAATCATATGTGTAGAAAATTCAAATATTATTTATCTATATATAAATATATAAATATATAAACTTACAGCAACGTTAGCACCACGTTGTAAAAGTTCTCTTACAGTAGCTTCACCAAGACCACTGGCGCTATATATATTTTTTAAAAGAGAATCGCAATTGTCAACATGACATTTCTAAATCATTTTTGGTCCACTAGTCTACTGTGGTTTTCTTTTTTATTATTATTATTATTATTATTATAATATTAGACCATTGTCAATTTTTTACCCTCCAGTAACAATAAAAGTGTTTCCCTTAATTTGCATTCTGCTATCTATTTGAAAGTTATTTTGTGTGTGAAAAGAGGATAAAAAAGATACCCGTTCTTTTAAAAGGGCTGACACATTATAATTTATCGGGGTTTATTCATATATAACATGTGAAAGGTTCAGTGTTATTAAGCATGAATGCCAAAAATTTCCCCACATTTTCTAAATAAACAGGAACCATTTCCTTGTTTTCAATAAAGGACAACAAATTGCCTCTACTTTTTTTTTTTTACTGAAAATAAACTCAATTTTTCATTAGTATGCATGTATGTTGATTAAGGTTTTCCATATGTTAATTATAATACTATAATTTGGGATGGGGAGGACAAATTAAGTTAGATATGTAGGTAGACTTGATATCAACTGTCTATAAATACAATTTATTTATCAAGTTTATCACCTACGTACATCAACTTTTTAAAACATTTTTTTTTCTACATAGTGTTGATAAAAAAAAAATGTTAGGTATATCATTTATTTTTACATATCATAAACTATAATATTATATCTTTATAATGATAAAAGAGAGAAAAGAGACAAAACAGTATTTTTAATCAGTTATATAAAAACTTGAGACTGAACTATAATAATAGTTTTAAATATTCTACGTACGTAATATAGCTGTAAATAATTCTCATCATTAAATTTCAAGTGTTGCTACTACGTATGATTATGATATTAAACTTCTATATATATTTACGTACTTATTGACGACCATAAAAGTTACAACCAAGTGGGTAAGGAAAACCTATATACTTTACGATTTTAGCTGCCAGTTATCCACAAATTATACTATAACTAAATTGTGGCTATTGTATCATTTTTTTTTTTTTTTTGTTTTGTAAATTAAAAAATGTCACAACATAAAATGTTAGTTTCTGCGTTTTTCAACTAAATACAATACATAGCATGGAAAATGATACTATTATTCATGGTGAATAATATATATTCATATCTCCTCATTTTTAAAATGTTCTAGTTGAAAATATTTGTTTATTTATTATGAAAGCCCGAGTAACATTCGTCTATAGACATGGAGTCGCTTCCTTGCAGTACAAAGGGATGAGAAAAAAAAATATAAAAGTGGGTTTTAAAACCATTGATACGTACCATAACTAAAAAAAACCGTAATGGGAAAAGGTTTGGTGGAAGTGAGATAATGGTTAACTAAAATACTAGATAGTAAGATAGTGTAAGGAATGATGGAATAGTTACTAGTACGTATGTTTATATGTTTGGAGGGGATATATGATTGTGGTTGCTGCCTGAAGGACTTCTTCTGGTGTTGGTTCTTCAACATAGTTATATGAGTCAGCTGGATGACTTAGCCTGTCAATTTCCCGAAGAACGTAAAGTAAAGTGGATTACCATTTACCAAGAGTAAGACCAACTTCGGAACGTGGTAACCTGTTTAGAATATGATTTATAGACTGTTGAGGTGAAACTAGGTTTGGTAAAGAACCAAAGGTATCTAGTAGTTTTTGTAGATGGTATTGCAGAAGTGAGCAGGTGATATAGTGTTCTCTAGTAGCTGCTGATGCGCCACAACCACAGTCTTGTAACGGGTATGAAGGAAGCCAGTGCATACGCCATTTAATTTAAAGTTTATATAGCAAATTATTTTTACCATGTAGGAATACTCATTTTTTTTTTAAAAAAAAAGCTCCCTCTTTAAAGGTCAGGAGAAAAAACATGTTTTAGCAATATATATATATATATATATATATATATATATACCTATCGACTTCTTATTGTATTATTACACTAAAAGGTTAATAAAGGGGCTAAAAGCGGAACAAAAGGAAAAAAAGGGAAAGCTTTTATAAAAACGGCGTATTTATCCTTGTCATTTCTTCATACTGTAAAAAGTTTTTTATGTATATATAAAACTAAAGTGCATACCTAATTGTTATCATTGGAAAGATAAACAAGTAGTAACAACTATAAAAAAGAATTTGTTTTATATTCTTTTTTTTTTAATTCTCTCTCTCTTTCTTTCTTTCTTTTTTTTTTTTTTTTTACTTATTTGCTCCCCTTTTCCCCTTGCTTTTTCGTTTTTTTTTTCTTGTTCTTTTTGACGGCTCATATTAGTATGTTCGGAAGTCTTGTGAGCGCAAACGAGATACAAGTAACTGAACCTGATTGTCAAACACAAACTTGTATTGAAGCAGCGAAATCAATTAAAGAATATGTTGACTTTAATGTTGACCCTTGTGATGACTTTTATAAATACGCATGTACGATAAAATAATATATTTACGTTACCAATAAACGTTTTCATTTTTTAATAATGGACATTAATTTATTTGAATATTATTATATGTATAGGTGGAACATGGCTCAAGAACAATCAGGAAATACCAGCTCATAAAGGGCGTAAGTGTATATAGATTATTATTTTTTCCTTTTTTTTTTTTAAAAAAAAAAAAAGTGAACTGAATCATATGAATGGCATCTTTTTTCTTTAAGATAAAAGGAGAAGTAGAGAGTTTTCATGTTTTCCCTCCCCCCTGCAATCAACTCAAAAAAAAAACTATTAATCACAATTAATTATTATTTATAATCTTTATTTTCAATTTCTCAACCATTATTAGAGATTGGTACCTTAGAGACCATCAATCACGAAAACAGAGATATATTGCGTAAAGTGTATGAAGGCACCTATAACGATTTAATTAACACAATCGAATGGGATATGTCAGAATTTCATACAACGGATCAAGATAGTCAAGCGGAAATAGATCAACAAAACTTTGATAAAGCTCAATCTTACTATAAGCAATGTATGAATACCGATGCCATCGATGCTCAGGGGCCAACACCTGTTTATCCATTAATTACCAAGATCCTAGATGCATTTATACCATTATCGTCGTCAGAAAAAACATTGAATATAGAGACATTTACAACAGCATTGATGGAAACTGTAAATCAATCTGTTTCTTCACTTTTTTCAGCTTACGTTGAACCAGATGATAAGCATCCTGATAGTTATGCTATCAAGTTATCTCAAGCTCATCTCACATTACCAAAAAATTATTACAGTGATCCTGGTGCCATGAAATTGTATCGTCAAAGTATGATTCATTTGCTCAATACAGCACTTGGTAACGAGAATAACAATGATAATAATTCGGCGTTACGATTACAAAAAGCAAAAGAAGCAAAATTAAAATTGCTATCTAGGGATGAAGTGAATGCTATTGTCGATCGTGTAATTAATCTCGAGATATTCGTAGCTTCAATTAGTTTAGATCCGTAAGCTTTTTATTCTTATTTATATTATACGTATTATTAATTTAACCTAATAATTTTATAAAGAAATCTTGGGTTGCTAGTGTTATAAGACAAAATTTAACTTTAAGCTATTCATCAAACCTAACTAATCATTGGAACTACTACTAATAATAATACAGAGATCAAATGCAAGATCCAAGAGAACTATATAATCCTATGACCATTCACGACCTTCAAGTAAAATACCCAATTGTGAATTGGGAAAAACTCATTGGATGTTTTATTGAAGAGGGAACACCACAACCAGAATATGTCATTGTGAACGTTCCCGCATTTTTCGGCAACTTGACTTCTTGGTTAGCACCATCTATTTCTTCTTCAGAGAAAGGATCTCAACAATCCAGTAGTGACAAGGATAGCCACCAAACAATAGCTGACGTACAAGCCATCAAAGATTTTTTTATGGTCAAAACCCTTATTAAATGGACATACGCACTAGATACCGCCACACGACAGGCATGGCAACCTGTCACTACCACAATATTAAGTGGTACAACTGAATACCCTCCACGTTACGACTCATGTGTTTCCTACACAGAGGGTACCATGGGTATGATCCAAGGACGTTACTATGCCATGCGTAAATTTGGTGGCAAAAATGAACGTGACAAATTAGAAGCTTCTATCAATATTGTTCATGACACATTATTGAATATTTTAGCAGGTTGTGAATGGCTTGATAAACCTACATTGGAAGCAGCTATTGATAAAGCCAACAAGATTAAAACCAAGGTGGCCTATAATATCGCGTCTCCCGATGAAAGAGAGCCAGAACAACTACAAAAATATTATAGCTCGATTACAATTTCGGATGAATCATTTCTTGCTACTGAATTAAGTGCTACGAAATGGGGTCTTGAACGTGCCAGGGCAAAAATTGGAAAACCTGTAGATAAGGATGAATGGGACATGGTAATGCTCAAGTTGTTAAATGAAGCAGTGAAAACATATATAAGAAGGATCAGTTATTGTGATTCCGAAATAGTTTAAAACTAATTGATAAACATATTTTTTTTTCTTTTCATTGTTAGTCTCCTGATACAGTAAATGCCTACTATAACTTAATAAATAATGAGGTATAGAGTATATAACTAATGGCAGGTTTTCTTTTTATTTGTGATATACAAATGTTTTTTCTTTAACAACGTAAAAATTTATTCTATTAATTTTATAATAGATTGTAATTTTGGCAGGAATTGCTCAAGCCCCTATTTATCAATCAGATGCACCTGATTACCTCAAATATGGTTCACTAGGTTACCTTGTTGGACATGAACTTACAGTAAGTTAAATATAATTATTTTTTTAACGTCAATTACTATCGTTACTAATTAAATTGAACGTGTATTTTTTTGAAGCACGCATTTGATAGATATGGTAGATTTTATGATGGTGATGGAATACTAACCGAATGGTGGACTCCAGAAACAACAAAGCATTATGATGAATTATCTCAATGTTTTATTACTCAATATAATAACTATACGTTTTCAGGACCTGATGGTAAAGTAGTCCATTTGAACGGCAAGGTAAAAATATAACATTTCTACTTTTTTTTTTCTTTAAAAAAAAAACAGTAATTAGCCTAAAAATTCATATAAGTTCTCTCATCATTAATTGAATTATATAATAGTTAAGTCTTGGTGAAAATATTGCAGATAATGGAGGAGTTATTGCTGGTTATCATGCTTTTCAACAAGTATGGAACGGTGGTGAATTAGTAAATGGTCAAAAACCCAAACATGAAAAATTACCAGGAATTGATTTATCACCAGAAGCTTTATTCTTTGTCAACTACGGTATTACTTGGTGTAGTGCTCGACGACCTGAATCAGCTGTTTCATTGGTAAGTAAATCAAATAAGTAACAATTCAAATAAATATATGCTATTATACTAAGCAACGGTCATCTTTTTTTTTAATGTTGCAGGCAACCAGTGATACCCATGCATTGGAACAATATCGAATTATTGGTCCTCTTCAAAACTTCCCAGAGTTTTCAAAGGTTTTTCAATGTCCTGTAGGAAGTCCAATGAATCCTCAGAAAAAGTGTGCTGTATGGTAGATACAATAGTAGAATAATTTACATACAAATAATATTCAATTATTTATAATAAAGCATGGGATCATATTGTAACCATATGATACCCTATTTTATCTTAATATAAATCGAGCATTTAATTGTAATAGCGCAGTAAAAAAAAAAAAAGACGCTCCAATTTTTTTTTTTTGGCGCAGCGAAGAAAAAATTAAGAGTCGGATTTTTGACGAGGTTTTTTTTTTATGTGGCTTGGACATACAACTTAAAACCTTTTGACCTTACGAGTACGGTTCCTCCTTTTTCCTCAACAACACATCATGGTACGGCACCTACCCATTTTGTTTTTTTTATATATATATACATTTTTTTTTTTTATTTTGAAGAAACTTTACTTTTTTATTTTTCTTTAATTCAATTGAAAGAGAATTAATTAAAATGCCAACGATTTAATTATAAATACTAATTATATTTAAAATAATAATATATACGTATTTTTTTAAATCCTTTTAATTTTTTTTTTTTTATAATAGGGTAAAGTCCACGGTTCTTTGGCTCGTGCCGGTAAAGTTAAGTCGCAAACCCCCAAGGTTGCCAAGCAAGAAAAGAAGAAGGCTTTGACTGGTCGCGCTAAGAAGAGACAAATTTACAAGTAAGTATTTTTTCCCCAACCACCATTGGAATTCATTAAAAAAAACAGTAAATCATTTTATTTTTATTTTTGTGAAATATTAATCTAATTTATTTATTTTTTATTATAGCCGTCGTTTCGTTAACGTTACCACTTCTTTCGGTGGCAAGCGCAAGATGAACCCTGCTCCTACTCAAGGTCCTTAGACAAAATAAAAACCTTTTTTCTGTCTATATTCAGTCTCTAAAAAAAGAATATTATGTTTTTTTAAATAACTTAAATTTTTTCTTTTGTTTGATTGTTTGGATTTGATATAAAAAAAAATTATTATTATTTTTTTGTTGAAAAGATAATATGAAAATAAGCTTTAATAAGTTGGGGCGATGTAAAAGGGAATGAATATGCATCTACAAAGTTGTTATATATAGTATGAGTGCTGTTGATTTTTTTTTTCTTTTGGTGTTATTATTGTGTATATAAATATATATGTTTGTAAAACAATAAAAAAGGAAATGGTTGAAGTCAGTCTGTGGAGGAGAAGAAGAAGAAAGGGTATATATGAATGATAAAAATATAAGATAGATAATAATGAATAAGAATATGACAAGATATAATTATAATGATTGTATACAAAAATAAAAATAAAAATAATAAAAATAAAGCTTTTAAACGGATGAAATGGAAGGACGTAATGCTGTGCTATTGTTGGTTGTTGGCGTGACAGGTCGATCATCCAGTAAAGCCAGTTGTTGTAATACAGTTAAAATTTTTTGCATACTGGATCGTGCTGATTCAAGTTGTAAACTCATATATATTTCCACAAGGTCCTGGCCGATTCCTTGAAGTACTCGACTATCTTGATGATATCCAAGTCGTGCATTATTTGTGACATCTTCATAAAATTGGTATCCAACACGGGACAAATGCTGGCATAAATGATCTACGGACATGGTTGCAAATGGTGTATCATAATTAACTTCTTTTATGATAGCCTCAGTATTTGTAGGTGCCCACAATGAAGAAGGCGGTTCAGCACGTTGGCTATTCGCATCTTCTGTTGTATCCTCGTTGTTGCTTCTATTGTTTGATTTCATGGCAATGGCGGTAGTACTGGTTGTTGCTATAGGTGCCGGGCCTGTAACGAGTGATGAACGACGTTTTTTGATAAGACCAAATAAGACGGATTGATATGGTTTTCTAGGTTTTAATAAATCAAGCCATTGCCATGGTGCGGGAACAAAGGTAGGAGCTGGCATGGTCAGTATAGGAAAGTCTGCAGCTGTTTCGCGTGTGGGATACCAAATGAAGGAAGGCGTTGTCATGGCACTTGTTAGCCGAAATGGCGTTGCGGCGCCTTGACTAAGTACCCGGTGTCGATGTTGCTTCGTTGTTGTTGTTTCAGTTTCTGTCGTTCGTTGATGATTATTATGATGATGTAAATTTTCGTTATTATTATTTTCACCGCTGCTGTGACTAATATTGCTTGTATTGGACGTGTTGGTACTATTATCACTACTACTTTGTGGTATATAAAACACACTATCATACAGCCGTTTCAATTTGCGAGCCAGCGCAGACGGCCTTGCCAGACTAATCTGATTTTCAATCTGTGCGAGGTTATGTTGAGCGTTCTGCATAAAGATGGTCGAAAACCGATGGCACAAATCCACGATCGCGTCAATTTGGTTACTACGATTCAATCGTCCACATTCAAATACAATTTGTCGAGTACCGAGTGCTTTTCGTTTTAAGCCTAATTGTGCATAGTTTTGACGATCAATAGTCGCAGCATACATGCCAGGTCGTACTTCACACGATGCCAATAAGGAAGTAACAATGCTTTCTACTTGATCAGGCTTACGCCACGCCTTTTTCAACTGCGCAACGTCTCCCAAAAGACGAGTTAAAATTCCGTGTTCTTTACTTTTATCATCATACGCTTGACTCAAAGTATGCCAATCCACCATGAGCTGCTCGATGTTTTCTTCTTCTGGGATAGTTCTGATACGCCGTTGTCGACATGTGGTTTCATAATGTTCAAGCATTTCGATTGCTGTACGCATAAGAGTTTGGCGCAAGCTATAAGCATTAGGAGTCCCAACGAGTCCTACCACTGGCACAAACCGTTGAACTTGTTGCATGGTTTGCCGAATACGTTGCAGCTGTGGCGGGCTAGCAACATGTTGATCTATATCGAATTTTTGCTGAGCCTCGGAAGTAAATACTCTTAAAAGCCCATCTAATTCGTTATATAATTTGGTTACATCGTCATTAGGCTGATGATGATCATTTTGGTGTTGCTGGTCATGGGATCCCGTTGTTACTACTGTTCCAGTTGGTTTGATGTCGCTAATATTACTATCTATTTTTACACCTGGTGGTTCTTCTTCAATTACCATAGTGATTGATGATGATAATGATTAATGTTATATATTTGATAAAATGGGATTATTTTGTATTTATATGCAATAATGATAATAAGGGTGTAAATACCACAAACAACACAATAAAGGAAAGAATATATATTGTTGCGTGTGGCAAATACAAAAAAAAAAAAAAAGAGGAGAAAGTAATAATAAATAAATAAAAAAACGAGGGGTTTTTTTTTGAGTATATATCTGTGGATTTTTTTTGTTTTTTTTTGTTAAAAAAAAGAAAAAGGAAAGAAGCAAAAAAAAAAGAGAGTACTTTTTTTTTGTTCCTGAGTAGTTTAGGCAAAGATATAAAAAAAGAAAGACGTGGTCTGCAACTTGTCCAAAAGAGGCTCCAGGAAATCGTGAACTTGGTTCAGTATTAGTGTATTTTTTATTTTATTCTATTATATATATATATTACAACAAAAATGATTGCCTGCACTTCCTAAACAATAGATTAAATAAGGAAATCGTTTTACTTCTTTTCTTGCTATTCAGGAACTTTTTTCAATAATAAACAACAACAATAATAATAATAACAATAATAATTTTTTCTTTGTTAGTTTCGAAAAAAAAAAAAAAAAAAAAGAACCAGACATGTGATTAGTTTTTTTTAATTGTCGCTGTTACACTGATTTATTTCTGACACCATCTGCTGCTCTCTTTTATTTTTTGGAACCTGTTGGCAAATATAATATACTACAACCCCTCTCATACCATATCTACTTTAAATCCTCCTTTGCCTCCTCTTGTTTATTTCTTTCTTTACATCCCCCCCCCAATTTGAACACATTTCTCCTGATCGATTCTTCTTTTTTTCTGTGCGGATAAACTGTTCTAGTTCTTTTTTTTATATAACTTCTTGGTGACTCCAAATAAAAGCCTCTCCAATAACAATAACAATATGACAAAATCAGTTTTGTTTACAATTTCCGAAAGGGAAGCTGAGACCAACTTTTATATGTTTTTTGTCTCGATAGAAAAATTAAATAATTAAAATATAATAGTAATCCGCTCAAAACCCATCTTCTTTTCCCGACATTATGCTTTAACGTTCCATCCAGCCCACCCCCCAGTATTACTATACCCTCTTTTTTTTTTCTTTAATAAAGATCCCCATATTCATAAATGAGGATATTCATTCTACCCGCCAGGAAAGAAATTAACTTAATTAACAGGGGCTATTTATATTGGTCCCACCAAAATAATAGTTTCAAATGCTTACATATTTCTGTTTAAATGCAAAATATATATATACATATAATTATTGGCAAGAAAAAAAAAATTTTACAGCAGGTTAGTGAGCTTTTGACGACATTTACTCGGCAAAAGTATTTCGCCACATCAAACTTATTAAGAAAAACGCCAAAGAAACAGACGGTGTACGACCCAGAGTGCTGGCACTTGTAAAAGAATATGGCAAAAAGAAGTAAACACACACGCTTTCCCCCACCCATTTTTTCTCGTTCTCCCTTCTGCAAATAGATGCTTTATATGATAATTTATATGTAGGAAAAAAATTTTCATCACATTCAAGTATGAAATTGTTAGCAAGAAATGTATATTCTGAAAAAAAATATATAGGCGCCTATTAGTTAAGTTGATTACGTTTGGAGAATTTATCAACAGAATAATAATAAATATTGTGGACGTTATTTATTCTGTTAAAAATACTATTTAAAGCGATAACTATCTGCATGTATTGAATCACGATATATAAAAAAGCCACAGAAAATATCTATATGCTCAACTGTTTATATTTCTATTCAATGCAAATAAAGGTCATTCATAATAATAGTATCGCAGTAAACAGTTATGTGATGCATACATGACTCCAGATAACATACTTTTTAAAAGTGTAATTATTCTAAATATACTTTAGCTTTTTCTTTTTGCTATTTAAAGATATCTCAATATAATAAGGAGCAGAAAAAAAAAGGAAAAAGAACCATTATACAGGATTTTCATTAATGTTTGACGCACCTTCCTTTTCAACTTGGCGTGACACGAATTTCCATTTGGCTGATGGGGGGATATAACTTAGCGCGTGATGAATATTAGAATGGCCGACAATGCGTTTTTTACTTTGCACTTGGTTTTTTCATTTTGGGACAAGTCCATATTTTCATTTTGGCACTAGTAGAACTTCATGGTTACTCGAAGGAAACTTGAGTCCAAAGGTTCACAATAAAAGGTAGATCACCAAGAGTCCAAACCGACGAGCGAGAGAGACAAGTGACTAGAAAGTGAGTAGGTGTATCAATCATCATATAGCAAAGTTGGCAGATGTTAATTGGTCGATATGCTCGTGATGTATATAGACGATATAATCGAGTCTCGACTGATGTTGGCAACGACAGTGAAATGCATTATTTGGCCAAGGTCCCAAGAATTACTTGCTAAAGGAAAAAGTCGGCCTTATGTAGATGCTTTTTTTTGCTCAGCAACCAATGAAAATTAACGTTTACAGGCGAACAACATAGTCTCTTACGGCTGACGAAGACAAATAAAAATCTCCACTTGTTTCTCTTTTTCCCTGAGGTGATGTGCGTGGAATAACTAGTATGGTATCGCCCAGCTAGTCCCTCAGCGTTCATTACGAGCTTTCTTTAGTGATGTGCGTGGAATAACTAGTATGGTATCGCCCAGTTAGTCCCTCAGCGCTCATTGCGTTTTTTATTCATAAGGGATCAAACCCAAGTGATGTGCGTGGAATAACTAGTATGGTATCGCCCAGCTAGTCCCTCAGCGCTCATTGCGTTTTCTTTCTTTAGGGCACCACACCGTACGTTCTTTATCTAGTTGAATCCGAGCGAGGTTACAACCAGCTATTTGACTGGATATGGACAAGACATGTCACTGAATTGAAGTGAGGAGAGGGTGGTAAATGATTTACAGGTATATATATGAAACCACGTATTTTCGATAAATGAAAAAAAAAAAGATTGTTATCGAATATTAAGCTGTTGAAGATATAGTCTATCGAATGATGTCAAACCAGACAAATAAAAAGAAATCGTAATTGTTTTTATTCTTCAAAATGAAGTATAAATAATGATTAATCTGTTTATTTTGTGCTGCTCTTGTACTTAACCGACAATCCCATGTTTCCATAGTAAGCAAACCCATCAAACTCTAAACAAACAGTCTCTTTTGTGGATGTATTTTATTGCTTTGATGTTATTATTTATACAATATTATAATTTGAATTTATTACCATTATTATTATTTTTGTGATATATCGTCATTATTTTGATATAATACATCGTGATGATATTTTACATATATTTATTATACTACATCCTTTATTACTTTTGATAAATGGAAGTTCTTTTCTACGAGTTTTTTTTTGTTATGCTTCCCATGTCGAACTTGTCCGTTTCACCAACAGCAACTTCAATTTAATTTTTCTTTAAAGCGATTTCTTTTAATTTATTTAAGCGGTACATGTCAAAAAAACTGATAAGTGCTTGCTGGATCCAATACTTGTCAAATTCTTGTTTTGGATTGTAATAGCCTTGTTTAGTTATTGAGGTCCATAAGCAATCTAGTAATTCATCTTTTACTTCTTCTTCTTCGCTACCAACCAAGTCGGCAACGGATAATGCATGATTATCAAGTATTTCACGGATTTCAGGATCAATTGGGGGTAACTTCCAATTGCCGGATTTAACCAACATCTTTTCTTCTTCGATCGTAAAATAACTGTTCCAGAAGGTATCGTTAAAATCAAGAATGAATGAATACACAGCACTATTACATTTATATACAGTTCAAGATAAAAAACAAAGTAAAATTAAGAATCGATAACATACTAGTTCACATGCACATTCTTTTCCAGGAAAGAGCAAAGTAACTTTATTGTTCAAATCTTTTTTTCATTATCATCCGTGGTGTCAAAGTTTTGATTGAATTATTGCCTTGATTCTTTTGTGCGTGAACATAAGTCTACTTGACACCTATCAATAGTTATCTTAATGGTGGCTAAATAAGGTAAAGATCTCTTTATATGTAAAGAAGACTATATATAAGGACATAGAAAAAAAAAGTTACGTGAGTGTTACCTGCTATCGATGGAATCCATAAACTTCTCAATCAATATCAATTAGCGCGTTTACATATGCACAATGTTGGGTCATATCCAAAGCATGATTTTGATCCAGTTTCACGCAATGACTTTGTAAGTTAGGAAGACGGGAGAAAATACCATATAATCAAAAACTGAGGTAGTTAATCAAAAAGTTGAATGATGGTAATTGTGGCATCAGATCATAGTTTTATAGCTACTTGGCTGCATCTGAAGAGTTACGAAGAACTTTTTTTTGTATGCTGGGTGGGCAACATGGGAAAGGGAAAAACAGGCTTTACCTTCTAGAACAAACAAAGTGGCTTATGATCAAATATGGACATAAAGAATGACTGTGCTACGTGTCAAGAAAGAAAGCATCATTCTTTCAATATCCACCATCACCGATGCCTTTATGGGCTTTCGCACAGTTTTTTTTAGTTCATCCCAACCAAAATAGAAAGTTATCCTTACCAGTCATTGATCTACGGGCTAGATGAAAGTCACAGTATTCAAATCTACTATCTTTCTAACTAGATCAAGGATCAGCCAGGCCGAGTTCAGGCTTCCACAAGAAAAGAAACAGAAATAATTTTATACGTGACATGATTGCTGTAGCGTTTGTTTCAAAAGAAGGAATATAAATTACTGAATAAAATTTGAACTTGTTCATCCATACCCCTAGTCGTTTTGGATTGCCCTTCATAAATGTTAATTAACACGTTCACCAATAATTCATCAACAGCAGTCTGGTTTTTTATCATTATAAAGTGATACTTCATTACAATTATGTAAATGCTTATACAAAAAAGTAAAAAAAAAAATGTCGTGAAAAAGGAAAAAATTGTTATGAAAAAGAAAAAAAATGTTATGAAAAAGAAAAAGAGATGTATGAAAGGTTGATAAAAAAAATTTAGTTCTTTTTTTGCTTTTTGTTTGGAAGCGTTAATGCTTGAGGTAATATAAGATATTTTTCGTTGTCGTCGTTGTCGTCAAGGTCACATTCAAATGCGTAACTAGGTTTCTTACTACTACTCGCTATTTCTAACTGGTGGGCTTTTATTTGCTGCAAATTGTTTTTGACAATGGCCTATATAGATACGTAAAGTAAATTGTTAGTTAAATTTGAACTGATTTACAACGACGAAAATGATGGCATATAAACTTTTAATAACTAACTTTTGCCACCAACACTGATTTTATTACACCAAATAAGGAAGAGGTAATTAATGTTGAATCTAATGGAATTTCATCTTCTTCTAAACGTAGCAAACGCGATACATATCCTTTAGGGCAGTCAAGAATTGAAATTTGAATTCTAGTATCTATATAAAAATGATAAACCAGGTAAGTAACATAGCTAATGTAACAGATTCACTTTCATTGAGATGATAACGTACTTATTTGGTTCATGGCAACGATTCTCAATACTCGAGCCAACGACTCCTTGTTCTTTCCTTTGGCCAGAGCGACATTGTACAAATCCTTCATTACTTTTGGTAAGTGAAGGCTCTTTTCGACAAGTTCTTTTTTCGTCACGCCCCCGACGTCTAACTTTGCCGTTTCGCCAACAGCAACTTCAATTCCATCTTTCATTATAAGGATGTCAGGTCGTACGGATCGATGTTGTGATTCGATTGGACCTGCACCACTGATTGTTCGTTGAGCATTTACTCGAACTAAAGTTGCCAAACATGTACGATCTCTTTTTTTTAT
This sequence comes from Circinella minor, assembly GCA_016758965.1. Taxonomy (NCBI): domain Eukaryota; kingdom Fungi; phylum Mucoromycota; class Mucoromycetes; order Mucorales; family Lichtheimiaceae; genus Circinella; species Circinella minor. Next base: position 19,145 of record JAEPRB010000022.1, on the reverse strand, counting down.
CCAAAAGTCAGTAAAACTACATTATACAATGAAAAGTATACAAAAAAAATTATGAAAGAAATGCTTACCGACCGACAACTCCAAGATCGTCGAAGCAACGATCAAATTTGCTCCAACATTGAATAACGAAATCCATTTCGGATCCTTGATAAACAATTTCTTTTAATTTATTTAAGCGGTACATGTCAAGAAAACTGACAAGTGCTTGCTGGATCCAATACTTGTCAAATTCTTGTTTTGGATTGTAATAGCCTTGTTTAGTTATTGAGGTCCATAAGCAATCTAGTAATTCATCTTTTACTTCTTCTTCTTCGCTACCAACCAAGTCGGCAACGGATAATGCATGATTATCAAGTATTTCACGGATTTCAGGATCAATTGGGGGTAACTTCCAATTACCGGATTTAAACAACGCCTTTTTTTCTTCGATTGTAAAATAACTGTTCCAGCAGGTATCATTAAGATCAAGAATGAATGAATGCACAGCACTATTGTATTTATTATATACATGGTTAATGGAAAATAATTTACAAGTCAAAAGCTAACTAAGTAAAGCATATAAATATCAACTTACTGCTCGTATTCACATTTCATTCCAAACTCGTACATTATGTCTTCAACAAAAATCCTTTTATTATTTTCCTTGCGTAATTCCCACTTATTGTCGTCGTTCATATCGTCAAAAGCTTTTTTAAAATGCTCTCTTGCTTCATCGGTAAGTGGGCACGAATCACCTTTAGACGAGTCCGTTACTGTGGTGGAACCAACAGTTTTTCTTTTTGTGGCTTTTGGCTTTGGTGTTGTCACTACTTCTGCTTCTTCTAAGTTGGCGCTATTACTGCCATTGCCACTACTGTTGTTGCTACTCAAATATTTGGAAACATTTAATTCTTGTGGAAATATAGCTGACCAGTTTGGATTCCTATTTGTTGATTTCTATTTTAGATTTGTGTTGTTAGTAACAATTTGATAGCGCTAACGTATGATTTAATGCCCATTCAAACTGTTGCACTTTTTTTTTTACCTTTATGTCAAAATATTTAATAGCTTTTTTAAATTCTTTTGTCCAGAACGCAACAGCTTCTAACTCAGGAGAATTCTGTACAAAGTTCTCAGGATCGTATGCATAAAATCCAGCAAGGCTTGGAGGTTCAGTTGTTCTTTTGAAATAATCTTAAAATCAAAGATAAAATTATTTGAATATTGCTAATACTTGCCAAGTTATTTATTATACATACTTTTTGTTTACAAATCATTTTATTATTACCTTTGAATAAATCTGTTAATCTATCGCTTGGGTTTTGGGACATTGTTACGTAGCAACAGTAGGTATGAAAATAAAAAAAAGTAATGAAAGTGAAAGAGTTGAAAAAAAAGAGAAAAAAGGATTAATAACTTAATGACTGAAAACCAATTCATATATAGGAAGATTACAATATCTTTGGTGCATTTGGTGTTTTATGAGGGGTATACAATCGGATTAAGTCTCTTTTACCGTTACTACCGGAAAGCAAAAAAAAAAAAAAAAAAATAACGAACTAATAGTTATACATATTTGCTATCAAATACAACTTCTTATATTATATATATATATCATTGTATACATCTATTATACGCATACAAACGTATTTTTATTAATTATTATTGCTATTGCTGTTATTACAATGTCTATCGAAATGATGTATATTTCCCTACCCATTTTGGTTCCACACACAATCTTTTTTACAATCTTGACAGATGATACTTTTTAACTGAATCAATGTAATTCTCCCTTTCCGTTATCTGGATCTTCTAGGATCGATCTTCCATATATGTAAATAAAAACAACCATAACAACAGGCTGGAAAAAGAAAATAAGAGGTATATGGACTTTCCCATGTTTACTAAAATATAGTGTTACCATCATGGTCGTAACATGCAGTTTTTTTATTACGTATTATTTTTTTTGTTCTTGGGATGTGCTTGCGTCAGATCTATCGGATTGATAATGCTAAGTTTCAAGTCAACACAGGCCAAGAAAGTAGGAAAACTTTGTTACCTTCGCCCTCTCATCACTTTTCATAACTGCCAGAAAAAAAATGATTTCTACATATAATCCAATTACCTCTGTTGCTGCGCGCAACAAAATACTACTACATTTATTAGCAGTCGTTAATATCGGTTGCTACGCTACTGCTGACAATGACTTCTTGTCTAATACTTGGAAATACTGTATATTTTTCTCAACATCTATAAACAGGTTTCGTCTTTCATTGATATAAAATTGCCAATCACTGGTACATCAATCATGTGCATATTTAATTACCCTATTTGTTTACCAAATATGGTTTACCAGTCAAATATGGAAAGCAATACATGTGCGCAGCCTTTCTTTTGTTGATTGCTGGATTATGAAAAATAGCTTGTCCTTTTTTAAAAGTGAGGGGATGCAATTTTTTACATTGTCTATTGTTTATCCCAAAAAATAAAAATAAAAAAAGCGCTGATAAAGCATATGCTAATACTTATCAACATTGAGGGATCTTCATGTGCAGTGAAAACAACGTAGAAAATTAAGTGCTTAACCTTACAAGGGGCGATGGCAACGAGATACGGTCCAATCCCCTCTACTTTTTGTTCTTCGTCATATGGGATCATGTTCGTTTCTTTATTATATAAACAGTTGATGCCGATTATGTTTTACTGGCCCCTGGGGAATTTTGGCAAACCTCTTTTAAAGTCAAAATTTTCATATATTTCTTTTATACGTAGAAGGTAAAAAAGGCACAGATGTATTATTTATTACAACGTAAAATATGTGTGTTCAACAAGAATTATAACATCCGTTGGTTTATTTATGGCTTACAAATGAAAAAAAAGGATGCAAATCTCCTTTTTTTATATTTCTCTTTAAAAAGTAATATCGACATCACGCTCCTGTCACTATATAAACTCGTTATTTAACGATCCTAAGTTCAAGATTGATTTAGAAACGCAAATTCAGTACACATTGAATATATAAAAGTGTTATCCAGTATAGACTGCTGCTTACAGTATTATCATTTAACCATATATACGCAAATTATTGACATTGATGAATTGAACCAGCAAGTCCGAAACAAAAAGTCACGTGGAACGTCGCTGTAGCCCTGTATAATGTGGAGAGTTATGGAACCAGAAAAAAAGTTCCCACACTCACCAATAAAAGAGTGTTTTCTTTGGATGAGCCGACAAATATTTCTTTCATAACTCTTCAGATGCAGCCAAGTAGCTATAAAACTATGATCTGATGCGACAATTACCATCATTCAACTTTTTGATTAACTACCTTAGTTTTTGATTATATGGTATTTTCTCCCGTCTTCCTAACTTACAAAGTCATTGTGTGAAACTGGATCAAAATCATGCTTTGGATATGACCCAACATGGTGAGCTATTTGATATTGATTGAGAAGTGTATGGATTCCATTGATAGCAGGTAACACTCACGTAACTTTTTTTTTCTATGTCCTTATATATAGTCTTCTTTACATATAAAGAGATCTTTACCTTATTTAGCCACCATTAAGATAACTATGATAGGTGTCAAGTAGACTTATGTTCACGCACAAAAGAATCAAGGCAATAATTCAATCAAGACTTTGACACCACGGATGATAATGAAAAAAAGATTTGAACAATAAAGTTACTTTGCTCTTTCCTGGAAAAGAATGTGCATGTGAACTAGTATGTTATCGATTCTTAATTTTACTTTGTTTTTTATCTTGAACTGTATATAAATGTAATAGTGCTGTGCATTCATTCATTCTTGATTTTAACGATACCTTCTGGAACAGTTATTTTACGATCGAAGAAGAAAAGATGTTGGTTAAATCCGGCAATTGGAAGTTACCCCCAATTGATCCTGAAATCCGTGAAATACTTGATAATCATGCATTATCCGTTGCCGACTTGGTTGGTAGCGAAGAAGAAGTAAAAGATGAATGACTAGATTGCTTATGGACCTCAATAACTAAACAAGGCTATTACAATCCAAAACAAGAATTTGACAAGTATTGGATCCAGCAAGCACTTATCAGTTTTCTTGACATGTACCGCTTAAATAAATTGAAAGAAATCGTTTATCAAGGATCCGAAATGGATTCCGTTATCCAATGTTGGAGCAAAATATTTCATTGTTGCTTCGACGATCTTGAAGCTGTTGGTCGGTAAGGATTTATTTCTTTTTTTTTTTTTTTTTATACTTTTCATTGTATAATGTAGTTTTACTGACTTTTGGATAAAAAAAAAGAGATCGTACATGTATGGCAACTTTAGTTCGAGTAAATACTCAACGAACAATCAGTGGTGCAGGTCCAATCGAATCACAACATCGTTCCGTACAACCTAACATCCTTCTAATGAAAGATGGTATTGAAATTGCTGTTGGCGAAATGGCAAAGCTAGACGTCGGAGGCGTAACAAAAAAAGAACTTGTCGAAAAGAGCCTTCAATTACCAAAATTAATGAAGGATTTGTACAATGTCGCTCTGGTCAAAGGAAAGAACAAGGAGTCGTTGGCTCGAGTATTGAGAATCGTTGTCATGAACCATATAAGTACGTTGTCATCTCAATGAAAATGAATCAGTTACTTTAGCTATGTTACTTACCTGGTTTATCATTTTTATATAGGTACAAGAATTCAAGTTTCAATCCTTGATTGTCTCATGGGATGTGTATTCCATTTGCTACGTTTAGAAGAAGATAAAATTCCATTAGACTCAACACTAATTACTGCTTACTTGGTGTAATAAAATCAGTTTTGGTGGCAAAAATTAGTAATTAAAAGTTTATATGCCATCATTTTCGTCATTGTAAACAGCTCTAATTTAACTAACAATTTACTTTATCTATTATAGGTCATTGTCAAAAACAATTTGCAGCAAATAAAAGACTAGAAGCAGCGAGTAGCAGTAAGAAACCTAGCTACACATTCGAATGTGACCTTGACGACAACGACAAATATCTTGTATTACCTCAAGCATTAACGCTCCCGAACAGATATATAATCTTTTGAGTAAACAAGACTACTCTTTTCTATATGGAGTATGAGAGTTAAAATTAGGTGTGTGCTCGAGCTTGAAACCGTGAAAAAATTCCCTACACGTTACAAACCCAAAGCACGTGGTGATCGTGATATAAAATATTCATTAACTATACTTTCATTTAGATGTAAATGATAGATAGATTAGTATACATCAGCAGTTATTGTGTAAATAAAAAAAGCGATTGATATTAAATTTTGATTTGACGAAATTAATCAACCAAAGTCTCAAAACACTCCTTTGTTTCATGGTTTACTATCTTATTGCTTTCCATAGATTAATAGGATAGTTTGCTGCTGTTAACTGTAAATAGATTATATATAATATGATGGATTAAGAATGTTGCACAATTTTTCTTACTCCACTTTAGTTCGTCTTGATGTTCTATGTTGCTCTTGCTTAGCAACAGTGATAAATTTGTTTAACATACACGTACGCGTGAAACAAAGAGAGAGAGGGAGAGAAGGGGTCTTTCGTGTTATTCAAGACACGTGTTTTGAAAAGGCAACAAGAATCTTATCATTACGTTTATTAACTAATTAATGCCCATTTCTACAAAGCATATCTATTTTACGCTATCGTCTATACCCTTCTGTTATGCTTACTTTACAATTGTTAAGGATTTCATGTTATTTTACTGCTCATTAGGCTGTGGTCGTCATTCAGGGGATGAAGTGAATTATTTGTTTTTTTATTTTCCGACGCATTACAAAAAAAAGAAGTTTTTCTTTTCGATCTACAAAAAAAGAAAAAAAAAAGATGATGTGGCGCGTTATACAACAATACCAGGAAAAAGGCACGGGCCGATTTTATACAATGTTACGCATCTACCTACGCATAACGCGTTCAGTTACTCAAAGAAGCAAGTCAAATATACTGCTAAAATATTTTTCCCTTTGTTTTTGAAATATAATGGTCACGTTTTTTCACTATATAAATTATTATGCAAAAACAATGGTTTTTTTTTTTTAGTTTTGCCTTTTTGCCTAAACAACTTGTTTGTGTGGAACACAGCTTTCATTTTTTACGTACGACATCATATAATTTTATGCGATCCATTCGCTCCGAGAGTTTCACAGAATGTCTACCCTTACACAATCTAAAGCAAACTATAAAAACTGAGTGCATAAATTATAATGATGCTAAATATGATATTACTTATAAGCTGCTCACAAACCTGAAAAATTAAAAAATAATCCCCTCCCAAATATGGAAAGATTTCCATATTTGAATTTGAAAAAAATTGATTTTTTCTTATTTTTTTTTTATTCTATTTCCTCTTTTAGACGTACTAAAGTAACATACGTGCGTCGACTTATTTTTTCTTTTATTACTACTCTTTTAACCACACTTTTATTATTAATCAAAATGGTCTAATATGTATCCCGTTTCGATTATTCGGTTATGAATAAGAGGCTACTAAGTATATTTAATAAAATATATTCGATTTACCGGAGACATAGCGGTTACAATCATTTCTAAGCCAATATGAGAATTACAAGCTCGTCGTTGCTGTTGTTCAGTTTAAAAGCACAATACTTCGCTTCGCGTTGCCAGGTAGTTTAACAATATGATTTTAAAACTTTTATCCGTATCCTCATATTTTATTTGCCGACATCTAAATGTGGAAATCTTTCCATACTTGGATGGGATCTTTTTTTTATTTTACATGTTTGTGAGCAGCTACTATAAAATAATGATATTATATATTTACTATTATAAGTTGATGTTGTACATTGAGGAACCTGGTAAAGATTGTACGTATATAAAATATATGTGGCGAAAGCTTCTTATTGTTCAAATATATATATATATATATATTTGTCCCACTATTCCATTTTATTAACTTTTCCCGATAATTAAGTTCCTCTTCAATAATACTGTCTGAGACTCAAGTAAATGGCAGCAAAGGAAGAAATAGATTACTTGACAAATAGTTGACTAACTGTATAAATTTTGTGTGACTTCAGTAATAATATTAAGGTTTTTCTAATGATTCGCGACCAAATTATTACTATGAGCTGGGAGTGATTACGTGTATTCTATATTTGATATTTAGTGGTATAACCTTTTTTACCAAATCACCGAGTTTTATATATTTTCGTACACGAATTTATCATACGGATGAAAAAGGAGCTACTTTATTCAAAATAATTGAACATGAGATACATAAGAGATACACTGTTGGTGTTTGTAGCACAACAATAATAGGTGAGAATCCACAAAGCTATAGAATATGATGGAAAGAAGGCTTACAATCTTACTGAATACTGTATGATAAAGGGTATTACTCCTTTATGTACTATACGAGGAAAAAGCTATCAGGTTCTTAGTATACCCGCACCCATTGTGTTAATTTCCCCTCCCCATTACTAATCGATACGTATACATTTATAAACTAGTATTTATTAGAGACTTGCTGCATCGTTACTATTATAGTACGTCATTGATAAACCCAAACCCATCTAGCATTTTTCAACAATATTTTTCTATGATATTTCTTTGTTGATACCTGACGTATAATAATACTAGATAGTTGATATTTGTTATGTTTACAAATTATTTTACTACATATCCATTTTGCATTATAAATTATATACTATACAAAGCAGATAAAAAAAACAGTTTTTATACTTGATATATTACTATCATGTAGAAAAAAGCCCGTGGTCTTGCTGCTATTACTTTTAATCTTTTTTGATCATATTATATTATACGGTACCTAATTTTTGTCAGTAATATATTAATGCACAATTTCTTTCACCAGTGATATATGATAGTTTAATTTTATGTTGTTAAATCCATTCCATCTATTTGTCAATATCTCTTGTAACTTTGATATATTTTAATAAAATTGAATAGTAAAACCCCTGCCATAACAAAAATTAATAATCTGTAATTCTAGGCGGTCCCCGATCCTCATTCGGCTACCTTTCTGGATTTTTTTCTTTTATATTTTGTACATTTAAGCTCATACCCAATAAAGTACAGGTACCGTTAGACAATAATTACAGCTGAACGATTACCATTATAATACTACTGCTAGCATCAATAATAGAAACAACAGCATCGACAACTTAAGCAACTAATGCGTATTGTGTCAAATTTTTATGGGGGCGTAAGTATGTTTCGTGGATGATACTATTTCGTCGTTGATGTAATAGAACTCTGAAGATTATTAAAAACGAGCACAGGTTTCGATCGTTACTATCATTAGTGAAGTCATCATTCAAATTATACCTGTAAATAAATCCCCAAAAAAGCTGTTGAAATCTTTATAAATGAAATCTTCTCGTAATGGTACATGGAGATAATACGTTCGTTCTCCTGAATATATCTAGAAATAAATGAATCTTTAATACCGAGCATACATATAAAAAAAGCATGCTAACGTATAATTAAAGCTAGGATTATTGTTGGATCAGGGTCTCAAGGAATAAATTAGTTAGCGTAGTAATCATCTAGTTGGGTATGATATAGTTATTACTAATCGAATGTTTATTACTACCATAGATCGTGATTTTTACATATACAATTGCTCAACGGGCAGTCACAACGGTGGTGAAAACACGATGATTTTATTATTATCTTACCTTAACTATTATTATTAGCTTTTTCCACAATAGCACAACCAGTTAGCAATGCTATGCTATCTACAATAATAAGATCAATGATACTAAAAAAATGTATATACTTTGCCATTTACTTTTTGATTTTAGTTTTCTAAATGACACCGCCTCTAAATCGACAACTACACCAAAAGTACTATTTTAATGAAGTCTAAAAAATGTTGTTTCTATAGAAGTTATAATTCAACATAATGGAACAGTTATATTAGCTAATGAAAAAAGCAATCAACAATTAAAAACGGTTGGAATATATTAAGCCGTTGCATTATAATCCTTACTGAAGTTTGGTTACCACCTCCTATCGAGCAAGAATATATACAGACAATCCCCGTTAATTTCATAGGGACATTTTTCATTTTTTTTTTAAGTTATGAAAATAAAGAGGTGTGAAAATTAACGGATACTATGAAATTTTTTTCCAAGAATGTGCATATATTGAATACTTCAGCTCACTACTCACTGTATATCTTTTAATGTATCAAAATATGTATTAATAAATTATTTTTATGTCCTTGTTCATAACGCATTTTTCAACTATTTCTTGTTTTTCATTTGGGTACATCTATAACTTTTTTTTTGAATATATATATATATATATATATATATATAGTCCCAAGAGGTGCAAAAATAATTTCCGATCTCTCTATATTTTTGCTCTATACATACCAAAACACGATGACAGTAACCAAATATAGCGCTGGATTGACGCAGCTGAACAGTATAAGTAGTGTTCGGGTTGAGAAGAAAAAATTTAGCTCACGAACCATGACAACTGATCACTAGCATTATGGGCTAAAAATGAGTTCGACTTGTTAAAGGCACCTGATATTAGTACGATATCTGAAAGCTTAGAGAGAAAAACAGGAAGAAAATAAACATTCAATAAACTCTCATAAAAAAAACATGCAAGTGGCGTAATAAAAAAGCAGCCCATCCTGTATACTAATTTAATTGTAATCCTTATATTTATCATATAAATATTTTTTACTATATTTGTTAAGGATTCAATACCCCTAGGTGCTATGAAAGTGAAAATTTTCTTATGTTATTTTGATTTTTGGTGAAGTTAATGAGGTGTGAAAATTAACGGATATGAAATTAATGGGGATTGTCTGTATATTTAGTACTCAGAATGATTTTTGTTCAAAGTCATTACCACTTGTCAGCTTTCACAGTTTACTTACAAAGCTGTAAACAAATAAATAAAGTATGATCTAAAGACAAAAAGTGAGCTGAAGGTGAAAAAGTCAAAATCTTATATTGATTAATAATAAAAGACCATTTTTTTATAGGGAGAGAGAGTGAGAGAAGTTACAAACCAACATATAGAAGAACACGGGAAGGCAGGAAAATGCGGGTTTTCATTCGCTCGTTAGAGTTTGTATCAGGTTAAAAAAAAATTGACAGGAAAACTGTAATGGAATAATAGTTAATCCGACAAAGTGGTAAAACAGCATTATTAATAATCTTATGCTATGACCTTAAATTTATTTTTATTACCTTTTTATATCCCTCTCTCAAATAATAAGATTAAGAAAGAAGGGTTGAGTTTTTCCTTGTCCAGGTTGCTATAAGGTTCCCTTTCTGAAATTTGATTGAAACTTATACAAAAAAAAAAAGGTAAAATGTTTTTTTTTCTCATCGGCTCAGCACGGTTTTAATTTAACCGGATACTTCTATTGAGATTATCTTAGTATCGGAGGATGATGATCCGAACATAAACATTTGAGATTCATTTTTTATTTATTCGGATTTTTTTTTTTTTTTTGAATAATAATACGCTAAATTACAATGAGAATGAATAAGGGATAATAAATGATTATTTTATACAAATGAAAAAACAAAAACAAAAACAAAGAGTTGCATGCAATAATGAAAAGAAATAAAGAAATGATTTTTTTTTGGGAAGGGGGTATTATATATGCTGGAAAGAAAAGAAGAAAAAAAATATACAAATATACAATATGATAATAAATGAAAGAGATATTAGATCATCACTAATTGAATAAGGTTATTGAATGTTACAGATTTTCTTTTGTTATCTTTATGTTGTCGTTGTTTTATATTTTGGCGACGCGGAGATGTTGATGTTATTGCTACCATGTTTCGGTATTCTGTTCTACTATTTTCCCTTACACCCGCCTTATTACCCGGGGATGATGTTGCTATTGTGCTACTATTGCTATCATAATTACTGAAAGGATAATTTAGCAAAAACTTGTTAATGGCTTCATCAAGTTGTGCATGTTCTAATTTCTTTTCTTGAACGGCGGCATCGTGACGAGCGTAATAATTTTGATGTTGGTGGCGAATACAATCTTTATTTAACATTGTTTATAAATTATAGGGATAGTAGTAATAACGTGTATAAATTCTTTGAAGTTAATCAAGTAAAAATCAATTAATATGTTTTGAAGGGATTGAAAACATGAAAAATAAAAGTTCGAAACATGAGAAAAAAATGGCGGGTTTTTATATCATTTTAATGCACAGAATAATAATAAAAAAGGCTTTTTTTTCCCAGCAGCTGGAGTTCTTTAGAGGAAGAAAAAAGAAACAACAGCGAAATGTGTTCCGTAAATAGACTTCCTTTCTGCGATTATATTATCGTGCATATTTTTTTTTCAGGGACGAATTGATATATTTTATTGAATTATGATGTATTTTATTTCATCATAATGAGACCCGTTTTATTATTCTTGCTATTATTAAGTAATAGTGTCTTTTTTTTTCTTTTTCAAAATGTAATTTTTTTAAAAAAAAGAGTGATATTATTAATGTAATATATAATTGACATTTGAGTCATCTCAAATATAAAAAAAAAAATGGGTTGTCGGTAATACAAATAAAGGTGGTCATCACCCGGGGTAATGTTTTCCGCCATTTTTATGAAAAGAGTAAATCCGCTGAATGACAATGTGAATAAACAAACAATGAATAATGGATAAACATTTACATGTTGTTTATTGTCCACAACAAACAAGTTATAAAAAATATTGTTTAGAATATCAAGTCAGCCTAACATTTCAGGGGGGTGGAGAAATTCACAACAGATCGAACACTCCTTCGCCTAAATGTTTGTGTTTTAAATGGGTGATGATAATTAGCCTATTCATAACAAATATTACTCTTGTTAATTAAAAATATTTATGTTTTTTTTTCTTTTAAGTACTCTAATATGTAATTAAAAAAAAAACACAAACAAACAATGCTTTACTACTCTGAGATTGAAAACGCCCATCCTAAAATAGTTTTACAAACTTTAGACCTGCATAAATAAAAGTTATATTATTCAAAATAATGAAACATATAGTAGTTATCAATGATGCAAATATTAAAATGTGAATTTGAACATCTTGAATAGGCTAACATGAATTGTCTAATAACGTTTGTAGTAAACATGTTTTTTTTTCATGATACGTATTCACGACGGTTTTAAATTTGATAACATTAAACGGACAAAGTAGAATGAAATTTCTCTACTGCTTTTTTTTCTCCTTTATACCTTTCATTATCTTTTGGTGTAGTTTTTCATTAATAGACATTCAATTTATTATTCTATTTTGGAAAGTACAACTAATATAACACCATCATTCAACAATAGCAGTAAAGAAAGACAGCAACAACCAAAAAGAAAAATACCCAATACTTTTTTTTTATTTCTTCCTTCCTCTTCTTGGTCCACGTACCTCTTTTTTCTTATTTACACACATACACATAGCAAACATATAACTCGTATCTTTTTTTATTTATGATGAAAAAAAAAAAAGGGAAAGAGATAAAAATAATAATACCATAATATAAATATATCTACAACACATTGTTGTTATATTCATAATATCAACTCTCCATCGACCAATTAAATCAAGGTTTTAAATCATCATTTTATTTATATGGGGAATCAAGCAAGTCGAGTGATCGAACGAACAAAAGAAAAACGAGGTAGTAAAACACGTCGAAAAAGTACAGCCACGGTAGGTGCTCGATCACATTCATCCTTATCCATATCCCATGCAAGTAGCTCCTACTCTCATGGAAATTATGATTGGGTCGAACCCTACCCTTCAACAACATCCCGTGGTAGAGCTGTTGATAATGCCATGGCAGTTGCATCTGTTGTTGTTTCAACTACACCAACAGCTACCACGACAACTACATCTTTGACAAAAGGTGATTCTTCTTCAACATTAACACCTACAATACCTAATAATTATAATAATAAATTTACAGTAAAACCCCGTTTTTTGCACACCCGTTTTTTGCACAACCCCTCTTTTTGCACACCTTTTAGGAAAAATCCACTTTGATTTTACTATGTTTTCGACCCCACTTTTTGCACACCCCCGGTTTTTGCACTACTTCCAAGTCAAATCCCACCTGTGCAAAAAACGGGGTTTAACTGTAATACTTCAAAATCATTACCCATTGATAATCTACCACGACATAAATCTAATAGCAAAGTACTTCATAGTAAACAACATAAAGTAAGTGATTATCGTCCCACAGCAACAGATCAAGATGATTTTCGAGAATATGATCGTTTACGACGTCAAGTAATATAAATAACAACCTACTTTAATAAATGAACCCCCCGTCACATTTTTATTTACCGTCACCGCTCGCTTTAACGATATACCCCATGAGACCAAAGAGCATCGTTATATCGAATCATCTCTATAACGAATTCTTGATCTGAACTATAATGATCCGGTAAAATTCGATCCATATGTACTTGGCCTCATTTGTATCTATATGACTTGCAAAAAAAAAAAAAAAGCTCTAGAACATTATATTCTTCATACTGTAAATAAGCTATAATAATATAACGATTGTTTTTTCTTTTTGTGTAGTTTTTTTTTATTAAATGTGCCTTATCGTATTCGTTCTAATCGAATTACGTAGAACCAGAGCAACACATATAATTAATACTGATGATCCATAAGAAAAAAAAATGGGAGCACTTACTAAGCCCTAAAAAGTGCTTATTGTTTATAAAGCCATGCAAAATGGCAAATGATGAGTTGGGTTTTCACAGTGGACGGAAAATAAAAGCTGAATTATCATAAGGAACGGTTTAAGATAAATTAAATGTTCAGATCATTAAACTCTTGACAAATAAAATCAAAAAATGTCCAGCTACTACTATTATTTACTTCTTTAAAATATAAATATATTATTTGTTCGCTCAATATAACGATATTTTTGCTGAAACGGTTATCCTATACATGAAGCAAGTTGGGAACCAAGCAAATCTGAAAAACAGTCAAGAATTTATTCAAGAATTTGAATTGAAACAAACAAAACATGCAAAACAACAAGCTAATCACAAGGGAAATATTCCAAATTCATTAGCCCCCAGAACGCGTACTCGATATAGACGATTAGCTGGTGGCAATACAAGAAAAAACCGAAACCTGGCTCCTTATAGATGATCACCACCATTATCCTGATTAATTACTTGACTTGATAGAACAACAAATGGAGGAAGATCTTGACTTGGTGGATTTGGATTATTTGGGAGGTAGGAAGGACTAGGTACTTGACTGGGTGAAGAAACATTTGATTGAGGAATTTCACCAACATCAATAGGAACTTGTGGACTAGGAGGAGTATTACCTCTTACTTGATTTCTGGTCTGTGGACTTGGTGATCTAATAGATGCAATAGGTAGAAGTTCATCTATATTCCACTGATAGTCAGACTCATCACTTGCAAACTGATACTCTTGATCTTGACTTATATTGTTACTTTCTACATCACTTTCTAATTCATCAAAATTACGACGAACACCAGCACGAGCAAACCTACAAGAAAGCCAAACAGGAAGTGAAGAATTATTATCTTCATGGTTATCACCAACTGGAGCAGTTCCTAAGCTAGTACTCAAGTCTCGAGCCTGACGACCTCGCACAGAAGAAACCATAAACCCAATAAAACGACTAGTGGATGTGGATTTAAAAGTACCCCAGTTTGTTATATTACCATTACAGAAAGTGGGCAAGACCGGTGGAATATGATTTGGCTCCACCCCAATACCAATCCTCAATTCATTAAGGTTACAAATTTGAGCCATCAGGACACCACAACTTGAACAAGGTACCACTTAGGAATTTCCAACTCGGGAACAACATGTGACCGCTCAAGTAACCACAAGTGAGCCAATGGAACTTGACCCTTACTTACCTTTTCATAGTTCACCTTTGAACAACTAGGACGTTTGTGAACATGACACTGATCACACCAAATACCACTTTCTGATTGATTATTATCAACTGAACGAGGACGGAAATTGTAGCAAACTTGGCCACAATAAAAACAAGCCTGACAAACATTACTAGGGCGGAACAAACCATAGTCAATCTCTGGTGTCGAGTTACTAGCAAGAATACGAACACAGATATAGTGGTGAACACAACGACGTTCAAAGTCCGCGACCGAAATGCCCCCTTCATGGGTCAAGGTGGATTGAGAAATGGCATCAGTAATCAAAGTAACAGGGATGGTGAATAAAAAGTATAATCAAAGGTTATAAAATCTGGGAAAATAATGTGGCAACAGTAAAAGGAAGCAAGGAAATAAAAAATTTTACAAAGTTCCTGTGAAAAATATTTCCAGAATCTCAGATTGTATGCAGATATCGGATGAAACATTTACCCATGAAAATATTTTCCAGCTTCACACATGCTGTTCTTTTCACTCAAGTTTTATTTCCTTACCACACTTTTATTTATTATCTATCAAACTCAAGACTCAAATTGTTATCACCATTTTAGTTTAGAAAATTTATAATTATTCCTGATTGTATCTTATCTTGTTTCTTTCCATTTTCTTTATTTTATTTTATCTTATATTCTTTTCTTTATTTTTATCCTTTGGTTTAAGAGGGGGAGAATATTACCGTTTAGGTAATATTGTGACCAGGAACGCAAGCTTGGTAAAATAAGCTTGAGTTGTACAAAAGGGTTCAGTCCATTCAAATAGTTTTTTTTTTATCTCTTTGTCACTTTTATCACTTTTCTATTTCATTGTATCATTTATTGACCTGAAATACCTATAGACTTGGGCTTAGTCTATAACATAAATCGTAAAGATGAAAATACAGCGATATTCCGACCAGATGAGACCACAGTTGCGATCCAGCAAAAAAAGCAGATACTTTTACTTTGGAATACGTAGAAGTGAAACCGCCGGATTTCGAATCCAATCCCGGGTTGGCGTTCATGGACTTGGTTCGTTTAGGCCCAATTTCTCGCCAGTTGATGTTAAGAAAAATTAATCGTAAGATGATTGTGGTGCGATACAATAATTATTACATGGCGTTCGACGTGGTATTAGCATTCACAGAAGAAAGCACACAATTGTTTGAGATTTTGTCCATCCATGTATTTGAACAAATTGGTCAAATTGGGTGTCTTCTACAAAAGGTAGACGACTTCAAGCGATTATTCCTTTTGTATGAGCATCAAATAGAGACTCGGTACAAAACCTCAAGATCAGGTAAGTTTCTCATATAACCTGCATTGTTCAAAAAAAAAAAAGGAATACCATGGTCCAACATATCCACCCCACGTTTGTGGTTACGCTGGATAAGTGAGCCTAATTATATACATAATATATTAGTTTAGTATGGTACTACACTTTTTTATATGAACTAAAAACAGGATTTTTACCAATGTTAATCATCCTTTGCGCAGCATAAGCATCCAATGTCAACGTTAGAATGAGACACCTATACATGGATGACATGTTGCGACACGTGCTGATCATCGAAGAAAGGAAGCTCCACATTCTTTCCAGTGTTTTACCATCCGTGCCGCCAAAATGCTTCACAAGTCGCAGATGGTACTTGATCTTTTTTTTTTTTTTTTGTATGAATGAATGAATTAGTTTTAAGAGGTAGTGAACGTGGTAAAATTAGTTAGTTAGTTTTAGTAAGACAGAAACTTCCAAAAGCGATTAAAAAAATTCTTTTATATCTGACAGGATGGCTTATGGTCTGTTATATGCCATACTCCAACCGCGATTGGAGCATTTTTTATGCAAGCAAGTGCTCCACTAATTGATGCAATCAATCCCAAACGTCGCAAACAAAAAAATCTCCTTGTTCTCTTTGGTCTAAGGTTTCTCGCTCCTACCCTTCCCTGTCCCTTCCTCCTCGTTTTTTTTTCTTCTGTAGTCCAATATCATGTATAACCTATGAAACAACGCATAACCATATCCTTCATTTCTATATAAAGACTTTTAAACTGGTTTCATTTATAGTGTTATTGAGGTTTATTGAATAATGTAACAGTACACGACTTTTGGAATTTTCAGGCTTTAGTGAAAAGGAAATAATCTACAGTCAATGCAATTTGGTTTGGTCAAAAGCACAAATTGGGTCAGTAAAATTTGCAAATAGGATTCTAAGAAAATCGTGTGAGGTAATCTTAAAAAGCGTCAATTGACAATGCTTCCTAAAAATAATAGTGAAAATCTTCCCTAAATTTTAATAAACAAGAAAAAGATGCAGGAGAAAAAAAAAATTATTATGGATGAAGCCTTATTGTGATGATATAACAACAAGTAAAATTTCATTTCAGTATCTGGTTTATAGTAGATTTTGAAAGGCTTGTAATTAGAGATATTAAAAAAAAAGTTTAGTTCATTGTTGTCATATATCAGTTTTTATACATAACTTGATTTCTGTATGAAAGAAAAAGACACTACATTAAATATGAGACATTTCTATTATGAAATATAAGCATCATTTTTTGTATTTACTCGAAATGGTATTCTTTAAGCTTAGGGAGTGATTATAAATTGGGTGTATAAAATTTATCATTTTTATTATTAAGCTTTTATTTGAGGAGGAAAAAGATCTCCTTTATATATAAGTTTCTTTTTAATAGTTCAACTGGTTTTCTGAATGATCAACTTTATTGTCAATTTTTTTTTCAATGACACGATAAATAGTTGTTGATTTGAGAAAACAAACTTTATGGTCTTTTTTTCCCCACCAACATAGATGGTTTCCTTTCTTAGGAATTCGTTGATTTTTTTTTTGCATTAATCAAATATTATAATGACACGAATGCACGTGTTTTGATTGGATAGTTTTAAGGTGTAAATGAAACTTATCTGTAATAACTATATTTTTTTTTTTCAAACTCTTTTTTTTTTTTTCGTTTACGCATAAGAAAAGAAAAGGCATCGATTGCGAGTTTTGCTTTTTTTTTTTTTCAAATGGGATGGTTTGTTGAGGATGGAAGCATCTCCATGGGAGGTGCTTTACTTGTTCTCTTTTGTCTTTATATGCTTGGTACTCGTATTCTACGACTTTATTTATTTGAATCAACAGGACCTTCCATTGCGCGCCCCATTGTTCAAGTCGTTGTATTAGGTGACATTGGACGATCTCCACGCATGCGCTGTCATGCTATTTCTCTTGCTGATGCTGGATGTCAAGTTGATTTAATTGGTTATGTTGGTAATTAATGCCCTTTTTTTTTTTTTGACCAGTTAAAATCTGTGCGTATGTGTGTATATTATACAGAAAGAAAAAAGAAAGTGGAAAAAAAAATCAGTTGTCATGAATACTAAAGATTGGTTACTATAGATACTGCACCAGGATCTCGTGTCACTACTAATCGTTATATACGTGTACGACCTATTCAATCTGCTTGGTCAGTACCTGAAGGAATGCCTCGTTTACTTTATTTACTATGGGCTCCATTCAAAATAATTTTTATTGGATGTCAACTTGTTTATATCATGGGCGCTATTACACAATCTCCCAAATTCATTTTTGTGCAGGTAAAAAAGATAAATGGGGTTATTCTTAATGATATATATATATATATATATATAGAAAGAGAGATGATACTTATGTCATTCTTTTTCATGTATTTTATATATAGAATCCACCTGCTATTCCTACATTAATGATTGCACGTATCGTTGCCACATTACGTCAAGCTAAACTTATTATTGATTGGCATAATTTTGGTTATTCTGTTTTGGGGATTAAACTTGGAATGGATAACAAAGTTGTACAACTTGCAAAACGTTATGAACAATATTTCGGTAAACGTCCGTACGCTCATTTGACGGTGACAGACCGTATGCACCGTGAATTAATTGACTGGGGAGTAAGGTAAACTATATATGTATAACTGAAGTGTAAAAAAAAAAAAAGAAAAAAGAAAGAGGAAGAAGGACCATTATCCCATTTTTATTTTATTTGCTCATAAACTATTATGATTATTATTGTTAGTGGACGTGTGATTACATATAAGGATCAACCACCCTACCATTTTGCACGATTATCCAATGATAAAATTCTTGTACCCTGTTATTTCGTGTTATTAAAGAGTTATTGTTTAATAGAATTCTTATGATGAACAATTGACATATTGTCCTACCATGACGACAACATATTAAGAAAACAGTAACTGATTATCTATTTTACGAC